>CM055819.1:27479063-28079063 GCA_029582265.1 Zoroaster sp. YZ-2022 | reverse complement strand
TATGTAATAATTGAGAGGTTTTGTTTGATATGAAAGAATTTACTTGTATGATTATGGACCAAATACCTAAGCACATGTACATTCTTTGATCTTGGCTCATTAAATCCATAAATGAGCACTACAGTTTGAATAAGTTTAAAAACCCATTTTTCTTCATAAGTATTCATTTTTGTCAAATAAGTTATTTCAAGCAAATTATTATATCATATATTTGTAAATGCAAGTCTTCCAATATGCAGTTATGATCTTACCTCTATTTGAAAATCATGTTTGCAGTGATTTTATTACACAGGAATAATATAAAATTGTCCATATTGTACATACACGTTTTGTTATCTATTAACCGAGCGGTCTAGCTTACCGGATTCAAGTTCTGGTGTTAGCAACAGAATGTGGGTTCGAATCACGGCCATGACACTTGTGTCCTTGAGCAAGACACTTAATCATAATTGCTTCTCTCCACCCAGGGGTTAAATGGGTACCTGTGAAGGCAGAGTTGGTTTGCTCTATATGCGCTAGAAATGGCAGCAATTGAGCTGTATACTCCCCAGGGAGCTGAGATGGTTTCAGGAATGATTTATGAGCCTTATGAGCCTTATGAGCAGGGATAATAATATAATGCGCCTTGAGCACCACTTAGTTGGTGGATACGTGCGCTATATAAATCCACACATTATTATTATTATTATTATTATTATTATTACTACAAGGGTCAAAATCAGTCAAAATGTTGATATACTTGCCATGGTATATCTAGTGCACTTAAAAGTCAAACACTGTCAAACCTTACGTGTAGTAAGTACATTTACAGGTCAAAATGAGTCGACCGTTTTTTGACTGGTAAAAGCATTGTCTGGTATTGTTCAGGGTGGTCAAAATGACAGTAAAAACCAGTCAAAAATGCCCCTGTGTGCACATGTGGGTCAACAGTCAAAACGGGCAGTTGACAGATTTTGACCTCTAAAGTGCAGCTGTAGTAGGAGGGCTAAGAAGGAAAGTAGTGTACTATGTGTTCACTATGCTTGTCTTTAAATTCATTTCTTTTATATTTTGATTCATTGGCCATTGTTTCTGGAAGGCGAACTAAAGTATAATCAATGAAATGAATGTGTTGGGTGAATAACCTTGATTTTAAATCTGAATATGTGGTTGTCTTATATAATGTAACAGATTTTTGTGGATAATTTAATTCCAGTTAATCCTGCTTTATTTTATACAGTTGTCTGTTTGATTTTTACATTTTAGGTGGAGGATAGGTATTACTTTTGTTTGATTTTTTTTCTAGTTAGTATGTAGTGAACTTAAATGTAAAATTATCACGTTTTATTTTGAAATTTCTCTGTATTGCTCATATCGAAGGCTTAAAACCAGAACTGGGTATTGCCACTTTTGCCTCAAATGTGTTACGTCCACCATTTAGCATGTAAGAATTATTCAAACTTTTAAACTCATTTTTTTTCTCTTTCAAAATGCCGATTTTTGGACATAACCAGTTGTGGTTTTAAGCCCTTGATATACTCTTACTAGTATTATATTTTCAAAGACCGTTTTTAGCAAACCATTGTGGAATGCTCAAAAATATTTGTTGATATGTGACACTTTCTTCCAGCCATACATTGGCCCTACGATTTGACCATATTAAACGCAAGTCTTGTTCCACATAGTTTTTTTTTTTTTCAAAGGATGCGATGGTACCATTACAGCAGATTGATAAAGACTCGACTACGGTCAAAACTTGTTTGCATTTATACTGTTTGAATAAAGTAGTTTCCAATAACTAATTCTTTACTTTCTTTTAAATATTGTGACTATCAGCCTAATTAGGATATTTTACAGGACACAGAGTAGATATACGGGGAAACACTTCTAACGGTTCTGGTAATTCATTATTGAATCTGCGAAGAGTCAGAAAAACACTCTTATTATCTTCAGCCTATATCGGAGTGACACACAATTTAAAGAAGCGCGCGAAATACAAGAACCATAGAAGGCGCTTTATAAATTTAAAGTAATATTTACATTAAAAAAGAATAACATGAATATTCAAATTAAGTAGAATAACACGTCAAAAAGGAATACACCAAAATTAAACAGGGGTGGCTTAAATTATAACACTGCACTTTTTAGTAACCGTTTGATTTGTGTATTCCATGTAACATTGTACTCAAAATAACAAATGCCATTCCTTGTTTTGGTAAAGGTTAGTTTTATTGTCAAACATAAAACATACAATTTTTAATTATTATAATAGGAAAATGGAAGCAAGAAATGTAACCAAACAAATATATTTGCATATTCAAATTATTTATAAATGAAAACATTTGAAGATAAATGCTGACTTATTACAACATATTGAAAACACAAGACTTTCCTGCAATACATATACATTGTGTACACTTTTGTAATGAATTTAAAATCACATATTTGCTGCATTCCGGTAGTGTTGTGTTCACAAATGGTGAACCATAACATATTTGTGGTTTGAGTTCCTTACTTGAAAAAAGGTTACAAGAGAATTATACCTATTACATAGAAAACACAACATAATTGAAACACAGCATTAAGATTTGAATAACCTATAAACCTAGTATCAAAGGGAAGGCACAACAATATTGGTAGCATCAGCAAAACGGTTTCTATGTAGTAGGATTACTTTCTTTGAATCAATATCAACATTAACCCTTCTACTACTACAACGGTCAAAATCAGTCAAAATGTTGATATACTTGCCAAGGTATATCTAGTGCACTTAAAAAGTCAAACACCGTCAAACCTTACGTGTAGCAAGTACATTTACAGGTCAAAATGAGTCAACCGTTTTTGACTGGTAAAAGCATTGTCTGGTATTGTTCAGGGTGTTCAAAATGACAGTAAAAACCAGTCAAAAATGCCCCTGTGTGCACATTTGGGTCAACAGTCAAAACGGGCAGTTGACTGATTTTGACTTCCCACTAAAGTGCAGCTTATAGTAGGGGGGTTAAACAACCATTTTCGTAAACACAAATAAATCTGTAAATATTTATGCGTGTTTTTTTCTGTATTCACTTCAGTCTGAATATCAGGATGATTGGGGTACATTTACCAACTTCACATCAATAATAATGTTGGAATCAGGTCATTACCAATGTTGTATCTTCCTTTTAAAACAATTGCTCCATCAGGAAATCACTCTGTCAATTAATAAACTCAAACTGGAAACAAGTAATAATGTTTCGATATAAATATTTAAATGGTACTGAAATTCAACTGATAATTATTTTATGAGGAGAATCCATTTGACTATAATTACCTGGTACTTATAATAAAATGATGGACGGATATTTGAAATTGAAACTCAATCTATATACAGTAATTATATATACAATGCTTTCTATATCACACACTGCAGAATGTTATGTTCTTTAACTTTTGAGAATGTTACATATTGTGGGCTACATCTAATCAAAATGCATTTCTTCTAAGAAAGTGGTAAGCTTACATCCAACTATCAACTCAGTGTCTTATGTGACTCTAAAGCAAACCATACAGTCAAATATTTCCACAAAAAATCTTTAAAAAATAAATCTTTAGAAAGCATATGATAATTACGCAAATTTCAGCCATTCTTTATAAAGGCAAACAAGGATAAATTTGTTCTAAAAAACATATTGTAATAATAATATTGTAACAGTTTGTAAGAAATGCTATATTCAGTTGTTCACGTTAGACACATTTCAAATTTTGGTCAAATCTTCTTGGTTTTTTTTTATTTGATGGTGCAGAATATACAAATATTACTTCTCCAGTTTGACAGGAAAAAGATATCAGTTAAAAAAAGTCATAACATTCACTCATATTTACATATCATTGTCTCTGTAGTCAAATAATATACAGATGAAACTTCAACAGAAATTTTGTATAATGCTGAAATAAAAAAATAAACAAAATATGATAAACAGCAAAATGGAAAATAAATGTACAAAAAATCTCAATCCAGCAATCAGACGACTCGACTTCAATGATGTGTCACCTGGCCAAAATGTCACCACTTTAAAACTATTACAAAAAGAAAAGAAAATCAACTCCAATTACTTGATGATAAAATATATTTTATATCTAAAGTTTTGACCCTTGCTGGATCTAACCGAGACACTGGAACAGCCACACAACAAATGTTTGATATAAAACAGTGTTGTTCTGAAAGATGTAATTACCTTTTTATTTCATTATTTTACTTGAAATTCCACTTTGTTATAATAATAATAATAATAAAGATTTTTAGCGCGCACATATCCACCCTGCTGGGCGCTCAAGGCGCGGAAACAAAGAAAAAACATTAATACAAACAATATACAATGATAGCATAGGGAAAACAAATTATGTACCGAGATACATGTACCTACAATGCAATTACAAATATACATCATCTTTGAAGAGTTGTGACATAAGATGAGTTTTAAGCATCGACTTGAATCTGGTTATACTATGACAAGATTTGAGTTTAGTTGGAAGATGATTCCAGAGTCTCGGAGCTGCGACAGAAAACGACCTATCACCCCAGTTCCGTTTTGAAGTTGCTTAATAAATATACATAACAGCAAAAGAAACGTCACCCCTAAAAATATTTATTATTTTCATTTTATAATTAATATAATTTGTTTAATGAAGAATATTTTGAGTATGGAGGACAATCAGAGCACACTGATCGAAACGTCGAGTTGTACCTCCAGTTCTTTTCAGAACTAATTACTACTCAATTGAGAATTTCACATGGTGTCACCGCAATTAGTCTTACTTGACTTACCTAGTCATCCAATTGACACAGTGATGCAACTCCACGGTTAATCCAATACGCTTGTGGTTGATCTGACGTTAACTCCAGCAGCATAACAAAGTTGGTTGAGTGCCCAGTTGTAGAGAGCGTTCCTCGTCTAGCGCTCGTCTTATACACAGGACATGTGTAGGTAGATACTTTCTGGAAGTCGGCTTTACGGCCTGGTTTGAGCCAAGTGACTGGGATTGTATCATACAGGATCTTGGGATAAGACTCGTCGAGTCGCTTGAGAGAACGATCCCAGCGAGCGCCCTCAAGGAACAGACCCTAGAATTAGGATTAATACAAGACATTGATAATAGTTGCTTCTGAAAACAATGTAAATATTCAAGAAGGATGGGGTGGGGGAAGGATAGGGTGGGGGAAGGATGGAGTGGGGAAGTTGGATGTGGGGGAGGGATGGGGTGGGGAGGTTGGACGTGGGGGAGGGATGGGGTGGGGAGGTTGGACGTAGGAGAGGATAGGGTGGGGAGGGATGGGGAGGGATGGGGTGGGGAGGGGAGGGGTGAGGAGGGGTGAGGAGGGGTGAGGAGGGGTGGGGTGGGAGTGGGAGTGGGATGGGGTGGGATGGGGAGGGATGCGGTGGGGAGGGGTGGGGGAGGGATGGGAGGGGTGGGGGAGGGATGGGTGGGGTGGATGTGGGAGCGGGATGGGGTGGGGAGGGTGGACGTGGGAGAGGGATAGGGTGGGGGAGGGTGGAGGTAGGGGAGGGTGGAGGTAGGGGAAGATGGAGGTCGGGGAGGTGGACGTGGGGGGGAGGGTGGACGTGGGAGGAGGGAACTTTATTCTTCAGTTCTATACTTACATAAACAAATGCTCCGTCATCGGCCTTGCTTTCAACTGTCTCCTCTTGGTCTGTGATTTCAAACTCAAAGCCAAGATGATCAATGGGGATGGTGTACTTTCGAGCATAATTCTGACTCACACCTGAAACATCAGAAGACATAAAAATCTTTAATCTTTAATCATCTCTATAGATAGTGACAGTCTGATCAAGTCTTGTTTAAATGATTTATCTTAGATATTATGATTTCAAGATTTGCATGATGGAGTGAATGAGATTCAAGATTTAAAGAAACACACACAGTTTATCTCGCATGTACATGTACATGTACATGCCACAGTATCTGACGGTTTAAAATACATATATACATATTATTAGAATCACGCACACTTTGATTCAAACATATGCATTTTCAATTTTCAATGTCAAGCGATGTGCAGGGATTTGCTTTGCATCTTGCCTTTAATGGATAAAATGTGAAACCCTGATATTGTTTCTTCAATCTATGAGAGAATGGATAATCTATCTTATGCCAAACAAAAAAACTCCAGTTTCTGGTCATAAGTTGGCTTCAAAACCGGTGCGGTGACGCACTTTTTTTTTCTTTTTAAAAAAAAATATTTTTAAAGTGATACATGTTAGCATCTATACACGGTTATTGGAACCAGATCAAATTTCCCATACACAAAGTATGGTGGCTAAGAGAGGTTGCACAAATCAGGCAAACGTTCATACCCCTATGTGAATAAAAGTTGTTTAAAACACAGCACGGCAGAATTCCAATCGATCCAGCAATTTTGGCTGCAATTGGACATTGTTTCATAGCAAAAAAAAAAAAAAAACAAAAAAAAAACACTAAAAAAATGCAGATGCAAGGGTCTGAGGTGACACATGCAGAGATCAGAAACCGTAGACTTTCTTTTTATGGCCCGAGGTATTGATTCATGTTAATAAAGCCTTACCAGTAAGGAAAGACTGTGTGAAGTAGAATCCAGACAACCAGAAGGCTTTGGGAGCTCCATTATCAATCCAATCTTGGAAGAATTTAAGCCTGGTAGAAAAACAAAATATATCATTGCTTATAAAATATGTATGTACATGTATTCTTCTATCATTGGAACTGAAATACAAATCTGAAGAAAAAAAGCGCTGATACATGATGAATTAAACTCTAATACATCAACAACTTTGGAAATTGAACATGTTGGTTTAATATATTCCACAAGTTATTACATATATAGACACAATATATTTTTGAGCCCACACTCCACTCCCCCACTTCTAGGATCCCAGTCCCACCAGTCTCCCGCCTGCACGCCTCAACGAACTAATCCTCCAGCATCCGGTCATCGCGTGATCCTCCAGCAGCCTACTTAAGCAGCAGCATTTCCCAGAGTCTGGCATTCTCCTGAGGACGATCAGAGTGTACTGATCGAAACGTCGAGTTGTAACCTCCAGTTCTTTTCAGAACTAATTACTACTCAATAGAGAATTTCACATGGTGTCACCGCAATTAGTCTTACTTATGTTATTATGTTTTTGTATACATGGAGTGGCATGGTCGAGCGGTTTAGTGTGTCGGATTTGTGTTCTGATGGCTGAGTCGTCAGAATGTGGTTTCGAATCCCAACCGCGACCGGGGTGCTTGTGTCCTTCAGCAAGATACTTTACCATAATTGCTTCTCTCCACCCAGGGGTAAATAGGTACCTGTGAGGGCAGAGTTGGTTGTTGTGTTTGATTAGCCCTATATGCGCTGTAATGGCAGCAATTGAGCTGTATACTCCCCAGGGAGCTGAGATGGTTTCAGGAATGATTTATGAGCCTGATGAGCAGGGGTAATAATGTAATGTGCCTTGAGCACCAGTTTGGTGGATACGTGTGCCATATAAGTCCACATTATTATTTTATTATTATTTTGTCATCAACAACTCACCTAGTCAAGAGGTCAAGCATATAACCTCCCAACGGCTTCAACGACTCACCTAGCCAAGAGGTCAAGCATATAACCTCCCAACGGCTTCAACGACTCACCTAGCCAAGAGGTCAAGCATATAACCTCCCAACGGCTTCAACGACTCACCTAGCCAAGAGGTCAAGCATATAACCTCCCAACGGCTTCAACGATGGATATGATTTAGCGGCCCACATTGCTGGTACTTTGCCGACCAATATACTGTCAATCACATCTTCCAACTCTGAGGACATCACTACAAGACCCTTGATGGCTTTCTGAGTGTTCTGGAGTGATGAACGGACGACCGTCGTCAGACGATTAAAGCGGATGAGCTCTTGACGTAATACAGTGTTCATGGACTCCGTGTATATCACCGGATACTTTTCCATTACCTAATGATAAGTGTCAAAGAGTAATCAATATAAAGTAAACACCATATCGGGGGTGTGATTTGACAAAAGTATTAAAACAATCCTGCAAAATTGGTCTAGAGGACAAAGCCCCCTGAAACTCCTGGGGCCGATTTCACAAAACTCTTCATATCTTAGGATCGATCCTAGGATTTAAGAAGAGTCCCAGCTGTAAGATCGATCTTACCTAAGATTAATCCTAAGATCGATTTCACAAAACGCGTCTTAAGCAAGACGCATCCAAAATATAATAAAGCCGTAAGCTATTTATTGAACGAGGCTAAATTTGCTCATGCGACGGCTATTTTATATTTATTTTACTACTCTAATGAAACTGGCTTCATGGTCGGCCAACATGTAGCAGCGCCATTATTGCATCAAGCGATCAGCAACATACGTACAAATATAACACAAATTCATCAGCTAAGACGACCCACACACCGATCTTAAGTTAAGAAGGGTTCTGCCCCGTTGTCAAGGTAGTTAGAACCCGTTAAACCCTTCTTATCTTTTGTGAAATCGTTCTTAGGACGCGTCACAAGTTAGGATGAGTTACTCTTCCTAACTCGAGATAAAACGCATCTAAGTGCTTTGTGAAATCGGCCCCAGGATGTTTAATTTTGCAGGATTTACAGACTCTCCACATCCCCACAAACAAGAAACTAGAGGTTTGGACACAATACAGGCTACTTCTTTCTTTCCTCGGTGGCTACTTCTCTTCTTTCAAGAAAAATTTGAGGCAAAGGGAATTTTGTAAAAAATCCTGAAATCAGAAAAAATCCTGAGATATCACAAGAGGTTTGGACACAATACAGGCTACTTCTTTATTTCCTTGGTGGCTACCTTTCTTCTTTCAAGAAGATTTTGAGGCAAAGGGAAATTTTGTAAAAAAATCCTGAAATCAGAACCACCAATAATTCTGTCTGTCAATGGTGTTATAACCATCAGAAAATCTTCAATTCATGAACAATTAATCAAAGTTCAATCACATTATTTCGTTATCAAAACTTCCAATTGTTTTTTTGGGTACTTACAAATTCCAGGTCATAATCCGCAGGCAGCTTGGACAGAATATCCGCAGCCAAATCTTCAATGATCTCTTGAGGTGATTTACCACTGCCACCAGATTGTCGTGGCAATGTCAACAAAATACCGTCAAACAACTACAATGAGAAAAAAATTAATACGATAATAGCCAGAAATGAGTTCAAGAAGTTACATCTTGCCAGACTAAGTAGATATTAATTTGATAACATTCATTATTGAAGGGATCTGGAGGGGTCTACATGCCGTATTCCACTGGACCCCATTCTGACACTAAGACTTTCTAAATGGGAAAATAAAATAAAGGGTTTTTATACCTGCTGTGTTTCCTGGTTGTCCTTGGTGATATCAGCATTCTCGTGGAGACCGAACACTTCAGGATGAGGAATGATAGGAAGACTACGGATATAATCAATGTAGGTTTGGTATGGACCATCGGATGGACAGAAATAATCTCCGCTGTCTGAAAACCTGCCATGATACAGTCAAAGAATACAGCATGATCAGATGACAGTATCATTTTACATTCCTGATTTCACATACAAGAAAAATGAACATCATTGTACGAATGAATCGTGCCAAGTTGGACTTACGCAAAATTCTGTTCCACAAGTATCCTATCAGTGTAGAACTTTGACAAGAGTGATGTTAGAAGACGTCTGTCTTTGTCATCAGTGACACGACCACCGTAGTTACATTCACCAGTCAGGTATGTCAAAGCATCAAAGGGAACATCATTATAGTCATTCAAGAACATCTATGATATAAGAAGATGACATATCCATGTATGAATAGATCATAGTCATTCAAGAACATCTATGGTATAAGAAGATGACATATCCATGTATGAATACATCATAGTCATTCAAGAACATCTATGATATAAGAAGATGACATATCCATGTATGAATACATCATAGTCATTCAAGAACATCTATGATATAAGAAGATGACATATCCATGAATGAATACATCATAGTCATTCAAGAACATCTATGGTATAAGAAGATGACATATCCATGTATGAATACATCATAGTCATTCAAGAACATCTATGATATAAGAAGATGACATATCCATGTATGAATACATCATAGTCATTCAAGAACATCTATGGTATAAGAAGATGACATATCCATGTATGAATACATCATAGTCATTCAAGAACATCTATGGTATAAGAAGATGACATATCCATGTATGAATACATCATAGTCATTCAAGAACATCTATGATATAAGAAGATGACATATCCATGTATGAATACATCATAGTCATTCAAGAACATCTATGATATAAGAAGATGACATATCCATGAATGAATACATCATAGTCATTCAAGAACATCTATGGTATAAGAAGATGACATATCCATGTATGAATACATCATAGTCATTCAAGAACATCTATGATATAAGAAGATGACATATCCATGTATGAATACATCATAGTCATTCAAGAACATCTATGGTATAAGAAGATGACATATCCATGTATGAATACATCATAGTCATTCAAGAACATCTATGGTATAAGAAGATGACATATCCATGTATGAATACATCATAGTCATTCAAGAACATCTATGATATAAGAAGATGACATATCCATGAATGAATACATCATAGTCATTCAAGAACATCTATGGTATAAGAAGATGACATATCCATGTATGAATACATCATAGTCATTCAAGAACATCTATGATATAAGAAGATGACATATCCATGTATGAATACATCATAGTCATTCAAGAACATCTATGGTATAAGAAGATGACATATCCATGTATGAATACATCATAGTCATTCAAGAACATCTATGGTATAAGAAGATGACATATCCATGTATGAATACATCATAGTCATTCAAGAACATCTATGATATAAGAAGATGACATATCCATGTATGAATACATCATAGTCATTCAAGAACATCTATGGTATAAGAAGATGACATATCCATGTATGAATACATCATAGTCATTCAAGAACATCTATGGTATAAGAAGATGACATATCCATGTATGAATACATCATAGTCATTCAAGAACATCTATGATATAAGAAGATGACATATCCATGTATGAATACATCATAGTCATTCAAGAACATCTATGGTATAAGAAGATGACATATCCATGTATGAATACATCATAGTCATTCAAGAACATCTATGATATAAGAAGATGACATATCCATGTATGAATACATCATAGTCATTCAAGAACATAGTCTATAATATAAGACGACTTATCCATGTTTTACTAAATACCAATGTACATCCATGTAAGAATAAATACATCTACCAATGTAAAATATTAGCTTAACCCTCCTACTATAGCTGTACTTTAGTGGCAAGTAGCTATAGAGGTCAAAACCAGTCAACTGCCTGTTTTGACTGTTGACCCAAATGTGCACACAGGGGCATTTTTGACTGATTTTTGACTGTCATTTTGACCACCCTGAACAATACAAGACAATGCTTTTATCAGTCAAAAATAGTCGACTCATTTTAACCTGTAAATGTGCTTACTACACGTAAGGTTTAACAGTGTTTGACTTTTAAGTGCACAAGATATACCTTGGGAAGTTTATCAATATTTTGACTGATTTTGACCCTTGTAGTAGCAGGAGGGTTCATACACATGTACATACTGTTCAGGCTTCAACCATCTTATGTCTTACGTCATTATCATAAGATACAAGTCTGTGACAATCATGAGTGTATACTTACATTAGCCTACAATGTTCTTTCAATATCAACCATTGATCACCAATATGGTATTTAACTACGAGGTGTAGCTTAATTAACCCGAACCACCCCAAAATTCAGCACTTTCAGAAACTGGTATTTTCACCTCTTCAAATGGGGCAAAATTACCACCTGGCAAGAAGTACAGGCCATAAGTGCTGAATATGAAAGATCAATGAAAATGCATGGTGCATTTTGAAGAAAAAGGCATGTTTCCAAAAGTGCACTGATGGATTTTGGAGGATTCGGGAAGATTCCTAGCCAGAATACCTAGGGGGTTAGGGTTAATACAAATCTGATTGACCAAACTAAGGCTGGAAGGAAAACAGACTGGCCAAGTTATGTACTAATAATCCGGTTTATAATTGTAATTGCATACAGAATACCAAAGATGGCCACAGTCATGGGCGGATCCAGAACATTTTTTAGGGGGGCTGAGAATCAAAAACAATTATTTTTCAGTACTACAAAAATTACAATGAAATAATCAAAGGGAGAGAAAAACAAAGCACAGTGAGGGAATGGGAGTGCGTTCTCCCCTACCCTCCCCCTCTCTCTCTCTCTCTCTCTTTTTCTCTCCTTTTCTCTCCTTTAAAATTTTTTTAATTTATTTTTTTAAATTTTTTTTAAACGATTTTTGGGGGGGGGGGCTACAGCCCCCTTAGCCCCCCCCCCCCCCTGGATCCGCCAATGACAGTGTGATACACATCTGAGGAGTGTATAACATACAAATAAAGTTGAAATTTACAGCCAAAAAAAAAAGTCTCTGGTTTCTGGTCTCCGCACGCGTCGCCTCAGACCCACGCGTCGGCATTTTTAATTTTCTTTTTTTTGCTATGAAACGATGTCCAATTGCAGCCAAAATTGCTGGATCGATTGGAATTCTGCCGTGCTGTGTTTTAAATGACTTTTTCACATAGGGGTATGAACGTTTGCCAGATTTGTGAGGCCTCTCTTAGCCACCATACTTTGTACATGGGAAATTTGGTCCCTGCGTATACAATGTATCACGTATTTCCCTGTTGGCAAAAAAAAAAGATGGCCGAAAAAAAGAAAAAGAAAAAAAAGTGTCACCCCACTGATTTTGAAGCCGACTGATGACCAGGAACCGGACTTTTCTTTCTTTGGCCTTATTAGTTAAATGACTAATTTATAAATCTTACCAACAGCTGTTTCATACTAATCCTGAGGTCAGATTCATTGAACTCATACGGGATGTTCCATCCTAATGGACCAAACTTGCGTCTCTCTTGCATCAAAGCATGAAAGAAACACAAACCAAACAGAAGCTTCCTCCAAGTTTCAGGCTAGGAAAATAAACAAATAGGATACCAATATATATATACTGACAGATACAATATTGCCGACATCATACTGATTGACATATTACACAAACATGTTTCCTTTATGTCAACTATTTATAAATGTGACTTGGCTCTGGGAAAACCCTAAACTTGGACCCAATTTTCAAAAGTGAGTTTTTTTGTACAGTTTGATTCTCTAGATTTTCCTCTTTCATTTCATACCAGATTTGTAGAAATCAGATTTTTTTCCCCCCGATTTCTACAAATCTGGTATCAAATGAAAGAGGAAAATCTAGAGAATCAAACTATACCAAAATCACTTTTAAAATTGGGTCCAAGTTTAGGGTTTTGCCAGAGCCAGTCACATACATTGTAAGACCTTTTTTATTTTCCACTTTTTATACAGAATGTGAGTTCGAATCCCAACCGCGACCGGGGTACTTGTGTCCCTGAGCAAGACACTTTACTATAATTGCTTCTCTCCACCCAGGGGTAAATGGGTACCTGTGAGGGCAGAGTTGGTTGTTGTGCATTTGACTAGCCCATATGCGCTGAAATGGCAGCAATTGAGCTGTATACTCCCCAGGGAGCTGAGATGGTTTCAGGAATGATTTATGAGCCCGATGAGCAGGGGTAATAATGTCATGCGCCTTGAGCACAAGTTTGGTGGATACGTGCGCTATATCAGTCTACATTATTATTATTATACTGGAAAATGTATACTCATTATATCAAAACATAATAAATGAGAAGTGAAGAATTAGTTGCTGCAAAGGACCTGTACTATAAATACTATATGGTAGTAAGATGCCTTACATTCTCACCCTAGTGGGGTCTTTCTCAAATATCCTTGTTTGCCTTTCAGAAAACCCTGCCTCTTCTAGGGTCGCAATGCAAGACCAATACCATTGATACTTAAATAAACCCTTTCACGGTAATATGCGCCATGTTTTTGAAGGGGCAAAATTGTTTATTTCGAACTTCACGCACACTCCAGACGTGGTACGTTAAGTTCGAGCGCCGGGTCGCAGACGGCAACGAGTGTTCGAAATAAACAATTTTGCCTCCTTCAAAAACATGGCGCACATTACCGTCAAAGGGTTTATCGAAAAGTTGGTAAATGCCATTATGATGCTTCAAATCTTGAAATAATTAAACCAACAAATTACTGAAAAAGTAACATAATGTAACAACAATGCAAATAAATATATATTTTTTTTAAAGTATTGCACAATGTTTAGGGAAGAGGGCTAAAGTCATGGTACAGCCAAGCCTTTGAGAAGCCTGGCCAGGCCTAGGCTACCTGGCCTCCTAATCTGTCTTTTGTGAGTCCTAATCCTGTAACAATACAGTACCTGCCAATCAACATAACCTGGGCTTCTGGAGGGCCTAGCCAAGGCAAGCAGAGCTCATTATATAGGCCAGTAGGCAGGGGAAAAGCCTAGGCCTGGCCGGGCTTCTCAAAGGCTTGGCTGTACCATGACTTTGGCCCTTGTCCCTTACCTTGTTACAACTTTCAAAGAACTCTGGATCTGATATAGGATCGTTGAGATAGGAACGCAGCAGATTGGCACGTAATCCTTTAGGTGGCTCATTGGTCATCTTCACACCTGGAACAAACAACAAAACGTCATCTTAAGCCTTGCTCATTATAAATATTTGGCTCCATCTTCCAACACATTATCCCAAGCTAACAGTAACAGGCATTATTACAGGCCATCACAGTACAACCAATTGTTTTATCTGTTATTGAGGTGAATATAAACTGAATATACATATATATCACCGTATGCCCACAAGAAGAACGTAACAAAAGTGAGACCGGCAAAAGGACGTAAGCAATTAATGTGCAAAATTGTGTTTCAAGAAAACTGAGTGTGAAAGTTTGGTCGTTTTTCTGCCATTTATAAAGTCATTGTAGGAAAGTTAAATTCTGCATGGGAATGGAAAAACATGTCTTGGGAGTAATTCTAGCAACAAATATATAAAAGTTATGCCCTACTTTTTTTTTCAAAGGAGCCATTTTTATTGCTATAGTTGTACTTTGTGTGCCCGGAAGAAGGTCATAGAGCCTTACAACCTTCTTCCGGGCACACAGCGATAGACATCATTCTGTAAGATAGACAGGGAAAGTCATCAGATGCGTAACTAGTCAACTGCAATCTGAAGTCTTTATGAGTAACAGTAACAGACATATCAGGCATTGCTCATCACAATACATGACAATATTATTGAATATAAACTGAGAAAATTTATAAAAATATTTAAAAAAAATATATTTATATACCATTCTGTAAGATAGAGACAGGGAAGTCATCAGATGCATAGCTAGTCAACCACACTCTGAAGTCTTTATGAGTTGCCTCTGGGATGATCACCTCTTCACAGATCTTTTCTAGTTTAGGCATCCAGCTGGCAGCCAGATGGCAGTTCTGTAACACAACCCATGTGCCCTCAATCAACGCATCTGCTATCATCTTGGACGCAATCGGTCCTTGGCCCTGACCAAGAGAGATGGTCTGGATGCGATTTCCTCCGAATCCTTTATCCTCGGCAAACTTGAGCAACCCGGCCATGGGATCAGCACCGGGGGACAGGACAAAGATGAGCGGAGCGCAACAGTGCGAATCGGCAAAACTGCCAGCCAGGTCAAAGGTCGGGGGCTCAATATAACTACGCCCCATGTTGTCAACAATGTAGTCTTGGCCTGCTGGCACTAATTTATCAGGGCGTAGGGATCTGAGGATGATCATGCGACTGAGACCACTAGTCGTGTCAAAGGGCACAGGATATTTGAGTTCATGAGGCGTAGCCGAGTCATAGATCTGCTTCCATGCCGAATGATTCTCTTCAAAATCTATTATATATAAATAGAAGAGTAACAAATAAATAGTTTGATATACGTCAAATGGAGTGCCATGGTCAAGCAGTTTAGTGCATCGGATTTGTGTTCTAATGGCCGAGTCGTCAGAATGTGGGTTCAAATCCTGGCTGCGACAGGGGTACTTGTGTCCTTCAGCAAGACACTTTACCATAATTGCTTCTCTCCACCCAGGAGTAAATGGGTACCTGTGAGGGCAGAGTTGGTTGTTGTGTTTGATTAGACCTATATGCGCCAAAATGGCAGCAATTGAGCTGTATACTCCCCCAGGGAGCTGAGATGGTTTCAGGAATGATTTATGCGCCTGATGAGCAGGGGTAATAATGTACAGCACCTTGATCTAGTTGAGCTTGGTTCATGCTATTTATATAATGCAACCAGATATTTATGTCATTTACTCAGCGGTTTCACATTACTTGGTATTTGCTGCAATTAATCATTTTTAAAAAATTCAAATCAAAGTACAGGTACATAGGTATCATCTTTGTCTGTACTTACGTTCTTTGAATCCATTCAGGTTAGTCAAGTTTGAAGCACGTACTATCTCCGACCATGATTTATCAGTCAGCCATTCAGAGCAAGGATTAGGATATGGGTTATCCAGAGCTACGCCACCAGTCAGTAAGAATCGCCATTCTTCATCATCGATGTCTCCTCTGATTGAGGAATAACAACAAATTATATAGGTTGGTGAAATTCTTGCATCGGGAGATAAACAATTGATTTAATTTTGCCCTACACCGACGTGTGTATAGCACTGTATACTCAGTGCTTTCCAAGTGTCTGTGAAAAAAATACACAGGCGACTCGGGCGGGATTCAAACCCACGACCTCCTGCTTACTAGTGCAGACGTCTTAACCTCTCGACCACCGAGCTTGCCGATGACAATTGGCCGGCTAGAATCCCATATAGCAGCGGGTTCCGCGATATATATAGGTTGGTGAAATTCTTGCGTCGGGAGATAAACAATTGATTTTATTTTGCCCAACAACAGATTAGTTGACAGTTTGGTTTTGGTTTGAATTCATAAGGCACAATTGATTGCATAATTCTGTGATGTTTTCAGAAAACAGTCATTCAGTTGGTGCATTCACTAATGATGTCATTTATGTAGAAACATGATCAAACATTTTAAAGTTCACTTTTACAAATCAGAACAATTATTAAATAGTTGTTAACATTGATGTAGGGATTTGAGGCTTTGCATGATGGAGATAGATATAATTGAGTTCTTTCGGATACACCATGTAATGATCTCTTTCTTGGGAAAAAGTGATGGCTCTGAGAAGAGCCGGTTGGTTTGTTCTCAACGTTTCGACTAGTCTGCTCCAGCTATCGTCAGGAGACAGTCTCCTGATGACGGCTAGAGTTGTTGTTGTCCTCTTTCGGCTGCTCCCGTTAGGGGTCGCCACAGCGGATCATGATCCGCATATTTGATTTGGCATAGGTTTTACGCCGGATGCCCTTCCTGACGCAACCCTCCCATTTATCTGGGCTTGGGACCGGCACCAAGCATGCACTGGCTTGTACATCCCCAGTGGCTGGGTTCAATTCGGCCCTCGCAGCAATTATGGTAAAGTGTCTTGCTCAAGGACACAAGCACCATGGTCGCGGCAAGGCTTCGAACCCACACACTCTGACGACTCAGCCATCAGAACACAAATCCGATGCACTAAACCGCTCGACCATGGCACCCCACTGATGACGGCTAGAGCAGACTAGTCAAAACGTTGAGAACAAACCAACCGGCTCTTCTCAGAGCCATCACTTCTTCCAAGAAGAGATCATTACATGGTATACCAGAACGAACTCAGTTATAGCTGTTAACCTTGTTGTTCCCATAACAAATATTTACCAAAAATTGGAATCTTAAGTTAAATGACCCTAACCCTCAGCCAATACATAAATATCAAACTATTCTTAAATGTTGTATGTATATCAATAAAACAAAACCAATCTACATACCTGCTTTTCATGACACCAATACACAAGATGAATGAGAAGAGAAGTTTATCTTTCTCAAAGAGTGAGCGACATACATTCTTATAGATACTGTCAGTGAAGTGTTCATTGAGATTGTCAATCCTCTCCTGTAACACAGATGACTTCTTACTGTTCTGTATAGACTGTGGTGACAAAAAAGGACAATAGTGTTCACTGAATGGTCAAGACAAAGTTGCATAATTGAAAAATTCACATATATTTTGTCGCTTCAGTTGATACTGTTTCAAACATGGATTTTGGTAAGAGAAAAAATGTCATATCTTCCTACAGACATTGTAGCGCTCGACTCAGTTAATATATGCAAATTTATGCACCATTGCATAATTTTGCTGGACCCAATTACATGGCTCTACTTACCATAAGCAAAAAATCACTACTAACCAATGTAAAAAATTATGTTCTTAATCAAGAAAGTTTTGCTTGTACTCAGTGGAGTGCCATGGTCGAGCGGTTTAGTGCATCGGATTTGTGTTCTGATGGCTGAGTCGTCAGAATGTGGGTTCAAATCCCAACCGCGACCATGGTGCTTGTGTCCTTGAGCAAGACACTTTACCGTAATTGCTTCTCTCCACCCAGGGGTAAATGGGTACCTGTGAGGGCAGAGTTGATTGTTGTGTTTGATTAGCCCTATATGTGCTGTAATGGCAGCAATTGCGCTGTATACTCCCCTGGGAGCTGAGATGGTTTCAGGAATGATTTATGCGCCTAATGAGCAGGGGTAATAATATAATGCGCCTTGAGCACCAGTTTGGTGGATACGTGTGCTATATAAGTCCACATTATTATTATTATTATTAGTCACCGCTTACAGGGCTAGCTCAAAAATGCTGCGCTAACCCTGTCAACAAAAATGGTGATTGCAAGTGCTGAATAATTTCAACCATGATGCAGCAGTAGTGTTAACAACAATATTGGCAATATGTAGGTACATATTAATGAACCACTTGAAGTATTGATACTTAAGTATTGATGCTTCAAGTACAGCAGCAGCAACTACATCAGCAGTATATGACATAAAACACAATAAAGGGGGCCACTTTGCATCCGTCACGTTAGCAGATTTTCCAATGGTTGTTATTTATTTTTAAGTACCCGAAACCGACCAAAAAGTGTTTCAACATGTGAATGGACATGCAGGCTTATACTAGAACTAATTTGAGTTGATTTATTTTATTTTTTTATTTTTGTATTTATTTTTTTTACCCTCAAATTTCCATAAAAATTGGACGGAAAAAGTTACCTCACTTTTCCGTCCATTTGTTGATGGAAATTTTAGGGTAATTAAAAAAATAATAGTAATAATCAACTCAAATTATCTTTAGGATAAGCATGCATATCTATTCAAATGTTGAAATTCTTTTTGGGTGGTTTCAGATATTTAAAAAAAAATTACAACCATTGGAAAAACTCCTAATGTGACGGTAGGAAAGTGGCCCCCTTTATTGTGTTTTATGTCATATAGCAATCTTACCTGTAGGTATAGGTTGATGAACCATGTGAGTGAGTATTGATACATAGGTTCAATGTTTGCCATATCAGAGATACAGAAGAACAGTGTAGCTGAGTGAATAGCTACTGGTTTGTACCCATTCCTGGTTTCATCAATCTCTTGTTCTGTTTTGGTGGCAATTTCCTGCATAAAAATGAAAAGAAACAGCAAATTATAATTTGAGGACGATCAAAGCATACCGATCGAAATGTCGAGATGTACCTCCAGTTCTTTTCAGAACTAATTACTACTCAATTGAGAATTTCACCTGGTGTCACCGCAATTAGTCTTACTTATCCTCTTCACCATGCAAAGCTACAAGTTTGACCTAAATTATAATTTTACGCATTCAGATTATAAACTTCGTCTTTCAATTTCTAAAACTAAACAATGGGACCTTGATGCTATGACATCTTGAATCAGATAGATGATAAGACTGTTAGCTTCTTGTGGTTGTATAGTGCATACAATATGAAATTGTTGACAACTCTTACCTGTTTAGCTGAGATCTCTTCTGATAGTGTCTTAGATGATGACAACACCATAATAGCAGTCTCATCTTCTAAGATGTTACCCTCAGAGGAAGATAACACCTCAAGAATCTTATCCTCGATCTCCTTCAGTTGCTTCTTGTTGGCAGCGCTCTCCAAGATCAGCTGATTTTTCTTCTCTTCTAGTTCTGGCTTTTCTTTGGCAGCGACGATGCCAAGAAGTTGATCTTGGAGACCAAGAGGGGTGATCATGAAGTTCAGCAACACAACCTGTAAGTTACATCAATTTATATTTACTAATTGTGTATGTATAGTATCCAAGGTGTAAGTTACATGATAAAAGACACACAGATTTAGTTCTTAGTCAGATGGAAGTTGCAACAATTCTGAACATAAAAATCTTCAACTTATTTGGATGAATCAAACTAAACTAAAGTATAAACCCAACTTGGTAAAGTTTTTATTTTTAATTTTTAGAATGATTAAGAGAGTTGAGTTGATAATTCATGACAGAGTACAGAAGGTTGATAAAATTCTTGCGTTGGGTGATAAACAATTGATTTAATTTTGCCCTACACCGACGTATGTATAGCACTGTATACTCAGTGCTTTCCGAGTGTCTGTGGAAAAAACTTCACAGGTGAATCCCGCCCGAGTCGCCTGTGAAGATTTTTTCCACAGACGCTCGGAAAGCACGGGGTATACAGTGTTATACACACATCGGTGTAGGGCAAAATGAAATCGACAGAGTACATGTTACATCAGATGCCTAGATATCTTACCTTGACTGAGATTTCTGGCAGGTAGTGTGGGTTCCGCAATGTAGTGGTGATATAGAAACGGAAATCATGGGAGTACTCAATCAGGTTCTCACCAAGACGCAGGTACTGTCACAAACAAACGCATTAGCAATTCATTTAAGACAGAATTGTAACAAACATTATGAATAGGATTACATAAACAGCCCTCCCAGTGCCTAATCTACCAAATATAGGTTTTTAAATAGGTTTTTTTAAGCAAAATATAGGTTATTATAGGTTTACCAAATGCCAAACTATAGGCTTTTATAGGTTATTTCCCGTGATTATGCAGTGTTAAGTAACAAGTTTTTGGTAAATTGCCTACCTTCTGAGTACTTTTTGCAACAAAGTACATTACCCCATACCCTGTCCGGCAGAAAATCTAAGAGCGGTACACATGTTACAGTTTGGCTACTGTTTTGGCTTCAGCTCTTTGTACTTTATAGTTTTTTTGGGGGAAATAAAGGTTCCCATTTTGAAATACAGATTTTGATAGATTTTACAGACTTTATAGGTTTTGCTGAGGGGCCTGCATAAATTTACTTTGATATCAAATCAAAGATAATATGAATTTGATTAACAAACAATCTTTTTTCTTCAAATCATACTATTATATCAAAGGATTTCTCATCTACATACCAGTGGTGTGATTTGACTAAAGTAAAAAATCCTGAAAAATGGGTAGCAGGCCTGGGTCTCCCTTTGGTCTAGAGGACAAAGCCCCCTGAACCTCCTGGATGTTTAATTATGGAGGATTTACAGACTCTCCACACCCCCACAAACAAGACACTAGAGGTTTGGACACAATACAGGCTACTTCTTTCTTTCCTTGGTGGCTACTTCGCTTCTTTCAAGAACATTTTGAGGCAAAGGGAGATTTGTAAAAAAATCCTGAAATCAGGAAAAATCCTGAGAAATCACGAGGCCTGTCATACGTTGTTGTAACTGTTGCAACAATGAAAGAAAAATCAAGAGTGGTCATCCACAGTTTGTTTGAACGCATCTAATTCCTTCAGCTAGCTTTCACACGAGAGGAACAACATAACTAATTTCAATATACGTACTTTAAGTATAGAATAGGTACATTACCTCAACTCCCTGTTGCTTGAATGTTTGCTTGAGCAATATTGGCTCCAGTAATGGATCTAAATCCTCGCCTACGTTCTCTAGGAGCACTGGTTTGCCAAACTGAATGGCATTTTCTAGCGTCCGCACATAGTTGGTGTCAGACAATTTAATGATTTCAAGCTGGTTGGATTTCTCCATGTTCTTCACCCACTTATTTGCCTGACCTGTAATAATAGTAGTATCATATTGGTTTATATTAACCCTCCTACAATCGGTGCAATTTTTGAAACAACCCATTCAGGCCACTCCAAGCCATTAGCTGTTGCCAGTGGCCTCCTATGGTTACCCTTCTGTGCACTGTCACACCACTGAGATTGTAAGATAAAGTGGGCTCCCATTGATACATTGCAGGCCATATTAATATGTTCAAACATTTACAGTGGCCTTGGGTGGCACATAGTTGATTTTGTAAGATGACTTGGCAAGGACAGCAGGCTTGTACATGTATGTACTTAAAGGTTGCTAAAGAACAGAATTTAGTGGTTGGGAGTGGCTTCAATGTGTAGGAGGGTTTTAATGGATGATTGGTGAGGAAGTCTGAAACTAAACAGCCAAGACTAGGCACCAGCTGGCATAAGATTGCAATAATGGCTGATTGGTGAGGAAATATAGGCTTAATAAAAACATCATCAACAACAATGCAAGAGTTACTGACTACAGATCTAGCTGGAATAATAGAACCATTAGTCAGCAAGAGCTAACCAATAGTTTGATCCACATCAGAGACATATGTTCCACATCAGAGACATAATTTATGTTATTTGTTAGCAGAGATAATCATATGTTGAGCTTGAAAACCCTCAGGTAACTGGCCAATATGTAATGGTGGAAGAGATAGAAGAATCAGTTTACTCAGTTTACTTGGACGTACGATTTGAGTCCAACTGATTTGTTGTGTGTATAATAATAATACAGACATTTATAACACGAAATATATATACCCAAGGGTGCTCAAGGCGTTCTACAATATATTATCATTCCTGGGGAATATACAGCCCATTAGGTGCAACCATTTTTTGTCGCTACAGGGCTAATCAAACACAATAACCATCTCTACCCTCACAGGTAGCCATTTATACTCCTTGGTGACGAGAAGCAATTACAATTAAAATGTCTTGCTCAAGGACACAAGTACCATGGTCACGGCTGGGATTCGAACCCACATTCTAACGACTCAGCCATCAGAACATAAGTCCGATGCAAGAGACCGCTCGGCCATGAAACCCCATTTTTTATTTATATTTTTTTTCCCTGGCCATCTTTTTTTTCCCAAGTGTATGTTCTACAGTGACAGTCATTAATCCATGATTATATAAGAAGCCTAAACCTATTGTTATATCTACGTACCCTGTGGATCTATCATGAGCGGCCATCGCCTCGAGTTAGATGTTATGATACCATTGTCCACAGAGAATGAATCAACCGGTAACCCGGCAATATTCCAGGCTCTAATCTTGACTGGTTCTCCAAGGGTTGCGCTGAGAGAGAAAGTATCTGAGCAAGGAATCAAACGCTCCTGGCATAGCTTCTGCCATTCCTCGGTAGCTTGCTGTTTAGGAAAAAAAAACAAAAAACTATGTTTCATATGTCAGCAAGACTTGGAAAAGGACTTTTACTTTAGGTTAAAGGCAATATATTTCTGAAACCAAATTGTATTAAAACCACTAAATAATTTATGATCGATAAATTTGAACAGATAAAACATGTGTAAATTTGTTAGGCCAAATTAGGTTTCTGGTCATTGGTCGGCTTCAAAATCGGTACGGTGACGTGGCTTTTTTTTACTTTGTATATTTCCCATATACAAAGTATGGTGGCTAAGAGAGGTCTCACAAATTGGGTAAACGTTAATACCCCTATGAGAAAAAAGTCATTAAAATGCACTGCACGGCAGAATTGCAATCGATCCAGCAATTTTGGCTGTAATTGGACATCGTTTCATAGCAAAAAAAAAAGAAGAAAATTAAAAATGCTGATGCACGGGTCTGAGGCGACGTGCGGAGACCAGAAACAGAAGACTTTTTTTGTTTGCCTTAAGTCTCAACCATTTATAGACCATTTCATACAGCATTTGGTAACTTCCGTTTGCCTGATAATTGATCACATGGCTCACTACTGAAACATTGGCTGGAAGTCAAAATGCCAGCTTGCTGTTCATTGTAAATGCCATGTAAATGTCAGTCTCAGCAGATATTTACATATATCTCATATCACAGCAGCCCCCCACATACAGCAAGATCCTCCAACACAAGATAAAAAAGCTCCTGCATTCTACACACTCTTCATTCTCCTGATGACGGCTAGAGCAGACTAGTCGAAACGTTGAGAACAAACCAACCGGCTCTTCTCAGAGCCATCTTCCAAGAAGAGATCATTACATGGTGTCACCCGAAAGAACTCAAGTATGTAAACATCAGTCGTCGTCAGACTTACCTGTCTAAAGTCCACAGTGAATGCTCCCAAATAAGCCACCACACCAGAAGAGATTAAGACATCCCCGATGATCTTGATATACTTCTCTCCTAATTCACCGGCCGCCTCATTCCATCGAACTCTCTCCCCTCCCAGACCTCCGATCAGCTTCTCTGCTCTAACCAGCTTCTGAGAGCACAGCTCTATGTTCGCCTCTAGATCCTTCTTCTTAGCTACCATGGCATCCAGTTGATCGTTCAGAGTTTGTAGCTTATCAGTAACGGCTTTCAGTTGAGCACGTTTGGTATTTAACATGTCCATCTGAACGGCTAACTCTCCCTCTGCTTCGGCTAGTTTAGCTTTCTTAGGAGCTACAACCTGTAACAAGAATACAAAACAAATTTGTCACATCTGCTCTGTGCACATCATAGCCCTCTAGCAGTGAATTTGTGTCCAGTGTCTTGATGATATCCACTAAGACGCGTGTGTGTGAGTGGAGTATGTACACTTGATGTGCGAATGTTATGGTACTAAGTGTGCATATACTTCTACCAGCAAATGATTGCTGGAGATATTCCACACGTACGCACATCAACTGCAAAATACGCTAGGGGACAAGTGCCAAAGTCATGGTACAGCCAAGCCTTTGAGAAGCCCGGCCAGGCCCAGGCTTTTCCCCCTGCCTACTGGCCTATATAATGAGCTTTGCTTGGCTGGGCTAGGCCCTCCAGCAGCCCAGGTTATGTTGATTGGCAGGTACTGTATTGTTACAGGATTAGGACTCACAAAAGACAATTAGGAGGCCAGGTAGCCTAGGCCTGGCCAGGCTTCTCAAAGGCTTGGCTGTACCATGACTTTGCCCCTCCTCCCTAAACGCGACGCACTATCACTGCCCTTTCGCCAACAGTGGTCTAACAACATGTGCCCTCAACAGCTCATGCACGGTGCGAATAAAGGCAAATTAAGTTGAAAGTTGAATACCATATGTAGTCCTTCTTCACCTAAAAAGAAGCTGTTTTTCCTTTGAGAATTGGATCTTTTCATGACCAAGTGTAATTTTTTCATAACTGAATACCATACTCAACTACTCTATAGTGCCATTACTAGGATGAACTATCACCATGATCATTCACCATTATTGGTAAAAATTTTTAAATTTGACCCAATTTCAGGGGTGTAATTTGTCCGGATTTTTACAAATCGCAATGTGATCCTCCGGATTTTAACGATTTAAGCAATAAAGGAAAGCAAAGCAAACGCTCAGAACCATATATTTCACCCCAGCGCTGTTCACAACAGCAGCCCCAACACCCCTAGCAAAATTTACGTGGATTTTTCAAAACTGCCCAATCACACCCCTGCAATTTACAACTGTTTGCAGTAAAATCAAGCTGGAAGCAATTAATTATTAATGCAGTTAATGATATCTTTAGCAAAATAAAATAATTATAAAAAAAAAAAAATAAAAAAAAAAAATAAAAAAAAAAAATGTGCAATTTTTTTTTTAAACATTATATTTTAGCAACGGTAACCATTTTGGATTCTCAGAATGTATTGTAGATGGTCAGATAACTTTGAGAACATTATGTCATTATGAGATACAAGTTAATATTGGAATAGCATGTCCACATTGGCAGGCAATGGATGCACCCAAACTTTGACCACTTTATAGCTAAAATACACAGGAAATTGGTACAAATAGAAAGTTGCCATGACAACCATGGACCTCTTAAAAAAACATTTTGATTATTAAAAGGGACCCCAAAGGTAAGTTAAATCCATAAATGCTCATGTTGATTGAGCATAGCGTTTAAGGTCTGGTCCTGATAGAGTCCAAGTGTTACCCTTCCTCTAACAATCCTGAGATACTCACCTTAGCTACTCTGTCATAAACATCCATGGCACGTACCCACTTACACAGACCCTCACAGGCAGTGGAGATATTACGAATGACAGATGGCACAAAGTCTGGGTTAGGCATGTACCTGATGTAAACAAACAGCATCGAGAATAAGTGAGGAAACTCATTTATAAACCCATGGTAGCTTACAAAAGGATTAGATTAACCCTAACCCTCTAGGTGTTCTGGCTAGGAACCTTCCTGAACCATAACCCCCTATAGTGATTCTGGCTAGGAACCTTCTTTAAACCTCAACCCCAAGGTATTCTGGCTAGGAACCTTCCTGAATCCTCCAAAATCCATCAGTGCACTTTAGGAAACATGCCTTTATCTTCAAAATGCACCATGCATTTTCGTTGATCTTTCATATTCAGCACTTATGGCCTGTACTTCTTGCCATGTAGTAATTTTGCCCCATTTGAAGAGGTGAAAGTACCAGTTTCTAACAGTGCTGAATTTTTCCCCAAAAGAGCTCCTTGGAGGATTTTGCAGGATTTGGGGTGGTTAGGGTTAATTAGCAAAAAAACACCAAACAAAACCACCTCTTTTTAGCAAAAATGGGTAGATGATAAACATTGAAAATTAACTGATTGTGCTTGAATGAACTGAAGCAATTTTTATTTGAGTCCAGTGTGAATGGCTCAATTGCATTTGATACTGATTCTTCATGTAACAAAGTTGACAACTTGATATAGTTTGATGTAGGATTTGAGGTTTTGCATGGTGGAGACAGATATTGTAGAGTTCTTTCGGGTGACACCATGTAATAATCTGAAGTGATGGCTAGAGTAGACTCGTAGAAATGTTGAGAACAAATGAACGTTGAGAACGAACGAATGTTGAGAATGAACAAACGTTGAGAACGGTCTCCTGATGACGGCTAGAGTAGACTAGTCGAAACGTTGAGAACAAATGAACGTTGAGAACGAACGAATGTTGAGAATGAACGAACGTTGAGAACGGTCTCCTGATGACGGCTAGAGTAGACTAGTCGAAACGTTGAGAACGAACAACCGGCTCTTCTCAGAGCCATCACTTCTTCCAAGAAGAGATTACTACATGGTGTACCCGAAAGAACTCTACAACATCGATATAGTTTGTTAGATAACATTAACTTCTCTGTTTCAGAAAACATATTTAAAAATGTCTACATTTAACACATAAACAATTATTTAAGAAAATGATATACCACGTGAGATTTGTATGTCTGAAAATACTGATAATAAGTATGAAATTGGCAGCTATGAACTTAGATGAGCAGAAATGATATTGAATTTACCTATCTCTGATCTTCTTGATAACTGCTGGCTGAATGTTATCCTTATCATAAGACTTGAGATGATCAAGGAACTTCATATCACCAAGAAGTTTCTGTGAAGGACCCCAGTAATCTTCAACCATCTTCCCTGAGCCTGATGGGTCTGGCTTTCGTTCTGGTTTAATGTTGCGCATGATGCATATGGCTTCCATTACAAGCTTTACACCACTCGGTGGATTCTGCAAAAGGTAATTAAATAAAGAAATTAAGAGTATATATACGACTCTAAAAATAGTACGTATTAGAATCTTTGGAAACAATTTGTAAAATATGTGATTATCAGACAAATTGTTAATTTACAAATGCATACCCTATATTTGTGACTGGCTCTGGCAAAACCCTAAAACTTGGACCCAATTTTCAAAAGTGACCTCCCAAATTTATCGTGAAAGTTAACAATGTTCCCAACAACGTTTCAAGATTTTTTTCTTTTTCCATCAAAATATAGAGAAAATGCTCTATCTGGTGACATGAAAACTGGTCCCTCAAACTGGTCCCTGGGATCATTTTTTGACCTTTTCATGGCTGTTACGCATTATGGTAAATGCCGAGAAGTTGCCGAAAAGGCCAGAATAAGTAGGCTTCCATTTTCTGGTCAGAGCTCAGATTCAAAAGTGGTACACCAACAAGACTAGACTGGTCCCCTGTCTATATCCTATGTCAAGGATATAGACAGGCTCCAGGCGTACCATTCAAGGGGTTTCATTGGATACGTTGTCCTGAAGATCTGACGTCACGTTTCGAGGCTCGCGCGCTAGCTACCAACCAAGGTCAAAGTTGAACATTGGAGGAAAATATGGTGGCCGCACGGCCAGGATCCGGCGTAATTCACACGTCTCTAGCTCAGAGCGTGACGTCAGATCTTTAGGCTATAACAAGACTTTCATCTTCCTTTTATAGTTAAACATTCTTTCTCTCGTACAACATTAATGTATTTAGTCTAATCTACTCTAGTCGACACAAATGGCATCGGAGCTACTTTAGTTTTTATTTTCTGAAGATTTGTGAAAGCTGTGAGAGATAAAAACCCTTAATGATTGGTTTGAGGATATTGAGATGTGAATGACCTTCATAGCTTTGACCATAGATGTCACTAGGCTTGAGGATATTGAGATGTGAATGACGTTCATAGCTTTGACCATAGATATGTCACTAGGCTTGAGGATATTGAGATGTGAATGACGTTCATAGCTTTGACCACAGATATGTCACTAGGCTTGAGGATATTGAGATGTGAATGACGTTCATAGCTTTGACCATAGATGTCACTAGGCTTGAGGATATTGAGATGTGAATGACATTCATAGCTTTGACCATAGATATGTCACTAGGCTTGAGGATATTGAGATGTGAATGACCTTCATAGCTTTGACCATAGATATGTCACTAGGTTTGAGGATACTGAGATGTGAATTACCTTCATAGCTTTGACCATAGATATGTCACTAGGTTTGAGGATACTGAGATGTGAATTACCTTCATAGCTTTGACCATGGATATGTCACTAGGCTTGAGGGTATTGAGAGCAGTAATAGCTGCTTCTAATGCTGGTATGGCTTCAGCTAGATCACTCTCACAGTCTGCCTTGATAGCTTGAGCTGCCTCTGCTGCCTTGTTAGCTACTGCTTCATCAGCAGATACAACCTGAAAATAACAGCAAAATATCACACATTTGTATTAGAAATCTCTGATTCCAGGCACTTCTAAATACTTGTACAGAGGAGACTTGTACCAAGGTGTCAAATTTATTTACTTGCCTCTTTTTGTGCTTCTATTTCATCCTGCTCAATTGTCTTTATGTGTATGTCTGTCTTGTTTGATCGATTGAATGGCTAATCAGTTGATTGATTAATGAATTACTTGCCTCTTTCTGTGCTTCTATTTCATCCTGCTCAATTGTCTTTATGAGTATCTCCGTCTTGCTTGATTGATTGATTGAATGGCTAATCAGTTGATTGATTAATAAATTACTTGCCTCTTTCTGTGCTTCTATTTCATCCTGCTCAATTGTCTTTATGAGTATCTCCGTCTTGCTTGATTGATTGAATGGCTAATCAGTTGATTGATTAATAAATTACTTGCCTCTTTCTGTGCTTCTATTTCATCCTGCTCAATTGTCTTTATGAGTATCTCTGTCTTGCTTGATTGATTGAATGGCTAATCAGTTGATTGATTAATAAATTACTTGCCTCTTTCTGTGCTTCTACTTCTACTGTATCCTGCTCTATTTTCTCCATGAGGATCACAGTTTCCTTGGACGTCTGAATTAACTCAGGCTGTAGAGCTGTCAATTCCTCTTGCATGATAGACACCTGGGATGAGGCAAAAGCAAGCTTCTCTAAGCCTCCCAAGTAACGATTCTTCAGCATCAAGATCTCAGCTCTCTTGTGATTCAGAAGCGTCTTGAAGGTTAAAATGAGCTCCAGATAGGAGGTTGGGGTCACATAGTTATGTCGCCGAAGTCTGTCTAGGAATCTGCAGTGCGGTTCAACCAGTGAATGAAAGCGGTTTAATAATGGACAAATATATGTGGTAACTTCCGGGATGATATTGTGAGAAAATGAAAAGGTAGGAAAAATTTCTGCCATTATCATTAGGCATATACTAGCCTATAGCGGTTTACCTCTTTAGCCATGTATAGCAAGGAAACTGTTTTTTTTATCTTGGTATTTACAATAAAATGATACACAAGGAAAGTTTCCATGGTCTGAAGTTAGTCGAAACCCGGTTTCATGGTAGGATTTTCAAAATCAAAAGCTAGAATTTCCTACAAAAGTAGAAAGAATATCATGCCTGTAACTTGTACAAAAAAAGGAATCTTTATAGAAAATGATTCGGAAAAGTAAATAGTGAAATTGGGTTTTTCTCGCATATCAATGAAAAGCTTTCTTACATTGAATATTAATTCTGAACTAGTAATTAATTGCATTTTCAAAATGTGAAAGGGTCTAAGGATTCTGAGAGTGAATTAATTTTTTTAAATATGGAAAATTATGATGAAAATGCCTAACTCAGGGGTGTGATTTGACAAAAGTAAAAAATCCTGAAAAATGGGTAGCGAGCCTGGGTCTCCCTTTGCTCTAGAGGTCAAAGGCCCCCTGAACCTCCTGTGGGTAGCAGGCCTGGGTCTCCCTTTGGTCTAGTGGACAAAGCCCCATGAACCTCCTGTGGGTAGCAGGCCTGGGTCTCCCTTTGGTCTAGAGGACAAAGGCCCCCTGAACCTACTGTGGGTAGCAGGCCTGGGTCTCCCTTTGGTCTAGAGGACAAAGCCCCCTGAACCTCCTGTGGGTAGCGGGCCTGGGTCTCCCTTTGGTCTAGAGGACAAAGGCCCCCTGAACCTCCTGTGGGTAGCTGATCTGGGTCTCCCTTTGGTCTAGAGGACAATGCCCCCTGAACCTCCTGTGGGTAGCAGGCCTGAGTCTCCCTTTGGTCTAGTGGACAAAGCCCCATGAACCTCCTGTGGGTAGCAGGCCTGGGTCTCCCTTTGGTCTAGAGGACAAAGGTCCCCTGAACCTCCTGTGGGTAGCAGGCCTGGGTCTCCCTTTGGTCTAGAGGACAAAGCCCCATGAACCGCCTGTGGGTAGCAGGCCTGGGTCTCCCTTTGGTCTAGAGGACAAAACCCCCCTGAACCTCCTGTGGGTAGCAGGCCTGGGTCTCCCTTTGGTCTAGAGGACAAAAGTCCCCTGAACCTCCTGTGGGTAGCAGGCCTGGGTCTCCCTTTGGTCTAGAGGACAAAGCCCCATGAACCGCCTGTGGGTAGCAGGCCTGGGTCTCCCTTTGGTCTAGAGGACAGAGTCCCCTGAACCTCCTGTGGGTAGCAGGCCTGGGTCTCCCTTTGATCTAGAGGACAAAGGCCCCCCTGAACCTCCTGTGGGTAGCAGGCCTGGGTCTCCCTTTGGTCTAGAGAACAAAGCCCCCTGAACCTCCTGTGGGTAGCAGGCCTGGGTCTCCCTTTGGTCTAGAAGACAAAGCCCCCTGAACCTCCTGGATGTTTAATTTTGGAGGATTTACAGACTCTCCACAAACAAGAAACTAGAGGTTTGGACACAATACAGGTTACTTCTTTCTTTCCTTGGTGGCTACTTCTCTTCCTTCAAGGATATTTTCAGGCAAAGGAAAATTTGTAAAAAAATCCTGAAATCAGGAAAAATCCTGAGAAATCACGAGGCCTGCTGACTTACGATTCTGATAGCTTTCGTACACTCTCATGGAAGTATTTACACATAAAGACACACTCCTTTTTGATATTATCATCAATATCTTCAATCTCTTCAAGGAAGGTATTAGCAACCATCTCAAGGGCGTCTTCAGGCCAGGCCTACACAAACAAAACATACAATATTAACTACACAACATAAGAATGTCAAACTCTGAAGAGAAATCTTTAACCCTAAACCCCCTAGGTATTCTGGCTAGGAACCTTCCTGAACCCTAACCCCCTATAGTGATTCTGGCTAGGAACCTTCTTTAACCCTAAACCCCCTAGGTATTCTGGCTAGGAACCTTCCTGAATCCTCCAAAATTCATCAGTGCACTTTTGGAAACATGCCCGTATCTTCAAAATGCACCATATTCAGCACTTATGGCCTGTACTTCTTGCCAGGTAGTAATTTTGCCCCATTTGAAGAGGTGAAAGTACCAGTTTCCAATAATGCTGATTTTTTTTTTCAAGAAAGTGCCCCTTGGATGATTTTGGAGGATATGGGGTGGTTAGGGTTAAGTTAGTTGTATTTATGTTATTTATTATAAACATAAGTAGGATTTGAAGCATTTGTATGGTGGAAGTACAGTAGGAGTAAGGTTTGCTGTAGTTCAGCAGCTAAACATGCTTAACCATACAAATGTTTTGTGTCCAGTGAGGCAATTTGTCTACTTCTTACATCAGAAACATACACGGACAACACGCATATGTTGAATAACATTTTCACTCTTACACATTTCCACTTTTGGCCTCTATAAGTCTTGAATTTCGTTCTTAGTAAGCTTGGGCGATATCGATTTTTTTTTTTCATCCACAATATATCGGCCAACATATATCGCAATTTTCGATGCTATCGTGATTATTTTTTGTTTTCATTCATGCATGATTGGTTTAGAGACGATAACCACAGGTATGTACCCCTCTACAAGCATCACAATAAATCTCAAATTCCTTTGCATAGCATGTATGTACTTCTGAAGTAGTTTGCTTTTGTTTGTCACTTCTGAAAGCTGAAAAGACTGTCATAATTTTATCCTGACTTGACTCACAATGGCGATTTGTTTTGAATCGCGATATATTTTTTTAATCAAGATTTGCCGAAAGTTCTCAATATCGTACTCAAATAAAAAAAAAAGTATCACGGTATTCGATATTATCGTGTTATCGCCCAAGGTTAGTTCTTAGAGCCAAGGCTATTGGAACATCTAACATTTCTATGGAAGTAGTTTATGGGGCACTGAGGCAAAGTCCATTGGCACGGAAGGATTTGCCTCAGTGAAGGTCTGAAGGTTTAGTTCGATGATTTACCTGGAACCAGTCAATGGTACAGCAGTTGATGAGTGATGGGAACATTCTAAGACGATTACGGAATGTATCTCCGATAGGACTCATTGCTAACACAACATGGAGATTCTTACGCACTTTCTCTATGAAGAAATTATACATGGCCAGGGGTGTGGCTTCTATTTTCCTACCCTGTTGGTTTCAAATAAAGATATTACATTTGGAAATTGTGTTTCAATAAAAGTAATGGGAAGTACATATTTATAGAAAATAAAATTGAATTCAAAGGCTGAACAAGTATAATAATTCAATGGTTTTCAGTCAACTACAGTACATTATAATTATCACCAGTCATTTATATTAACATAGATATAACTTCGTTTTAAACGATAAGTCTCACTGCAAAACAGACTGCAAAATGAGAGAAACGTGTCTGTCACATAATAATAATAATAAAGCTCTATTTAGTGATGGTAACCACGTAACTTATAGCCTAGATGATTCTCAATGGGCCATCAATTAGCTACCAGAGACACCGGGGTAAACCCCTACTCTTGCACGATAAGTGTCATTATGGGTTCTTTAACGTGCACTGATGTACACGGGACCTACAGCTTAACGTCCCATCCGAAGGACGAAGCAATTATGGTTAAGCGTCTTGCTCAAGGACACAAGCTCCGCGACCGGCCAGGCCGGGATTCGAACCCACATTCTGACGCTACCAGAACTTGAATCCGATGCACTAGACTGCTCGGCCACAACACTCCAGTCAGAAGGGCAAGTCAGTCTGAGATATGCTGCACTAAAAAAACATTCTACAAATGGAAAGTCTGAATTCCTACAACAATGAAGTTGCTATTTGTAATGTAAGAAGTCTTATGTGTACCTCAATGCGAGCCACTTGTTGCATCTTCTCAATAACCTCAGCTTTCTCATCAGCAGGGAATAGGTTAGGTACATCCCCGGTGTTTAAGATCATATTGATGTCTTCAACAAACGATTCATCTTTGATTTGATTGTCACTGAACAGAAACACTGTCTGTTTGCCTTCAGCACCAGCCTTGAGTAAGAGCTGTGACAAAAACAGAAGTCAGATTGGTCATTTGTGATTAACCAAAGAGTCTTGATAATAATCAAATCTAGCCAAAAACCAAAGTCTCTGGTTTCTGGTCTCCGAGCGCGTCGTCTCAGACCTGCGTGGTGGCATTTTTAATTTTCTTTTCTTTTGTTATGAAACGATGTCCAATTGCAGCCACAATTGCTGGTTTGATTGGAATTCTGTCGTGCTGTGCTTTAAATGACTTTTTCACATAGGGGTATGAATGTTTGCCTGATTTGTGAGGCCTCTCTTAGCCACCATACTTTGTATGTGGGAAATTAGGTTCCTGCATATACAATTTATCACATATTTTCCTGTTGGCAAAAAAAAAAAAAAAATTAAAAAAAGGCTGGGAAAAAAGAAAAAAAAAAGAAAAAAAGAAAGGGGCATCACCGCACCGATTTTGAAACCGACCGATGACCAGAAACTGGAGACTTTTTTATTGGCCTTATGTATGCTAATCTGCACTGTATTATAATGAGCTGGGAAGGTACCTCTCATTAGAATAATGAAGTGATGAACTAATATTATAACAGGGCATCAGTCTCCACATGGGATGTTAAAGGGGCAGTATCATCACGATCAGAGCAGACTTTCAACAGTGCATGGAATCGGTGTCCTAGTTTAAGATGAACACAGTGACTGAAAATTACTGGCTCATTCATGCAGCAGCAATGGTAATATGACCTTATCATGTGGGTAATTTTTTCAGTCACTGAGTTAATAAAAAAACTAGCACTGTGATTCCATGTCCTGATGATTGTGACGATATTGTCCTTTTAAACTGTATCCCGAATAAATGTTTTATCCCCTTGTCACTGATCCTAATAATTAAATGGATGCTCCACAGTGAATATGTTATCAGTGCCTCTGAACGGCTATTTGTGACTGATAAAAAATCATCATTGAAAATAAAAATGCTATGTAGTATATTATTATTAAATAAATTTCAGGTGTGTGATCCTGAAAAATGGGTAGTGGGCCTGCATCTCCCTTTGGTCTAGAGGACAAAGCTCCCTGAACCTCCTGTGGGTAGCGGGCCTGCGTCTCCCTTTGGTCTAGAGGACAAAGCCCTCTGAACCTCCTGTGGGTAGCGGGCCTGCGTCTCCCTTTGGTCTAGCGGTCAAAGCCCCCTGAACCTCCTGTGGGTAGCAGGCCTGGGTCTCCCTTTGGTCTAGAGGTCAAAGCCCCCTGAACCTCCTGTGGGTAGCGGGCCTGGGTCTCCCTTTGGTCTAGAGGACAAAACCCCCTGAACCTCCTGTGGGTAGCAGGCCTGGGTCTCCCTTTGGTCTAGAGGTCAAAGCCCCCTGAACCTCCTGGATGTTTAATTTTGGAGGGGATTTACAGACTCTCCACATCCATGCAAACAAGAAACTAGAGGTTGATGGCTACTTCTCTTTTTTCAAGAAAATTTTCAGGCAAAGGGAAATCCTGAAATCGGGAAAAATCCTGAGAAATCACAGGCGTGAAATGTACTTCAACAAAACATAAGCTCTGAAAAAGAAACCTAAGAAGCTGTATGATAGTGGCTGGCATTACCTTCTTAATATCCTCTCTCCACTCAGTACTGGTGTAATTCTTTGTTATCTCAATCTGGAATAATTCATAGTCTGCCATGAAGGTACATAACTTAGCAGAACTCTGACGACCACTACCTCCAATACCTGAAATGTAAAATATTCATATATGTAGTATGAATATACCTTGATATAAGAATGCCTTGATATACAATGGAATAATATAACACTGACGACCACTACCTCCAATACCTGAAATGTAAAATATTCATATATGTAGTGTGAATATACCTTGATATAAGAATGCCTTGATATACAATGGCAGAGATGCCAACATTGAATTCCAAAAAAGAGTAGCATCTATTGAAAAAAAAAAAAATTAAAAAATTAAAAAAATATAAAAAAAATAGCAAAAATATGCTAAAAAATGCATGTCCGGATTTTGGGCAATGTCAGCGCCGCACTCGGTGTGAACCCCGCTGGCGGTAGTGGGACTGGGGGGAAGAGTAAATTGGAGGAAAATACTCAATGAAAAAATTATGAAATTATAACAATGCTAGACGTATCTTAAAAAGCTCACAATAATGATCTTCCGAATTAGTAATCCATGCATCAATCACGTCAGAAATTTTGATTATAATACTAACTGTTCTCTTTCTTGGGGTCTCGAAGGCAAATAACAAATTGATAGCCTTAGCTAGCTAGGCCTAGCCCTAGCTCACCTGGGCCCAATTTCATGGCGCTGCTTACCACAGAATTCTGCACTTACGGCGCCATAAAAAGCGTGTGATTCTATGCGCCGTAAGCGCAGAATTCCGCAGTAAGCAGTGCATGCATGCCCGACACTGAAGTCGCACTTGCAAAGAAGCTTTCGAGAAATTAAAAGGTAATGCACGTGCGCAAGCACAATTATGCGCGCATGTACACGTGTACACACAAGCTACCTCATAGACAACCTCATTCCCCACGGGTATGCTCATTATTCCCCATTATGTAATAGAGATCAATGGGTACGATCTTGCAAATAATGTACAGATGTACAGGCAGGGTACATGTGGTAGGTAGGCAGTCGAATCCAGCGCGCTCGCGCTTGTGATATGATACGTACATAATCGTGTGAATTCGCCGCTAATCCCGCTATCGTCGCTTTTTACCACCACTGCGGTTTATATTTAAAAGGTTGTTGTTTTGTTTTTTCATTTAAAAAATAATTTTTCATCATTTTTATTTCCACTTAATAGTTCATTCATTGTTTGCTTGTATTTTAACTATATACAATTATACTGTGGCGGCTTGTTTAGCGTATTTCAATGAAGTATTATCGTAGAGTCGTATTCACGGCTCAAAATCGTATTTGCTACGCCCAAATCGTGTATGTTGGCATCTCTGCAATGGAATAATATAACACTGACGACCACTACCTCCAATACCTGAAATGTAAAATATTCATATATGTAGTATGAATATACCTTGATATAAGAATACCTTGATATACAATGGAACAATATAACACTGACAACCACTACCTCCAATACCTGAAATGTAAAATATTCATATATGTAGTGTGAATATACCTTGATATAAGAATGCCTTGATATACAATGGAACAATATAACACTGACGACCACTACCTCCAATACCTGAAATGTAAAATATTCATATATGTAGTGTGAATATACCTTGATATAAGAATGCCTTGATATACAATGGAACAATATAACACTGACGACCACTACCTCCAATACCTGAAATGTAAAATATTCATATATGTAGTGTGAATATACCTTGATATAAGAATGCCTTGATATACAATGGAATAATATAACACTGACGACCACTACCTCCAATACCTGAAATGTAAAATATTCATATATGTAGTGTGAATATACCTTGATATAAGAATGCCTTGATATACAATGGAACAATATAACACTGACAACCACTACCTCCAATACCTGAAATGTAAAATATTCATATATGTAGTGTGAATATACCTTGATATAAGAATGCCTTGATATACAATGGAATAATATAACACTGACAACCACTACCTCCAATACCTGAAATGTAAAATATTCATATATGTAGTATGAATATACCTTGATATAAGAATACCTTGATATACAATGGAACAATATAACACTGACAACCACTACCTCCAATACCTGAAATGTAAAATATTCATATATGTAGTGTGAATATACCTTGATATAAGAATGCCTTGATATACAATGGAATAATATAACACTGACGACCACTACCTCCAATACCTGAAATGTAAAATATTCATATATGTAGTGTGAATATACCTTGATATAAGAATGCCTTGATATACAATGGAATAATATAACACTGACGACCACTACCTCCAATACCTGAAATGTAAAATATTCATATATGTAGTGTGAATATACCTTGATATAAGAATGCCTTGATATACAATGGAACAATATAACACTGACGACCACTACCTCCAATACCTGAAATGTAAAATATTCATATATGTAGTGTGAATATACCTTGATATAAGAATGCCTTGATATACAATGGATTAATATAACACTGACGACCACTACCTCCAATACCTGAAATGTAAAATATTCATATATGTAGTGTGAATATACCTTGATATAAGAATGCCTTGATATACAATGGAATAATATAACACTGACGACCACTACCTCCAATACCTGAAATGTAAAATATTCATATATGTAGTATGAATATACCTTGATATAAGAATGCCTTGATATACAATGGAATAATATAACACTACCTCCAATACCTGAAATGTAAAATATTCATATATGTAGTGTGAATATACCTTGATATAAGAATGCCTTGATATACAATGGAACAATATAACACTGACGACCACTACCTCCAATACCTGAAATGTAAAATATTCATATATGTAGTGTGAATATACCTTGATATAAGAATACCTTGATATACAATGGAATAATATAACACTGACGACCACTACCTCCAATACCTGAAATGTAAAATATTCATATATGTAGTATGAATATACCTTGATATAAGAATACCTTGATATACAATGGAATAATATAACACTGACGACCACTACCTCCAATACCTGAAATGTAAAATATTCATATATGTAGTGTGAATATGCCTTGATATAAGAATACCTTGATATACAATGGAACAATATAACACTGACAACCACTACCTCCAATACCTGAAATGTAAAATATTCATATATGTAGTGTGAATATACCTTGATATAAGAATACCTTGATATACAATGGAACAATATAACACTGACAACCACTACCTCCAATACCTGAAATGTAAAATATTCATATATGTAGTGTGAATATGCCTTGATATACATGGCACAATATAATGATAGTTTCTGCAGTACAGGTAAGCAGGCCTCCCAGTGCCTAATCTACCAAATATAGCTTTTTAAACAGGTTTTTAAGCCAAATATAGGTTATTATAGGTTTCCCAAATGCCAAAATATAGGCTTTTATAGGTTACTTCCTGTAATTATTTATGTTTTTGGTAAATTGCCTACCTTCTGAGTACTTTTTGCAACAAAGTACATTACCCCATACCCTGTCCGGCAGAAAATCTAAGAGCGGTACACATGTTACAGTTTGGCTACTATTTTGGCTTCATCTCTTTATACTTAGGAAGTAATATTTCTTCAAAACCATGAGGATTTTATGAGAAAGTTGAAAATGTGTTGCAGGAGATTAAAAATATAGGTTTTTATAGGTTAATATATGTTTTTTGGGGGAAATAAAGGTTCCCATTATGAAATATAGTTTTTTTTATAGGTTTTATAGGTTTCGCTGGGAAGCTCGAGTAACTCTTTGTTTAAATCCCTTCCCATTTCCCATTTTGGTTCAAAGGGAATAGCTTGCAAAGGAATAGCTTGCAAAGGAATAGCTTGCAAAGGAATAGCTTGCAAAGGAATAGCATGCAAAGGAATAGCTTGCAAAGGAATAGCTTGCAAAGGAATAGCTTGCAAAGGAATAGCTTGCAAAGGAATAGCTTGCAAAGGAATAGCTTGCAAAGGAATAGCTTGCAAAGGAATAGCTTGCAAAAGAATAGCTTGCAAAGGAATAGTTTGCAAAGGAATAGTTTGCAAAGGAATAGTTTGCAAAGGAATAGTTTGCAAAGGAATAGTTTGCAAAGGAATAGTTTGCAAAGGAATAGTTTGCAAAGGAATAGTTTGCGCACCGAACTCAAGTTCTGGTGTTGCCAGCAGCAGGGTGTGAGTTCGAGCCCCGGTCGTGACACTTGTGTCCTTGAGCAAGGTACTTATTAAGCAATTATGGTTAAACCATAATTGCTTCGTCCTTCGGATGGGACGTAAAGCCGTAGGTCCCGTGTGTTGTGTAATGCACGTAAAAGAACCCAGGATACTTACCGCGAAAGTGTTTCTGGTTTAGCGCCTCGGAATAGGCAACTAGATTGATGGCGCTTTACAAATGCAGATTGGATTGGATTGGATTGGATTGAAAGGAATAGTTTGCAAAGGAATAGTTTGCAAAGGAATAGTTTGCAAAGGAATAGTTTGCAAAGTGTACTTTACATAGTTGACAAAACAGTTGAACGTACCTATCAAGAGAGCATGTCCATTGTCTTGTTTGAGTACTCGACTGACCCGGGAAATATGCTCAATGGCAAATTTGAACATGACAAGACTCATCGGTGCTTTGCTAATTTGATTGTACTCTGCCAAGTAAAACTGCATGGTTGACGTCAAGTCTTTTAGATTGGTCACTTCATCGTAGACTTTCTGATCACTGTCTGGGTTGGTGTAGTCGCCAAAGAACAAACTCCTAAAACAGGGAGATAATTCAATACAAGTGGTCAGTGAGGTTTCGTGGACAGCTTATTTACTTGTTTTCTATTTCTATTTATGAAGAACTTCTCCTCACGGGTTGTTCAGCTATTGAAGAAATCATTTTGAAACAAGGCGATGAGGTCTTGTACTATTTTGAAATAACATAAGTTTAAACATTTTCTTTGAATAAATTAGTTGTTATAATCACCAAGATATTTAAGATATTGGGGACAACAATCGGTGGTGCAGAAGTTTGATCAATATTATTAAACAAGTGTTAAATATGAGACAGATTATTAGTGATCATATGAAGCTTCTCTCAAATATTTCTACAACAATCGCTCTTAACCCTAACCACCCCATATCCTGCAAAATCCTGCAAGGGGCACTTTTTGGGCAAAATTCAGCACTGTTGGAAACTGACAATTTCACCTCTGCTAATCTGTAATAATAGATGAATATAAACTAGCATTAATGCAATGGGTCTAATCTGTAATAATAGATGAATAAAATCATCCAAGGGGCACTTTTGGGGAAAAATTCAGCACTAGTTGGAAACTGGTACTTTCACCTCTTCAAATGGAACAAAATTACTACCTGGCAAGAAGTACAGGCCCATAAAGTGCTGAATATGAAAGATCAACAAAAATGCATGGTGCATTTTGAAGATAAGGGCATGTTTCCAAAAGTGCACTGATGGATATTGGAGGATTCAGGAAGGTTCCTAGCCAGAACACCTAGGGGGTTAGGGTTAAAGTACAAGACTTTATGAACTGATAGCAGTTAATAATTTGTTAAAAGTTATCCAAAGTAAAATGACTAAGTATACCTGACGTTATCATCATTGAGTTTTCCACTGGGTGTAAGGTGACTCAGGACTTTATCAACACTCATCTTGAAATGAGATTGAGTCATCTCTTTAACAATGTCAAAGAACGTCAGCCTACAGGGAAAAATGAGTTTGTAAAGTTGAATTTACCAAACAGAATGTATAATTTTCAAAATCATTCCATTGATATTTACAGAAAGCCCTTAACATCTCTCTTGACAGATTGTTGAATTCAATTCAATTCATCAACACTGATTTCCATACACAATAGCACAATACAATAATGAAATGCAATAAGGAAAACATGGTATGTCGGCATGGCCCAAGAAAGCAGAAACTTGTATATGACATAAAACACAATAAAGGGGGCCACTTTCCTACCGTCACGTTAGCAGTTTTTCTAATGGTTGTAATTGTTTTTTAAATATCTGAAACCACCCAAAAAGAACTTCAACATTTGAATAGACATGCATGCTTATCCTAAAGATAATTTGAGTTGATTATTACTAATACTTTTTTAATTACCCTAAAATTTCCATCAACAAATGGACGGAAAAGTGAGGTAACTTTTTCCGTCCAATTTTTATGGAAATTTGAGGGTAAAAAAATAAATTAAAAAAAAAAAAAATAAAATAAATCAACTCAAATTAGTTCTAGTATAAAGCCTGCATGCCCATTCACATGTTGAAACACTTTTTGGTCGGTTTCAGGTACTTAAAAATAAATAACAACCATTGGAAAAACTGCTAACGTGACGGATGCAAAGTGGCCCCCTTTATTGTGTTTTATGTCATATAGGGATACCTTACTACAAATAACACAGATAAAGTTGAAGACTTAAATTCGTCGCATCAGTGCAACAAGGTCGTATCTCAAAAATGCAACAAGGTCGTATACATGTGCAATAGTGCATAAATTTGCAACAACGTCGTATCTTCTTCCATAGGTTTTGCGTGTTCATCCTGGAACATTGTAAAAAGATACGACCTTGTGGCACTGAGCAAAATCCATGTCTGCAACAAGGTCGCAACTATGATACGACCTTGTTTCACTGAGCAAAATCCATGTCTGCAACAAGGTCGTAACTATGATACGACCTTGTTGCACTGAGCAAAATCCATGTCTGCAACAAGGTCGTAACTATGATACGATCTTGTTGCACTGAGCAAAATCCATGTCTGCAACAAGGTCGTAACTATGATACGACCTTGTGGCACTGAGCAAAATCCATGTCTGCAACAAGGTCGTAACTATGATACGACCTTGTTGCACTGAGCAAAATCCATGTCTGCAACAAGGTCGTAACTATGATACGACCTTGTGGCACTGAGCAAAATCCATGTCTGCAACAAGGTCGTAACTATGATACGACCTTGTTGCACTGAGCAAAATCCATGTCTGCAACAAGGTCGTAACTATGATATGACCTTGTTGCACTGAGCAAAATCCATGTCTGCAACAAGGTCGTAACTATGATATGACCTTGTTGCACTGATGCGACGATTTACAATATCAAATCAAACAAATTAACAGAGTCACAAAACAAAACATAACAAGAAACGTGAAACAAAGGACAAATAACAAGAAAAAACTGGATAAATGCAGAAATATACGATGATGAATTTGAGAAAGAAACAAAGGAACAATATTCTCACTTCTCCTACTCTGCCCCGATCATTAAGACAGAGAAAAGTTTTCAAGACGTGTTAAGCCTTCTCACCTGTCTTCATCATCGATCAGCCGATCATAGAAGACACGATAAACCTCATGAATCCAAAGACGGATCAATTTATCTTTGTCGTCTTCCTTCAGATGAGTACTGGGGATGAGGAGGACACCACGGATGACACGTGAGAAGTCACGGAGGTTGAAGACGTAATGAGACTTAGATGGTGTTGGGAGGAAGTTACTCACAGCTGCTTTGTAGACACCCATGGTTGCCATAATCATTATCTGATAAGATTACATCACAAAAACGTGTGTATTAATTATGACCACTATTTAATGTAATTATGTTCAGATTGTTAATTCTTTGATTTATATGTAAGAAATGTTAGAATATATCGTTGTGTGCCTGGAAGAAGGTCGTAAGGCTCTACGACCTTCTTCCGGGCACACAAAGTACAACTTTTTTTCCCAGCAGATAAAATGGATCCTTTGAAAAAAAAGTAGGGCATAACTGTTATATATTTGTTGCTAGAATTACTCGCAAGACATGTTTTTCCATTCCCATGCGGAATTTAACTTTCCTACAATGACTTTATAAATGGCAGAAAAACGACCAAACTTTCACACTCAGTTTTCTTGAAACACAATTTTGCACATTAATTGCTTACAACCTTTTGCCGATCACACTTTCGTGTGATATTGTTAATAATATTGTTAATAATATTTTGATATTGTGTGATATTGTTAATAATTTCAACATAACTCAAATTTCTACCTACAAATAAGCATCACTGTTCTCCAATTAAATATGAACCTAAATTAATTTTTTTTTTCTGTCTAATTGATGATTTCAAGATGTGAATTTGAAACTGACACTTCAAGGAGAAAAAATTACTGTCAAGATGATTGCATTAAAAGTAAGGCTGCGCCGGGTATCCGAGTACCCGGATAACCGATCGAAATTGTCATTACCCGGTTCCATTTTTCAGTTCCAATTACTTGTAAACGACTTTTGAAAATTTTGTCTGAACACTTAAGCCACACAAATGGAAGTCTCTGATTTTTTGTTAACTTTTTTTGTGTGGGGAATGGGGATGCTACGAGTTGTTTTTATTACAGAGGCGGGAAATTATTACAGTCCACATTTATCATGAATAAAACAAGAGAAACTTGTGTTCATATTGGTTATTTTATACATTCGGGTTATTTGTGTTATGTGTTTTTACAAAATTGTTTACGGGTACCCGGATATCCTAAGTTTTTCAATTTTGAGAATCCGGTTCCCGAAAAAACCGAAAATGACCAGCCTTAACTAATAGTTAACAATAATGAAAAATGACTGCAAGCCATGCATGCAAAGATTATATTCCCCTGAAAATAACATAACTTTGTAACACTGAGGATAATCTGAATATTACCTTTCCAAGCCTGACAAATGCTCCATCGAATCCTTGACCAAAGTGCCAATCAGAGATTGATGTGAAGATCATGGTCATTGTAGCATCATCAAAGGAATCAATAGCAATGATATTCAAATGTCTGGTGAAACGACCGCTGATGTCATTACGCCCACCGCCAGGTGGACCCATAGCAGAAACAAGCAACTATAGAATAGAGTAAATGAGAAATAAGATCAATGTTATTATGAAATCAATGTGGGCTCAGTACTATAAGATCCTTAAAGTGACTAAGGATCTTATCAGACTGAGACAACCAAGCTGCTCTAAGGACCTTATCAGACTGAGACAACCAAGCTGCTCTAAGGACCTTATCAGACTGAGACAACCAAGCTGCTCTAAGGACCTTATCAGACAGACGACCAAGCCGCTCTAAGGACCTTATCAGACTGAGACAACCAAGCTGCTCTAAGGACCTTATCAGACAGACGACCAAGCCGCTCTAAGGACCTTATCAGACTGAGACAACCAAGCTGCTCTAAGGACCTTATCAGACTGAGACGACCAAGCCGCTCTAAGGACCTTATCAGACTGAGATGACCAAGCCGCTCTAAGGACCTTATCAGACTGAGACAACCAAGCTGCTCTAAGGACCTTATCAGACTGAGACGACCAAGCTGCTCTAAGGACCTTATCAGACAGACGACCAAGCCGCTCTAAGGACCTTATCAGACTGAGACAACCAAGCTGCTCTAAGGACCTTATCAGACTGAGACGACCAAGCCGCTCTAAGGACCTTATCAGACTGAGATGACCAAGCCACTCTAAGGACCTTATCAGACTGAGACGACCAAGCCACTCTAAGGACCTTATCAGACTGAGACGACCAAGCCACTCTAAGGACCTTATCAGACTGAGACGACCAAGCCACTCTAAGGACCTTATCAGACTGAGACGACCAAGCCGCTCTAAGGACCTTATCAGACTGAGACGACCAAGCCGCTCTAAGGACCTTATCAGACTGAGATGACCAAGCCACTCTAAGGACCTTATCGTACTGAGACGACCAAGCCACTCTCAGGACCTTATCAGACTGAGATGACCAAGCCACTCTCAGGACCTTATCAGACTGAGACGACCAAGCTGCTCTAAGGACCTTATCGTACTGAGATGACCAAGCCGCTCTCAGGACCTTATCAGACTGAGACGACGAAGCCACTCTAAGGACCTTATCAGACTGAGACGACGAAGCCACTCTCAGGACCTTATCAGACTGAGACGACCAAGCCGCTCTAAGGACCTTATCAGACTGAGACAACCAAGCTGCTCTAAGGACCTTATCAGACTGAGACGACCAAGCCGCTCTAAGGACCTTATCAGACTGAGACGACGAAGCCACTCTCAGGACCTTATCAGACTGAGATGACCAAGCCACTCTAAGGACCTTATCAGACTGAGATGACCAAGCCACTCTAAGGACCTTATCAGACTGAGACGACCAAGCCACTCTAAGGACCTCATCAGACTGACATGACCAAGCCACTCTAAGGACCTTATCGTACTGAGACGACCAGGCCGCTCTAAGGACCTTATCAGACTGAGACGACCAAGCCGCTCTAAGGACCTTATCAGACTGAGACGACCAAGCCGCTCTAAGGACCTTATCAGACTGAGATGACCAAGCCGCTCTCAGGACCTTATCAGACTGAGATGACCAAGCCACTCTAAGGACCTTATCGTAAAGAACTGACTGAGAATATCCGAGTCCTACTCACCACATCAACCATTTCCAATTTGGAAGTATCCTTCTTATCGTACCAGTGCCCATGATCAACCCACTGTCTAAGTAGCTCTATAGGAGGTTGGGCACCATACTTCTCCTTGGCTGGCATATTGAGATCATCTACAAAGATCACACATTTCTTGCCCATGGCCGGACCATATACACCTTTACGCCGTCTACGATATTGTGTGATACAAAGAAAATACTTGTATTATTAGGCAGTATACACTTCTATTGAAATGTCTTTAAATGCATGCATTTGTTTCATAAGAATCAAGAAAGTCACTGGTTCAGTACAATACCTGTCTAGTTTAGACATGATGATATCCTGTGTCTGGTTGGCTGATGTACGTGCTGAGAAATTGATGTTGTTTGGTATGTAGCTGGAACATAAGATAAACAAATCATGATTAAGTCATGCAACCAGGTAAAAAAAATGTCTCTACTAAATATTAAAATAACGTTTTTTATGTAAAGACATTAAATGTGAAAAATACATTAGAGAATAAATAAATACTTTGTTTCAAACTGCTTACAAACCCAAAAAGACTTGGCATATAAATGCAAAAATGGCCTTATATGTTTGGACCTTAGCAGTGTCTTTCTGAAAGTCACAGTGCCTTTAAGAAAAACCATGTAAGGCTCAAAATGTACGGACACTAACTTCTATTTGTGCAAAAACTTCCATAACATCACATGTAAAATTCTTAAGAGCAGACATTAGCTGTTAATAATTAACCCTCCTACTACTACAAGGGTCAAAATCAGTCAAAATGTTGATATACTTGCCAAGGTATATCTAGTGCACTTAAAAGTCAAACACTGTCAAACCTTACACGTACATGTAGTAAGTACATTTACAGGTCAAAATGAGTCGACTGTTTTTTTACGACTAGTATTGTTGAGGGTGGTCAAAATGGCAATAAAAACCACTCCAAAATGCCCCTGTGTGCACATGTGGGTCAATAATGTACAGGGGTAATAATGTACAGCGCTTTGATACCTTGTTTAAAAGCGCTTTAAAATGCCCGACATTATTATTTATTATTAAGTCGAAACAGGCAGTTGACTGGTTTTGACCTCTATAGCAACTTCCCACTAAAGTGCAGCTATAGTAGGAGGGTTAAGGAGGAAATTTCAAACAGGAGAAACACTGCAAATGCCGTTTGTAATAAAGTGATTATAAAACCTACTGTTCTTTAGGTAGACCAACTATGTAGTCATTGGTGATAGCTGACTTGCCAGTACCCGTAGGACCGACAAACAACATCGGTATCTCATGAGACAAGTATGTATCAAGGAAGAAGTTTTGACGCGCTGTGTCATTGGTCTGGATTATCAGATCACCCGCCTACACATGGTATAAACAAAGATTACCTCAGGAATATGGGATTAAATGTTCAAGTGATTGGTTAGGTAAAGTGCCATAAATCATAATATAAATAGTATTTAATATAATAGTATTTACATTGCAGTGCACTGTAGTGACTCTCTACAAATATGTGACCCGCTCTCTGAAAAATGAGTCACAAGTCGCAAATTTGAACAATTGAGATTTCTATGTGGCTGGAAAGAGTACATCATCAGCTTTAATTTGGTATATGTTAGAGGTGTGTGACGTATTGCATTATGGAGATATGCCATTTTTAATAATCAATAATTTGCATAATTAACGCAATTGAATTGTTAGGAAAACAAGCGTTCGAAAGGAAAACGAATGACAGAAATAAAACAACCTACTCACAAAAAATCATTGATGTTAATATTTTATTGATTGAAATTGACGTTTTTGTAAATATATTATGACAACTAAGATCCTAATGATGTCAACAAACATAAAAACCCAAAATCAGATTTTCAAAAAAAAAAAAATCACCCTCTCAACACTCAATCGCCCATTACGTGTAAATGCATGGTGCTACATGTGACTCATTTTCACAGAGCAGGTCACATATGAGATGCATGTCCATTATCAGTCATTAACCCTAACTCCCTAGGCCCATTTGCTTACACATAACCTGAATCCTCCAAAATCCTTCAGTAGTAAAGCAAGCACATAACATGTATGCACACATGTATTTCTAATCTATGATACACGTACATGGTCAAGGGACCCTCCCTGCATGCATGGAGCAATAAAGAGTGTCCACTGACCCAAGCACTGACCTTGAAATCACTACAACAAACATGGATGTACATGTACCATGGAAAGGCAAGTATGCTTAATAACCTCGATCCTCCAAAATCCTTCACTTTAGCAAAGAGGATTTTGGAGGATTTGGGAGGGTTAGGGTTAAAGGCAGAGTTTAGTTTATCATTCCAAAGCTGGTCAAGTAACTACACACATATTCGGGTAAATTTTGACGGTGCTTACTTTAGCTCCAGCTGGGATCTTAAGCTTTGACTTATCCAAGTAATCAATCCATTCACACCACTGACCGCTGGCCTGCTTATGGAAGTAGAAATCAAAGACGGAGCCTCGCTCAGGGAAGGAATTACTCTAAAAGAAAATCAAGAAAAAGGAAATATTTATAACAAGATAAGATAATGTTACCAAATCCAAATGATAACAGTAAAACAGCTCCAAAGGTGCCATTGAGCAATAGTTCTGCTTGTCTTGCCTTGGAAAAGTGAACAAAAAATAACATCAAAATTGAAAATTTAAAAAGAATGACTAGATCTTAACCCTCCTACTACTACTAACAAGGGTCAAAATCAGTCAAAATGCTGATATACTTGCCAAGGTATATCTAGTGCACTTAAAAGTCAAACACTGTCAAACCTCACGTGTAGCAAGTACATTTACAGATCAAAATGAGTCGACCATTTTGAACTGGTAAAATCATTGTCTGGTATTGTTCAGGGTGGTCAAAATGACAGTCAAAAACAGTCAAAAATGCCCCCTGTGTGCACATTTGGGTCAACAGTCAAATCAGGCAGTTGACTGGTTTTGACCTCTATAGCTACTTGCCACTAAAGTGCAGCTATAGTAGGAGGGTTAATACATGTACATCTAACAACAGGCATTATTTGATCTTATTATGTGTGTACCTTTGTGATCTTAATGCTCTTGGGTTTAGGATGATCTGGATGAGTGCCACTTATCAATAATCTGAAGAAGTGATCAAACTTCTTACGACTGTCACCATTCATGGTTCCTCCTAGAGACCAGACTAGGCAGAAGAGGAAGAGACCCTGAAGCCATAGGGTAATCTGAAATAATAAATGAATATAAACTAGCATTAACGCAATGGGTGCAATCTGTAATAATAGACGAATATAAACTAGCATTAATGCAATGGGTCCAATCTGTAATAATAGACGAATATAAACTAGCATTAATGCAATGGGTCCAATCTGTAATAATAGACGAATATAAACTAGCATTAACGCAATGGGTCCAATCTGTAATAATAGACGAATATAAACTAGCATTAATGCAATGGGTCCAATCTGTAATAATAGACGAATATAAACTAGCATTAATGCAATGGGTCCAATCTGTAATAATAGACGAATATAAACTAGCATTAATGCAATGGGTCCAATCTGTAATGATAGACGAATATAAACTAGCATTAATGCAATGGGTCCAATCTGTAATAATAGACGAATATAAACTAGCATTAATGCAATGGGTCCAATCTGTAATGATAGACGAATATAAACTAGCATTAATGCAATGGGTCCAATCTGTAATGATAGACGAATATAAACTAGCATTAATGCAATGGGTCCAATCTGTAATGATAGACGAATATAAACTAGCATTAACGCAATGGGTGCAATCTGTAATAATAGACGAATATAAACTAGCATTAATGCAATGGGTCCAATCTGTAATAATAGACGAATATAAACTAGCATTAATGCAATGGGTCCAATCTGTAATAATAGGACGAATATAAACTAGCATTAACGCATAATGGGTGCAATCTGTAATAATAGACGAATATAAACTAGCATTAATGCAATGGGTCCAATCTGTAATAATAGACGAATATAAACTAGCATTAATGCAATGGGTCCAATCTGTAATAATAGACGAATATAAACTAGCATTAATGCAATGGGTCCAATCTGTAATGATAGACGAATATAAACTAGCATTAATGCAATGGGTCCAATCTGTAATAATAGACGAATATAAACTAGCATTAATGCAATGGGTCCAATCTGTAATGATAGACGAATATAAACTAGCATTAATGCAATGGGTCCAATCTGTAATGATAGACGAATATAAACTAGCATTAATGCAATGGGTGCAATCTGTAATGATAGACGAATATAAACTAGCATTAATGCAATGGGTCCAATCTGTAATAATAGACGAATATAAACTAGCATTAATGCAATGGGTCCAATCTGTAATAATAGACGAATATAAACTAGCATTAATGCAATGGGTCCAATCTGTAATGATAGACGAATATAAACTAGCATTAATGCAATGGGTCCAATCTGTAATGATAGACGAATATAAACTAGCATTAATGCAATGGGTCCAATCTGTAATGATAGACGAATATAAACTAGCATTAATGCAATGGGTCCAATCTGTAATGATGAGCGAATATAAACTAGCATTAATGCAATGGGTCCAATCTGTAATGATAGACGAATATAAACTAGCATTAATGCAATGGGTCCAATCTGTAATGATGAGCGAATATAAACTAGCATTAATGCAATGGGTCCAATCTGTAATGATAGACGAATATAAACTAGCATTAATGCAATGGGTCCAATCTGTAATGATAGACGAATATAAACTAGCATTAATGCAATGGGTCCAATCTGTAATAATAGACGAATATAAACTAGCATTAATGCAATGGGTGCAATCTGTAATAATAGACGAATATAAACTAGCATTAATGCAATGGGTCCAATCTGTAATGATAGACGAATATAAACTAGCATTAATGCAATGGGTCCAATCTGTAATGATAGACGAATATAAACTAGCATTAATGCAATGGGTCCAATCTGTAATGATGAGGACGAATATAAACTAGCATTAATGCAATGGGTCCAATCTGTAATGATAGACGAATATAAACTAGCATTAATGCAATGGGTGCAATCTGTAATGATAGACGAATATAAACTAGCATTAATGCAATGGGTGCAATCTGTAATGATAGACGAATATAAACTAGCATTAATGCAATGGGTGCAATCTGTAATGATGAGCGAATATAAACTAGCATTAATGCAATGGGTGCAATCTGTAATGATAGACGAATATAAACTAGCATTAATGCAATGGGTCCAATCTGTAATGATAGACGAATATAAACTAGCATTAATGCAATGGGTCCAATCTGTAATGATAGACGAATATAAACTAGCATTAATGCAATGGGTCCAATCTGTAATGATAGACGAATATAAACTAGCATTAATGCAATGGTGCAATCTGTAATGATAGACGAATATAAACTAGCATTAATGCAATGGGTGCAATCTGTAATGATAGGCGAATATAAACTAGCATTAATGCAATGGGTCCAATCTGTAATGATAGACGAATATAAACTAGCATTAATGCAATGGGTCCAATCTGTAATGATGAGACGAATATAAACTAGCATTAATGCAATGGGTCCAATCTGTAATGATAGACGAATATAAACTAGCATTAATGCAATGGGTGCAATCTGTAATGATAGACGAATATAAACTAGCATTAATGCAATGGGTCCAATCTGTAATGATAGACGAATATAAACTAGCATTAATGCAATGGGTCCAATCTGTAATGATAGACGAATATAAACTAGCATTAATGCAATGGGTCCAATCTGTAATGATAGACGAATATAAACTAGCATTAATGCAATGGGTGCAATCTGTAATGATAGACGAATATAAACTAGCATTAATGCAATGGGTCCAATCTGTAATAATAGACGAATATAAACTAGCATTAATGCAATGGGTCCAATCTGTAATAATAGACGAATATAAACTAGCATTAATGCAATGGGTGCAATCTGTAATGATAGACGAATATAAACTAGCATTAATGCAATGGGTCCAATCTGTAATAATAGACGAATATAAACTAGCATTAATGCAATGGGTCCAATCTGTAATAATAGACGAATATAAACTAGCATTAATGCAATGGGTCCAATCTGTAATGATAGACGAATATAAACTAGCATTAATGCAATGGGTCCAATCTGTAATGATAGACGAATATAAACTAGCATTAATGCAATGGGTCCAATCTGTAATGATAGACGAATATAAACTAGCATTAATGCAATGGGTGCAATCTGTAATGATAGACGAATATAAACTAGCATTAATGCAATGGGTCCAATCTGTAATGATAGACGAATATAAACTAGCATTAATGCAATGGGTCCAATCTGTAATAATAGACGAATATAAACTAGCATTAACGCAATGGGTGCAATCTGTAATAATAGACGAATATAAACTAGCATTAACGCAATGGGTCCAATCTGTAATAATAGACGAATATAAACTAGCATTAATGCAATGGGTCCAATCTGTAATAATAGACGAATATAAACTAGCATTAATGCAATGGGTCCAATCTGTAATGATAGACGAATATAAACTAGCATTAATGCAATGGGTGCAATCTGTAATAATAGACGAATATAAACTAGCATTAATGCAATGGGTGCAATCTGTAATGATAGACGAATATAAACTAGCATTAATGCAATGGGTCCAATCTGTAATAATAGACGAATATAAACTAGCATTAATGCAATGGGTGCAATCTGTAATGATAGACGAATATAAACTAGCATTAATGCAATGGGTCCAATCTGTAATGATAGACGAATATAAACTAGCATTAATGCAATGGGTCCAATCTGTAATGATAGACGAATATAAACTAGCATTAATGCAATGGGTCCAATCTGTAATGATAGACGAATATAAACTAGCATTAATGCAATGGGTCCAATCTGTAATGATAGACGAATATAAACTAGCATTAATGCAATGGGTGCAATCTGTAATAATAGACGAATATAAACTAGCATTAATGCAATGGGTGCAATCTGTAATGATAGACGAATATAAACTAGCATTAATGCAATGGGTCCAATCTGTAATGATAGGCAGAATATAAACTAGCATTAATGCAATGGGTGCAATCTGTAATAATAGACGAATATAAACTAGCATTAATGCAATGGGTCCAATCTGTAATGATAGACGAATATAAACTAGCATTAATGCAATGGGTCCAATCTGTAATGATAGACGAATATAAACTAGCATTAATGCAATGGGTGCAATCTGTAATGATAGACGAATATAAACTAGCATTAATGCAATGGGTGCAATCTGTAATGATAGACGAATATAAACTAGCATTAATGCAATGGGTCCAATCTGTAATGATAGACGAATATAAACTAGCATTAATGCAATGGGTGCAATCTGTAATGATAGACGAATATAAACTAGCATTAATGCAATGGGTCCAATCTGTAATGATAGACGAATATAAACTAGCATTAATGCAATGGGTGCAATCTGTAATGATAGACGAATATAAACTAGCATTAATGCAATGGGTCCAATCTGTAATGATAGACGAATATAAACTAGCATTAATGCAATGGGTCCAATCTGTAATGATAGACGAATATAAACTAGCATTAATGCAATGGGTGCAATCTGTAATGATAGACGAATATAAACTAGCATTAATGCAATGGGTGCAATCTGTAATGATAGACGAATATAAACTAGCATTAATGCAATGGGTCCAATCTGTAATGATAGACGAATATAAACTAGCATTAATGCAATGGGTGCAATCTGTAATGATAGACGAATATAAACTAGCATTAATGCAATGGGTCCAATCTGTAATGATAGACGAATATAAACTAGCATTAATGCAATGGGTGCAATCTGTAATAATAGACGAATATAAACTAGCATTAATGCAATGGATCCAATCTGTAATGATAGACGAATATAAACTAGCATTAATGCAATGGGTCCAATCTGTAATGATAGACGAATATAAACTAGCATTAATGCAATGGGTCCAATCTGTAATGATAGACGAATATAAACTAGCATTAATGCAATGGGTCCAATCTGTAATAATAGACGAATATTGTGTGCTGAATATGAAAGATCAACGAAAATGCATGGTGCATTTTGAAGATAAGGGCATATTTCCAAAGGTGCACTGATTTTGGAGGACTCAGGAAGGTTCCTAGCCAGAATACCTTGGGGGTTAGATTTCATGCAATGTGTCTAATGGAGCCCATTTGCTTACACATAACCTGAATCCTCCAAAATCCTTCAGTAGTAAAGCAAGCACATGACATGTATGCACACATGTGTTTCTAATCTGTAATACATGTCCATGGCCAGGGACCCTCCCTGCATGCATGGAGCAATAAACAGTGTCCACTGACCCAAGCACCGACCTTGCAATCACTACAACAAACATGGATGTACATGTACCGTGGAAAGGAAAGTATGCCTAATAACCTCAATCCTCCAAAATCCTTCACTTTAGCGAAGAGCATGTAGCATGTCACCTCAATCCTTTAAAATCCTTCACTTTAACAAAGAAGATTTTGGAGGATTTGGGAAGGTTAGGGTTAATCAGATGATGATGAACATTAGATTTGAAGGACTGACCAGATGGAACATCCACAACAGAGGCAGGTAAAGAGTTCCAGAGCCTGGCGTAAGAAGCTAAAAAGGACCTCTGATGCTGTGAGGTACTAGATTTTGGAATAACAATTGTATGCTGATGGGATGGTTACTCACTCTATATGTGATTTATATTATAGGATTATTGTTACCTGTTGATTGCTCATTGTATCATGTCCCTCTGTTCCCGACATTTTAATCTCATCCATTAAGCAGGTATAGAGATTCATCAAGGAATGAGCCAGGTGGATGTTGGAAGTGTAGATGAATAACTTACACTCATGGTGGATAAAATCTAAATATTAAAAAGTGGATAAAAGATTGTGATTAAGATTGATATATCAAAAATCATTTCTCAGTCAACAAAAACATGATGATAGGGACAGTCTACATGTTGGTATAAATTACTTAACAGAAAGCATTATGTTTAAAACACACACCAAGAAAAATGTGATCTAAAGAAAAATGCAATCTAAGCTTTATTAAAGTAAAACAAACAAACAAACAAACACCCCAATAAACAAAAAAAACAAAAACAAAAAAAACACGAACGAACGAACAAACACCCCAACAAACACAAAAACAAACTTGACTCACAAAGGCAAGGGTCCACCAGCCATTCAAAGAGATCATTGACCAACTCTCGATGTTCTTGACTCAGTGATTCAGGAAGTCTCTCCATGTAGGATTCCTTGAGAGGTTTCCAGCCGAGCTGATGAGGCTCCATGTAGATCATACCGCAGCGACTGACTGTAGCAGGGGAGGCTTGCTCTAGGTCGGCTGGTTCAAATATCAAATTCTGCTTGTTGGACATCTGTATAATCTCACCACTCATCAAACATAGCTAGATAGAAACAATTACAAAAAATATTCACAATAATCTGTATTACACAAATCACAACCAATTTATGCCAATGGTATTGATGATATTTTACAATCTTGTTCAATTTTAATGTACATGACATGATGAAAATTAACTCTTTTACAATTTAAAGGTTTTTGGGCAAAAAGTAAAACAAGAAAAAAAAAAAAAAATGTATATATATATATAATTAACCCTCCTACTATAGCTGCACTTTAGTGGCAATTAGCTATCGTGGTCAAAATCAGTCAACTGACTGTTTTGACTGTTGACCCAAATGTGCACACATGGGCATTTTTGACTGGTTTTGACTGTCATTTTGACCACCCTCAACAATACCAGACAATGCTTTTACCAGTCAAAAACGGTTGACTCATTTTGACCTGTAAATGTGCTTACTACACGTAAGGTTTGACAGTGTTTGACTTTTAAGTGCACTAGATATACCTTGGCAAGTATATCAACATTTTGACTGATTTTGAACCCTTGTAGTAGAGTAGGAGGGTTAAGAGGTAGTGTATTATTATTATTATTATTTATTCAGCCAAACTTCAAACAATCATACAAACAATACAAGGAGTGAACACATTACTACAATTAAATCTCATGAAAGATAAACAGTATGTGGTGGTTACTGTATACAATAACTACAGGGATATTTCCTGAACTTTCATACATTGACTTTACCTTCTTGTTGTCGTCCAGCACCGTGTTCATGTTCTCAATCCACACAGCATCCACTGGTCCATCAAATATGATCCATTTCCTGTCCTCAGTCTGGGAGGCTGCTTGGTCACGGAAAGTATTAGCCAGTACACCTAAGACCACAACAAGTAAACATATTTAATACATGCAGTTTGTATACTCATAGCACACTTGCTTCTTAGTTGAGACATGCAACAACATTTTGAAAGACATTTTTGTTCTCTTTAAGAAACCCCAAAGATTACCCTTAGGCCAAAAAAAAAAGTCTTCAGTTTCTGGTCACAGGTCGGTTTCAAAATCGGTGTGGTGACATGTTTTTTTTTTTTGGTAATCTTCTTTCTTTTTTGTTTGGCCAACAGGGAAATACGTGATACATGTATATGCGGGGACCAATTTTCCCATAGACAAAAGTATGGCGGCTAAGAGAGGCCTCACAAATTGGGCAAACGTTCATACCCCTATGTGAAAAAGTCGTTTAAAACACAGCACAGCAGAATTCTAATCGATCCAGCAATTGTGGCTGCAACTGGACATCGTTTCATAACAACAACAAAAAAAAAAATTAAAAATGCCGACACACGAGTCTGAGGCGACGCGCGCGGAGATCAGAAACCGGAGACATTTTTTGTTTGCCTTAAAGATATGTGTACTTACCGTCAGTCCATTCATGTGATACTGGATCAAAGCATCCATATAACTGACCCATGGTGATAGCTTTAGGGTTAATCACTTGCAGGATAACTCTGAACTCATTCATCAAGCCAGCCGCGTGTAGATCTCCCAAGGAAGCAGACAGAACCTTGTATGAGCTCGTCTTGCCTCCCATAGGATCTCCAACGATCATGAAGCCATGACGCACTAACATCATCTCATATATCTAGAGTAGATAAAATATTGTCATAATAATAACACCATAGACATAGTAAAGGGAGTTCAGAGTCTTGATCCAAGACTACTGGCACAGCTGTAGATCTTAACACCTGGAAATGTTACACCGTTTGTATTTTTGAGTATCTTTACAAATTTTAACTAATTTAACTGATAAAAAAAAAATATGTATACAATATTTAATAGTGGATGGTGGTCTTTTGTTTATAGGGGTAGGCTAATAATGGAATTATTGAAATGGAATTATTGAGTCCATTCGGTGAAGCAACATTAATTGAAATAAATGATAGAAGAAGTCAAGGATACAAATCAAGGGTCACCTACCTGGGTGATCTTCTCTATAAACCAAGGGACCGACTGTAGACCAAGCTTCTTAATATTGTCATTGAGCGTCTCTAAGAAGACGGCATAGTCTGGTGTCGGGAGGATAGTACCAGGGAATAAATCACTGATGATACCTTCAAACAATGGCACATCCTGGAGATAACACAAACAAACATCTTATTAATTGATTTAATTAATTAAGACGTCTCCACTAGTAAGCAGGAGGTCGTGGGTTCGAATCCCACCCGAGTCGCCTGTGTAGTTTGTTCACAGACACTCGGAAAGCACTGAGTATACAGTGCTATACACACGTCGGTGTAGGGCAAAATTAAACCAATTGTTTATCTCCCGACGCAAGAATTTCACCAACCTATAAACATCTTATTAATTCAATTTATTTATCCCAAGATAAATATTCCTAAAATTTCTGTTTTATTTGGATTTAGACGATTTTGGATTTTGAAAGACGCATCGTCTTTGTGTTGGACTATTTCATCGGTGATTGATGGCAATTTTTTTTTTTGTAATTAAAACAAATATCTAACATTAATACAAAATCAGAGGCATGTTTCACAGTAATAAGAATCCAAAATGAATAAAAAAATCAATAATCAATGCAATTTGTTTAACCCTCCTACAATCAGTGCAATTTTTTAAACAACCCATTCAGGCCACTCCAAGCCATTAGCTGTTGCCAGTGGCCTCCTATGGTTACCCTTCTGTGCACTGTCACACCACTGAGATTGCAGGGTAAAGTGGTCTCCCATTGATACATTGCAGGCCATACTAATATGTTCAAACAACCAGCTGTAAACCTGACCATGTATTTTGACTGTAAACACACCTATACAAAACCACTAAAGACTGTGGTTTGTAATGGCCTTCAGTGTGTGTTGAGTACGTAATCTGAGATGGTCTTATTTACAGTGGCCTTGGGTGGCACTGGGTTGATTTTGTAAGAATATTACTTGGAAAGGACAGCAGTGGTTAGTGAAGAACGTATTGGAAATTTAGTGGATCGGAGTGGCCTCCATGTGAAGTAGGGTTAATTACCATTTGTAATAAAACATTCATACTCACAGCAACTCAAGACACTGAACAAATTTAAAGATAGAATGTGACAGCTATGTGGTTATCCCATATCCGCCTAACCATGTAAACACACAAAAGACTGTATGTGCCTAAGCCCCCGCACACAGAGATACATTGTTTTTGCACACAATCAGAAAGATTCCTTATTTAGAGAATATTACAATCACTGACACAGACACATTATATACTGATGGAAAGAGGAGAACATGCACTTTATTATGATGTCAGACTTGTCTAATTTCATATCTATAATCATGAAATACAGTCATCGGAAAAACGTAGTAAATTGGAATTGGACAAAAACACGGTACGGAAAATCACGTAGGTTGGCGTTTGTAGCGTTTTACATATCTACAGGTTATCACGTAGATCGGCAGATATGGGTTAATGTTGCTTCTTACCTGCGCCAAAAACTTCGGGAGATTGACATCCTTAATGGCTCTGAGAACAAGAACAGCTTCCTTCTCATCGGGGTATTTAAGCTTCAAGTTACCAGCAGCAGTCAGAACAGACTTGACAGCGCGCATACCATAGTCATAATGATGCTGAGAGGATAGCAGTTCTGAGCAGAGCTTATAAGTAGCTACGATCTTACCAGCAAGGCTACGAGCATCGACAAAACCCATGGAGTATAAGCTGATCTCAGCGATAAGGCCATAGTCAGGGACCATCATGGCTACTGTGCGGAACAATACCTATGCAAGGACAAAAAAACAATTCATTTTCCATGTCATGTGGTTTATTCTAAATATTCTCAGTCAGGGATGACATTGTGAGAAAATGAAAAGGTAGGAAAAATGTTTGCCATTATCATTAGGCATATACTAGCCTATAGCGGTTTACCTCTATAGCCATGTATAGCAAGGAAACTGTTTTTTTATCTTGGTATTTACAATAAAATGATACACAAGGAAAGTTCCTGTGGTCTAGATCTGAAGTTAGTCGGAACCCGGTTTCATGGTAGGATTTTCAAAATCAAAAGGTAGAATTTCGTACAAAAGTAGGAAGAATATCATGCCTGGTCAGTGTAATATAAAGTGGAAATGTATGGCAATTGGTGGTTTAGAAGAGATAAAACCACTTCCCAATTCTATTATCTGTTTATTAATATTCCATTTTAATTCTGCTGTTCCAATCAACGAAATTCAGAACATGCATATACTTCTAAAATTTGCTAATTCAGCAAATATTTTGTGTAAATTCATAAATTGCTTAATTTTTACCTGTGTGAAGCTGCTGAGGCTCGGCAGTATAATCCCATGACCTAAATACAATGCATCTCAGCGAGCTTTGAGTTTCGGAATGTCATTTTCGCAAATTTTTTATTTTGTGAAAAAAATTGGACAAGAAAGTTTTCCCAAATTTTCTTGATAAGAAGTTATGATTACCTTGAGATTGTCAGGTAGGTCAGAGCGTCCCGCATAGCCTGGGTTCATGGTGATAAACATCGTACATGTTGGATTCAATGTCAGCTCTGTTCCCTCAAATACAAACTTCTTCATGTGTTGTTGTATGGCACGTTGGATACTCAGGATCTGCTGTGCTACTACAGAGAGTACTTCAAGCTCGATGCGATTGAACTCATCAAAGCATGCCCATGCGCCAGCCTGTGCAAGACCCTTGAAGAACTTCCCCATTGCTTTATAATCCAGACCGTCAGAGCAGTTATAAACCACACACTGTGCGGGAAAAAGTCCAAAGTGTATTATCAATAATATTATTATCACACAATAAACTCTTAATATAACTTAATCTGGTTCATTAACCCACCTTCACAAAATGGTTGACGTATTTAGCGTAAATAAAATCCAGTTAATAAAATCCAGTCATGTTTGTACCTGTTTAGCAACAGCTTTTGCCAAGTCTTTACAGGTCTCTGTTTTGCCTGTACCAGCTGGACCCTCGGGTGCACCTCCAAGATGCAGCTTCAATGCTCCCATCAGAGTCCTAAAATAACACCAACCAACCAACAACAATTGTATCTAAGGGGAAGTATTTTTGAAGAGCTATTTTTGTCAAAGTTGAAGTAACCCAAAGGTTTTACAATTATTTATGTATGTAACATGTTTTCTTTATTTAGTAAAATATGCATATTGTTGAGAACATCAACTGTTCTTAAAGAGGATGGGTTTGGAAGAGGGTGGGTTTGGAAGAGGGTTGCGGGAAGAGGGTGGGTTGGGAAGAGGGTTGTGGGAAGAGGGTGGGTTGGGAAGAGGGTGGGTTGGGAAGAGGGTGGGTTGGGAAGAGGGTGGGTTGGGAAGAGGGTGGGTTGGGAAGAGGGTGGGTTGGGAAGAGGGTGGGTTGGGAAGAGAGTGGGTTGGGAAGAGAGTGGGTTTGGAAGAGAGTGGGTTTGGAAGAGAGTGGGTTGGGAAGAGGGTGGGTTGGAAGAGGGTGGGAAGATTCAGCTTCAATGCTCTCATCAGAGTTCTAAAATAACACCAACTAACAACAATTGTCTCTAAGTGGAAGTATTTTTGAAGAGCTAGTTTTGTCAAAGCTGAAGTAAGGTTTTACAGTTATTTATGTATGTAACATGTTTTCTTTATTTAGTAAAATATGCATATTATTGAGAACATCAACTGTTCTTAAAGAGGATGGTTTGGAAGAGGGTGGGTTTGGAAGAGGGTGGGTTTGGAAGAGGGTGGGTTGGGAAGAGGGTTGCGTGAAGAGGGTGGGTTGGGAAGAGGGTTGCGGGAAGAGGGTGGGTTGGGAAGAGGGTGGGTTGGGAAGAGGGTGGGTTGGGAAGAGGGTTGCGGGATGGAAGAGGGTGGGTTGGGAAGAGGGTGGGTTGGGAAGAGGGTGGGTTGGGAAGAGAGTGGGTTGGGAAGAGAGTGGGTTGGGAAGAGAGTGGGTTTGGAAGAGGGTGGGTTGGGAAGAGGGTTGCGGGAAGAGGGTGGGTTGGGAAGAGGGTTGTGGGAAGAGGGTGGGTTGGGAAGAGGGTGGGTTGGGAAGAGGGTGGGTTGGGAAGAGAGTGGGTTGGGAAGAGAGTGGGTTGGGAAGAGAGTGGGTTTGGAAGAGAGTGGGTTTGGAAGAGAGTGGGTTTGGAAGAGAGTGGGTTGGGAAGAGGGTGGGTTGGAAGAGGGTGGGTTGGAAGAGGGTGGGAAGATTCAGCTTCAATGCTCCCATCAGAGTTCTAAAATAACACCAACTAACAACAATTGTCTCTAAGGGGAAGTATTTTTGAAGAGCTATTTTTGTCAAAGCTGAAGTAAGGTTTTACAGTTATTTATGGTGGATTTGGAAGATTTGGTGGGTTTGGAAGATTTGGTGGGTTTGGAAGAGGGTGGGTTTGGAAGAGGGTGGGTTGGGAAGAGGGTGGGTTGGGAAGAGGGTTGCGGGAAGAGGGTGGGTTGGGAAGAGGGTTGGGAAGAGGGTTGTGGGAAGAGGGTGGGTTGGGAAGAGGGTGGGTTGGGAAGAGGGTGGGTTGGGAAGAGGGTGGGTTTGGAAGAGAGTGGGTTTGGAAGAGAGTGGGTTTGGAAGAGAGTGGGTTTGGAAGAGAGTGGGTTTGGAAGAGGGTGGGTTTGGAAGAGGGTGGGTCGGGAAGAGGGTGGGTCGGGAAGAGGGTGGGTCGGGAAGAGGGTGGGTCGGGAAGAGGGTGGGTCGGGAAGAGGGTGGGTCGGGAAGAGGGTGGGTCTGGAAGAGGGTGGGTCGGGAAGAGGGTGGGTCGGGAAGAGGTGGGTCGAGAAGAGGGTCAACTGGTCGGGAAGAGGGTGGGTCAGGAAGAGGGTGGGTCGGCAATGGGAGAGGGTAGTGTACATAGCACATTTATCATAGAAACAAATAATATTGTAAGATTTAAGTACATTATTGTACAAGTATCCTGTTGGTTAAGTGTAACGAAACTCCAACATAAACCACGCCCACTTCGCAAGTGGTCATCAGAAGCCCAGCCTTTTCTTTAAGGATTTACACAAGAAATTAGAAAGCTTGGGACTTGCACGTATGTGTTGTCAAGAATCAAAATCAATAACAAAGTCAAAAATCTGCCTCAAGAATCGCTTTTGAATCTTAAAATCGAGGAATTTAGGTTAAATTAAACGGTACGCCAGCTGCAAATGGTATGCCAGCTTTGGAACCGAAAGTATCAAAATAGAATAAGCGTACTACCAATGCGAGCGTGCGTTATATACTACTCAAAACAATTTAGGGAACACCGGATTTTTAACATCAAATAGGTTTGAAATGTTCCATGAACCGGGATTTTCATTTGCAACCCCCTCTCTCTTTCAGTAGTCATGTCATGAAATGTGTAATCACTTACATGCATCCTTTATCATCTGTTTCATTGTGCAGGTTGTTTCTCATCAATTCTGTGAAACATTTGTGTTTATCTGGAATAAATGATCTTGCTTTAAACTGAGATTATTCCGGTGTTCCCTAAATTGTTTTGAGTAGTATATATCGACTTACGCAGGCAGGAATTATAACACTAACCTGTAGCATCTATCGGTCAGTGGCGTGATAACAAGTCGACCTGAGTTACCAAGATACTCATAGCCATAATCTATATCTGTTGTTATCATATGAACATTCACGTGGTTACCATTGAAGTAATAGCGAAGTTGACTGATCCAGTTGAAGTCATTCACACTCTCAACACCAAGGTCACCTAACTGGGCCACGACATCACGGGCTGTAGAGAGAATAAAAATGCTATATGTGACTCGCTCTACGAAAAGGGGTATTAAGTCGCGCTATGCTATTACACGTTAAAGGGCTGTTCTATGTGGAGACGGGTGAACAAATCTTCACAAACTGATTTTGTTGTTGTTGTTGGTTTGTTGGCTTCTATTATATCAATATTTTCATAATTTATTTTCAGAAATATTATAAATATTGATGAACAAAGTTAAAAAAAAAAAAAAACAATTTTGTGTGCATTGTATTCATCTTTTGTTTTACTCTTTGTCCGTTTTAGGGAAGAAAAACCACCAATGTTATGCTTTCGTAGTGATACGGTTTTAACACCCGCTATCAATAACATAACTGTTGCTATGGGCATTCAAGAGAGTTTATTTTTAGCTCATTTCTTTTTCCACTTGCTATGTTTAAAGGGCTCTGTATCTCTGAAGGCACTCTCGTTAAATTGTAAAATATGAAAGGTAAAACTTGTAGCTTTGCATGGATGAGGATGATAAGTAGGACTAATTGCGGTGACACCATGTAAAATATGAAGGTATATCTAGTGCACTTGAAAGTCAAACACTGTCAAACCTTACGTGTAGCAAGTACATTTACAGGTCAAAATGAGTCGACCGTTTTTGACTGGTAAAAGCGTTGTCTGGTATTGTTGAGGGTGGTCAAAATGACAGTAAAAACCAGTCAAAAATACCCTTGTGTGCACATTTGGGTCAACAGTCAAAACAGGCAGTTGACTGATTTTGACCACTACAGCTACTTGCCACTAAAGTGCAGCAATATTAGGAGGGTTAAAAGAAAACAAAATAAATAGGACCTGGAGGTTCAACAATTGCGCACAAAAATAATGAATCAATACCATACCGTGTACATCAATAACAGTCAGAGCTCCTAATGTCACCCGAGATCCTCCGTCCAGTTTTCCTCGTACTAAATCAACAATTTCTGACAGCTGCCTGTTACTCTGCTCTAGGTATTTCTATTAAGGAAAAACAATTCATAATAAATAAGACTAATTGCGGTGACATCATGTGAAATTCTCTATTGAGTAGTAATTAGTTCTGAAAAGAACTGGAGGTTACAACTCGACGTTTCGATCAGTAATGCTCTGATTGTCTTCAGGAGAAACTTCACTAAACATCTTTTTAAAAGTTGCGACAATTTAATTTAAACTGACAATTAGAACCTCCAACATTATATGCCTGGTTAGCTCAGTTGGTAGAGCACGGGTTTAGTCACTTTTTCTTGTCTCATCAAAAATACAAAAATCTTACAGTGGCGAACAAGTAATAATTAGCAAATATATCAGTTATAAACAGGTCCAATATTCTTTGAACAAATTTTCTTACATAGTAAAGTACTATTTTTAAATATTATTCACAATAATTTCCATTTCAATTGAATCATATTTTTTCTTATTATTTAAATGGTTATTCAGTGGCAGAACCTGAAAAGTGAATTTTAGAGTACACGTTAAAACACACTGTTTTCCTAAATATCGTCCTGTCAGAACAACAAGGTCGTATCTAAAAAAAGGTTGTATGTGCAAAAGTGCATAAATTTGCATACATTAAAACAATTGAGTGAAACAACATTGTATCCTCTTCCATAGGATTTGCACGTTCATACTGGAACTCTGTAAAAAAGATACGATCTTGTTGCACTGAGCAAAATCCATGTCTGCAAACAAGGTCATAACTATGATATGACCTTGTTGTGCTGATGCGACGATATGCAAACTTATCAAACTTTTTTTGTTAAAACATATTCATGTTACCTTTAAACCACCAGGTTCCTTGATGGCCTTGCCAACTTCCTCAGTCCAGAATATTTGTGTAACACACAGCACTACTTGGCCAGCCCAATCAAGAACCCATTTGTTACGAGGTAGGTTGGCATACGCTGCTACTCCTTCTATGATGACCTTACGGACGCTTGACATCATGACTTCCTCCACTTGAAAAAGCCATTTCTCAACCATTCCCTGATATCAAAAATAAGAATTTATCAGTGCACTTCATTGGAGAGACAGGAAGATTTTTATGATAAAGGCATGTTTAAAAAGAATTCAAGATGGGCATTTATTAACCATAACTCACTAGGTATTCTGGCTAGGAACCTTCCTGAATCCTCCAAAATCCATCAGTGCACTTTTGGAAACATGCCCTTAACTTAAAAATGCACCATGCATTTTCGTTGATCTTTTCAATATTCAGCATTTATAGCCTGTACTTCTTGCCAGGTAGTAATTTTGCCCTATTTCAAGAGGTGAAAGTACCGGTTTCCAACAGTGCTGAATTTTTCCCCAAAAATGCGCCTTGGAGGATTTTTCATTCTCCTGAGGACGATCAAAGCACACTGATCGAACCTCCAGTTCTTTTCAGAACTAATTACTACTCAATAGAGAATTTCACATGGTGTCACCGCAATTAGTCTTACTTATTATCATTATATATACTAGCCTACAGCGGTTTACCTCTATAGCCATGTATAGCAAGGAAACTGTTTTTTTTATCTTGGTATTCACAATAAAATGATACACAAGGAAAGTTTCCATGGTCTGAAGTTAGTCGGAACCCGGTTTCATGGTAGGATTTTCAAAATCAAAAGGTAGGATTTCCTACAAAATAGGAAGAATCTTATGCCTGTTTATTACTTTACCTTTGCCTTTGCAGGGAAGATCTTGGTGGAAAACGGAACGGTTTCTTTCTCAGCACTGATCATCCCCACAATCTCCTGTTGATCTGTGAACTCCAGTTTGGCGATGCCTTCAAAGCATTTCTTCAGATGAGGTTGGACTCTCAGCGGATCTTTGGTTTCTGATAGGATCTCAAGGAGCTCATCGTTGGACAGAAAGAAGAAACTAAGATGGCAACAGAGACATTTATAGTTAGTGATTTTAAATTGATATATATGGTCAATTCCATGGTTAGGGACAAGGGCCAAAGTCATGGTACAGCCAAGCCTTTGAGAAGCCCGGCCAGGCCTAGGCTTTTCCCCTGCCTACTGGCCTATATAATTCATTCATTCATTAATTTATTGATTTCACAGGTAGAAAAACAAATAAACACAAATTTACATTAAATTAACAGAAACAGAAACAAAGGTAGCACCCCTGTAGGATTACAAAAAAGTAAACTAAATTACTGTCGAGTTGATCTCCTGATACTACCACTTAGGAAGTAAACAAACATTGAATCACACAAAGAACGATAAATGGCTTTAGGCATACTTTTGAGATATAAAAATAATATTAAAATAAAAATATATAAACTTAATACTACACAGTTTGCGTTATGACATCTCCTATGCCAGGGACTAATAAATGTTTTCTAAGTGAATTAACAAATAAAGATAAACTATAAATAACTGTTTCTTTAACATTTGCTGGTAGCACCTCCCATAATCTAGGGAATCTATAAAAAAGAGAATGATGAGCAGCATTGGACCTAGCCATTTGATGAGAAAACTTAATAACTTCAGTGTGTCTACGATTAACATGGATTAGATCAATAGGAATGTCAAATTTATTATATAAACATTTAATAGCAAACACAATTGAAAGGAAATGAATTCTATTGTTTAAAAAGGGAAGACCCAACTTGACACACCTGTCAGAATACACAATTTCACTATTGGAATTAATTAAAGCCTTTCTCGGCAGGCCTAAACAAAAACGGGTGAAACGTCTTTGTACCTTCTCAAGCGTTTCTTGCTGGGTAGTAAGGACAGGGCACCAGACAGGGGCTGCATACTCAAGTATGGGTCTGCTAATTGAGCGATAAAGTGACATAAGAATTTTAGGGTCCCTAGTTTTAACTACTCTACCAATAAATGAGCTCTGCTTGCCTGGGCTAGGCCCTCCAGAACCCCAGGTTATGTTGATTGGCAGGTACTGTATTGTTACAGGATTAGGACTCACAAAAGACAGATTAGGAGGCCAGGTAGCCTAGGCCTGGCCAGGCTTCTCCAAGGCTTGGCTGTACCATGACTTTGGCCCTCCTCCCTTACTGACGTTACATTTTTTGAGGTTTTGGACCCACTCTTTATGCCATAATATATATTTCACTCATCAGTTTTTTTCACAGTCGTTGCATTTTACGCAGACCTTACTCAGCACAATGTAATCATTTCAGAAATTTGTTACATGTACGCTATATAAGAAAAAATGTGACATATTCTGCATATCCGAAAAATATGACGCAAGTAACCAGTATTTTTCTCTTATGTAATGTACATATAAAACATTTCTGAAATTATATTTTTATGTTGAGTAAGGTCTGGGTATAATGCAACTACTGTGAAAAAACTGATGGGTGAAATATATCAGTAAGAAAATATTAAGAATGAGCCCAATGTAACGTGAGTAACCATGGAATTGCTCATATATATATAAATTTGTATTTTTTTTGGGGGGGGGGAATGTTTATGATTATTTTACCAGTGAAATCCACTTGTCTGTATTTTTTGGTATGGTTTTGTGCTTACCGTGGGAAGAACAGCCTTTTCTTCTCCAGGTAATTGTTAAGACCTTTCTGTATCTCTTCAAGGAGTTGATTGGACTCTTGGAGTCGACCTAACATGTTTGGCTGAGCGGTACAAACAAGAGCCTTTGTGTCTTTAATCTGAAAACAAATGACAACAAAGGTTATAATGTGATGTATTTGTTTATCATATAAGGGAGGAGGGCCAAAGTCATGGTACAGCCAAGCCTTTGAGAAGCCTGGCCAGGCCCAGGCTACCTGGCCTCCTAATTGTCTTTTGTGAGTCCTAATCCTGTAACAATACAGTACCTGCCAATCAACATTACTTGGGCTTCTGGAGGGCCTAGCCCAGGCATGTAGAGCTCATTAAATAGGCCAGTAGGCAGGGGAAAAGCCTGGGCCTGGCCGGGCTTCTCAAAGGCTTGGCTGTACCATGACTTTGGTTATACTTGGTAAATTATTAGTACTATATTCCAGGGATGCCATGGCCGAGCGGTCTAGCGCATCAGACTTGTGTTCTGATGGCCGAGTCGTCAGCATGTGGGTTCGAATCCTGGCCGTGACCATGGTACTTGTGTCCTTAAGCAACAGGTTGTAGCCGATGCATCAAACCTCACCGTCGGCAAGTTCTGCCAAAAATCTTGGAAACGTGAAAGGATTCTAACCGCTTCCCAATCTCAAGCGACCATGAGACGGACTGTTCATCAAACTCCGTCGAGGAAGAAGTGACAGCCCCAAGACACTTTAAAGATGTAAATAAATGAATGAATGAATGAATGAAGACACTTCACTGTACAGTGCTCCTCTTCACCCAGGAGTATAAATGGGTAACCTGTGAGGTTTAGAGGTTGATGTTGTGCTTGAAAAAGCTTCCGATGCCCTACGGTAGCTCAGGGCTGTATACTCCCCAGGGAGCTGAGAAAGTTTAAGGATCGATATTGGCCCAATGACCAGGGATAATAATGTAAAAGCGCCTTGTATCCTTTGGCAAGTTGGCGCTCTATAAATCCATTTATTATTTTTCTATACATGATGAGATCAGTGGCTTGCTTCTGATCTGAAAACAACAATAGCATATGATTTTTTTTCAATCTGTGGCTTACCGACTCAGTCATAATGTCTCTCCAGTAGCTGTCCACAATGCCAAACTTACGACCTTCTTCAGGCATCTGAGCCATGATATCCTCAGAACTGAAGATGGGCTCAAGATAAAGCCACGTTGCTTGGCATTTCAGCCATCCATCTAAGATGTCTTGCATTGTCACCAACTTCTCTTCCCATTCCTAGTACAGGAAAGTAAGAAATAATTATGGATTAATGATTTGAACGTGGAGTGTCGTGGCAAAGCGGTCTAGTGCATTGGACTCAAGTTCTGGTGGCATCAGAATGTGGGTTCGAATCCCGACCTGGCCAGTTGCGGTGCTTGTGTCCTTGAGCAAGACACTTAACCATAATTGCTTGGTCCTTCAGATGGGATCTTAAGCCGTAGGTCCCGTGTACTAGATTATTAAAGTAATGCACGTAAAAGAACCTAGAACACTTATCGTGGAAGAGTAGGGGTTTACCCCGGTGTTTCTGGTTCACATAGCAAGCGCCCTTGTTTACAGGTTTCCTGGGCACCGTTGAAAAACAGTGTTTCACTGAAAGGTCTTCCCAGGCTAAATAAAAAATATATAAACTACATATGTTTTCACTCTTGTCTCAATTCATCTTCTGCTGTTTGAAAAAAATAAAAACAAATGCAACGCTTGGGGCATCTATTTACACACTGTGCACATTTTATATGAATGCATTATAAGCGCACATATGATAAGGCAGTGTTTGTGAACATAGGATGTATTAGTTTGGACGCATACCTTCATCTCTGTCTCAAATGGCTTGATGTACGGCGAGCCTCTCATAGTCTGTACTTTGACAATGTGATCATCAAGGAGAAGTTGAATGTCATCAATACTAGATAGAATAGACACACCCTGTAATATAAACAATTGCAATTGTTACAAAAAACATTCATTTAATTAGTGTATAATTAATAGCAATCTGAAATATAAAACAACCGCTACAACGATAACAATGAAATTGAACTGCATACAAATAGCAATATTATTTCACTACTAATTTATCAAAGTTTTGATCCTTCGTTCACAAATATATTCATAATTGTTGTTTATCTTCAATGTTCATCACAATAAATATTTACGGAGGATTGATAATTTAAAAAAGAATGGGAATAGCAATTCGATGCCACATTCTTTTATGCCCAAGACAGTTTAGACAATCTGACTGGACAAAACGTAATCACGTGGGGATGTATTAACGGATGGTTATAGACTGGCTTATCAAAATCAGAACAGCACGTATGTGCCAGCTGTTCACCAGCTGTTTTGTGCGATGCAGGACGCAGATTTCAACCAATCAGAGTGACGAAGATTAGCATCACGCACCTGACTCATGTGTTTTGGAAGTGTTTTGTGTGTCCCCAAAATGTGAATTTGCCCGTTTCTATTTGGCTTTATTAAAAAAAACAAAAACACTTTTTTACATTTTGAAAATGAAATCGATACGGACATTTATGAATGGGAATAACAGTTTGACGTTTGGTCTTTACCGCAGGTTAATGACTGGTTTTGGGCGTGGTCACGGGCAATAAGGACCGAGCCGACCTGTGGTAAAGACCGTGCGACAAACTGTTATTCCCTTATTTAAGACTGCTGGTGGCATAACCACATGAACATTGGACCTTGCCTTTCACTTGTTCCATTATTCCCCATGACCGTCCCTTGTGGTCTTAAATCTACATTTAAGACTCGACGGTCAAATCTATTTACCTTAAATATACTTATGTCAGAGAAATCATAGTCAACAAATTATTGTATGTTTCATGGCACTACTTAAAGGGAAAGGAACAACATTGTATTTAGTAATATCATTCTGTGCCATGCTGCTTAGCGTGGGCTATCATGGATCTCCATCCGTCACGGTTCCAAGTGCACAGATATTATATCTGTTGGCTTTTCTTTGTGCAGCCATGATGTCACACTGTCAAGCATCTTCTCCCTCTGTCTACCTCTGCTTCGTTTCCCATAAATTTTCCCCGTTGTTACCAGATGTTCCATGTCTTTTCTTCTCATCATGTGCCCAAAAAACTTTGTTTGCCTCTTCCTTATTTCATTGCCTAATGATCTTGTTGTCATTGCTCGTTGGAGAATTTCTTCATTCGTAATTCTGTTCACAAATGAAATTCTAAGCATTTTGCGAAAAAAACACATCTCAGCTGCTTTCAAACGATTTTCAGTCTCCTTGTTGATGGTCCATGATTCGCATCCGTACATTAAAATTGGCCAGATGTAACAGCCAAGTACTCTCAGGCGAATTTTCATTGATATACTTTGGTTAGTAAGTAGACTTTTCATTTGTCCAAAAGTCTTTTTCGCTTGCATTATTCTCGAACTGACTTCTGTCTTGCACTTGCCATCTGCTGATATCCATGTACCAAGGTATTTGAAATTCTGTACTTGTTTTAATGACTTGTTGTTTAGTTTAATATTGCATGTTGGTGTATCCTTCTTCTTTGAGATAACCATTGTTTCCGTTTTCTTAACATTCAAACTCAAGCCCATATTTGTACTTTCTTCGTTAATCGTGAACACTAGTTCTTGCAGTTCTCTTTCTGTTCCTGCTATCAGTACAATATCATCAGCATATCTGAGGTTGTTGATATTGTACTGATAGCAGGAACAGAAAGAGAACTAGTAATATACTTCAGTAATATACTTTAATTTAAACTTTCTAGTTTGCAAGAAATGTGTTCATCAGGGATGCCAGTAGCTCTTTGCTCCAAAGCTGGGGAAAAAAAAAAGTTTCCCACAAAGGAAGAGCGAACGTTCATTCATTCATGCGCACGGAAAGAAAATATCCAGTGTTGTCTTTTGATTCAAGCCAACCGCAACTGAACCTGTTCTTTACACTAGCATTGATTTTTTTCAGATCCACACCTCTTCCGACCTCCATTATGTTAGCCAAGTTGAGTTAAAATCAGTCAAAAATTTCAGAAAATGAGGGCTGCAAAACGCAATCATTATGATCACGTTGTATACAACGCACCGTATACAACACACACGCGGACCCGAGTGTATTATGCAATGGCATAAAAAAAGAAAAGGGAAGAACGTCTTGATAACCAAGACTAACTGAGCGCGCTCTGTAAAGGCGATTTTTTTTCCGGCCAGGCGAAAGATGGAGCGCCGGATTTCTTTGGGAAAAATTTGAAAAAGCCGAAATTCCAGCAATAGCCGAAAAACTGCCATCCCTGGTTCATATTAACTAATCTGTAAAAATGTCATCACAACAAACTGTCTTACAATCTGTTTTTTAAGTCTTACAAAAAGTTGCCATCCAGCGATTTTTTGTAAATTATACATACCAATTAATGTTTTCTCTAATATAAAAGCACATGAGATGAAATAATTTATCATGATAACTGATACGTGTTCAAACTTAACACCGAGTAAAATTTTCAATTAATAATTTGTCAGACTTACAGTATCTCTGTATGGGATGAATTCAAAGCTAACATCAGCCCATTCACTCTTCATCTTTTCCATGGCTTTCTCTAAGGAGTATTCCTTGCTAGCTGAAGCTCCTATCTCCTCCAAACTATTCAAATAATCATAATAATAAATCAATTCAAGTGTGCTATTAACTCTCCTACTACTACAAAGGTAAGTCAACCACCCTCCTTCCCCTGTGCTTGTTAACAACTGATTCAGTTCAGTGAGCACACACTCCTCTCCCCCAACCCCTAGGATCCTAGTCTAAACAGTTCTTGCCTGCGTGCCTCAACAAACTAATCCTCCAGCATCCATTCATGGGATGATCCTCCAGCAGTCTACTTAAGCAGCGGCATTTTCCAGAGTCCGACATTCTCCTGAGGACGATCAGAGCATACTGATCGAAACGTCGAGTTGTACCTCCAGTTCTTTTCAGAACTAATTACTACTCAATTGAGATTCCACATGGTGTCACCGCTATTATTTACTTATTTACTTATCATCCTCATCATGCAAAGCTACAAGTTTTAACTACAAGGGCCAAAATCACAGGGGTCTGATTTGACAAAAATAAAAAATCCTGAAAAATGGGCAAGCAGGCCTGGGTCTCCCTTTGGTGTCGAAGACAAAACCCCCTGAACCTCCTGGATGTTCAATTTTGGAGGATTTACAGACTCTCCATATCCCCACAAACAAGAAACTAGAGGTTTGGACAGATTTATCTTCTTTTAAGAAAATGTTGAGGCCAAGGGAGATTTGTAAAAAATCCTGAAATCAGGAAAAATCCTGAGGAGTCACAGGCCTGAAATCAGTCAATACTTGCCAAGGTATATCTAGTGCACTTAAAAGTCGAACACTGTCAAACCTTACGTGTAGTAAGCACATTTACAGGTTAAAATGAGTCGACCGTTTTTGACTGGTAAAAGCATTGTCTGGTATTGTTCAGGGTGATCAAAATGACAGTAAAAACCAGTCCAAAATGCCCCCGTGTGCACATTTAGGGTCAACAGTCAAAACAGGCAGTTGACTGGTTTTGACCTCTATAGCAACTTCCCGCTAAAGTGCAGCAATAGTAGGAGGGTTAATATGTGTGTACCAAGAACTTGATCATCATTTGTACATACATGCGCGTGTACTAAGTTCGATCAAATCATACACAAAGTATGGTGCTCATCAGAAACGTTAAGATTTATAAATACGACGTCTAATCTCCATAAACTTGTCTTTCCTTACCTGTCAATGCATTTTGTGAGTCCTAGTTCTAACATGTAGTACATAGATGTCTCTGGTTTGGGTTTCAACTCAAAGCCTACCGCCTCACTCATCTAAAATAGAAATAAAATACAAATACGGCTGATAATTACACACAATCTATATCTCAACTTTTGAGAGTATTTTTATTTAGTTTTTATTCTCCCTCCTCTTTTAGTTCTAGCCTGCACTTTGAGTGATATTTAAGAACCTTGTGCCTTGGCAACCTTTCATAAAAAATAAATAAAAAACACACACACACACACATGGCAAATTCATTTTTGTCAAACAGCTGAAACTGTTGATATTATTTGCACCATCTTGTGCCTTGGCAACCTTTCATAAAAAAAAAACATAAAAAAACCAAAAACAAAAAAAAACACACATGGCAAATTCATTTTTGTCAAACAGTAGAAACTGTTGATATTATTTGCACCATCTTGTGCCTTGGCAACCTTTCATAAAAAAAAAACCCACAAAAAACCACAAAAAAACAAAAAAAACACACATGGCAAATTCATTTTTGTCAAACAGTAGAAACTGTTGCATCATCTTGTAAAAAGAACATCACTAAAAGGTACAGCAATTTAACTAAGCTGTTATCTTCAGCCACTCGTATTTGACTGAACATTAACCCTAACCCCCTGACTAGGAACCTTCCTGAATCCTCCAAAATCCATCAGTGCACTTTTGGAAACATGCCCTTATCTTCAAAATGCAACAAGCATTTCTGTTGATCTTTCATATTCAGCACTTATGGCCTGTACTTCTTGCCAGGTAGTAATTTTGTCACATTTGAAGAGGTGAAAGTACCAGTTTCCAACGGTGCTGAATTTTCCCCCAAAAAGTGCCCCTTGGAGGATTATGGAGGATATGGGGTGGTTGGGGTTAATTGATAAGGGGTACTGGGGAGACAACATAATCGTCAACATTTCTACTGGTACATATAAAAGGGTAAGTCTCCAGCATTCAATCATATCGTGATGTGTCAAACCTTGTAAGGGTGGGTGGCATAGCTTTATAAGTGAGGAGTAAATTATACAAAGTATTTTGTTACAATATTTGTCAAAAAATAGCTGAAATGAAAGCTACATTTCACAGGCCTCCCAGTGCCTAATCTACCAAATATAGGTTTTTCAAGCAAAATATAGGTTATTATAGGTTTACAAATGCCAAAATACAGGATTTTATAAGTTATTTCCCGTAATTATGCAGTGTTAAGTAACAAGTTTTTGGTAAATTGCCTACCTTCTGAGTACTTTTTGCAACAAAGTACATTACCCCATACCCTGTCTGGCAGAAAATCTAAGAGCGGTACACATGTTACAGTTTGGCTACTGTTTTGGCTTCATCTCTTTATACTTGGGAAGTAATTTTTCTTCAAAGCCATGAGGATTTTATGAGGAAGTGTTGCGGGAGATTAAAAATATATGTTTTCCCAAAACCTTCCCAAATCCTCTTTACTAAAGTGAATGATTTTGAAGGATTGAGGTTACATGCTACATGCTCTTTGCTAAAGTGAAGGATTTTGGAGGATTGAGGTTATTAGGCATACTTGCCTTTCCATGGTACATGTACATCCATGTTTGTTGTAGTGATTGCAAGGTCAGTGCTTGGGTCAGTGGACACTGTTTATTGCTCCATGCATGCAGGGGGGTCCCTGGCCATGTACATGTATCACAGATTAGAAACACATGTGTGCATACGTGTCATGTGCTTGCTTTAGTACTGAATGATTTTGGAGGATTCAGGTTATGTGTAAGCAAATGGGCCTAGGGAGTTAGGAAGGATTCAGGTTGTGCGTAAGCAAATGGGCCTAGGGAGTTAGGAAGGATTCAGGTTATGTGTAAGCAAATGGGCCTAGGGAGTTAGGAAGGATTCAGGTTATGTGTAAGCAAATGGGCCTAGGGAGTTTGGGTTAATACAGGTTTTTTTTGGGGAAATAAAGGTTCCCATTTTGAAATATAGGTTTTTATAGGTTAGTAACATGTTAGACATTATGTAGGATTACTAAGTAGATTTACCCTTTCCCAATGCCGATCTCTAATGCCAGGATTACAGATGACTCCAAGCAGAGGAAGATGAACTTTGAACTTGTCAATCTTACTCTTAACGTTGTTGGCAATACGCTGAGGGCCTGGCTGATCGCCAAAGGAACGGCTGAGTTTGTACATTGTACGGAACATACCATCAACCTCTTCATTCACCTGTTCAGAATTCAAGTCTTGGAATGGACCTGTAATTAATACAAGTGAGATATGCTAGCTTTGAAGGTTTTGGTGCCATGTTCCAGAGTTGGTTGACCAATTGTAAAATGATCACATTGCAAGTACAGATACATGAAATAAGGTTACTTGGGGTAAAATGGGTAAGGCCAAAAATAAAAAAGTCTCCGGTTTCTGGTCTCTGCGTGCGTCGCCTCAGACCTGCGCATCGGCTTTTTTTATTTATTTATTTATTTTTTGCTATGAAACGATGTCCAGTTGCAGCCAAAATTGCTGGATCGATTGGAATTCTGCCGTGCTGTGCTTTAAACAACTTTTTCACATAGGGGTATGAACGTTTGCCCGATTTGTGAGGACTCTCTTAGACACCATACTTGTTGCTTGTTGGCAAAAAAAGAAGAAAAAAAAGCGTCACCGCACCGATTTTGAAGCCGACCGATGACCAGAAACTGGAGACTTATTTTTGTTGGTCTTATTAATAAACCCGATGTTTCTCTTCCTCAATATTTACTGTAATTCCTCTACACTGTAACTGTATGTTGCTGAAATACTGTGAAATCCTATTTTATGAGACTTTGGATTTGGGATTAATTTCACAATTTCATTGTGTTTACATATTGTAGGCAGTATGCAATCTTGTATTGTCTATCTGAGTTATTGCGATAGTACATACCATTAAGCCATGCTTCATATTTTGTATGAAAGTTGAGTGCGGTGTTCCACAGCTGATCATATGGCTGTTTGGTAGCAAACATGACTGTAATGATGGGAAATTGACTAGGCTCCCATTCCAGAAGTTCTTCTTCTTTGTTCAATCCATCTAGCTCATCCTGGGCAGCTTCTAGGAGTTGCTGAAGATCGCTGAGACGATTGACATTGGTTGTCATCTCATCCATGCTCAGCATCTAAGATATATCAAATTCAAATTATCAACTACTAGGTACCATATGCATGTACGCACACACACATACATTTATGTTACATACCATATGTGGGCATTCTCACTATGAATAACTTTACCCTGAATATGCCCTGAAAATCTGTTCTACCGTGAAATAAATAGTTCACGACAATTTCATGACGACACAACACCGTGAAATTGCCATGAAATACTCTTTGGATTCCTTCGCCATGAAAACGCTGTGAAAATGCCATGAACTTTTCGTGGCAGTTTTAGGGCAGCTCATTCATTCTCGAGAGCACCATGAATTTGCTGTGAAATCACCGTGGACACTATTGCCAATATCTGAGAGGAAGAGACACTGTGAAATTGCAGTGAAATTGTTATTTCAAGGCAAAACGGATTTTCAGGGTATTTTCAAGGTGAAGTTGTTCATAGTGTCTTTTGTTCTCGTGTAGTTAAGGAAAACACATTCTTCGAACCATTGCCATTTGCACTGAAGATTCTTTTTGGAGCCGATTTTTTCTCAGTCTTTCCCTTGATTAATCTACTCCATTTTGGGACGAGATAACGACATATACTAAAATGCTTCCTTTTTGAGAAAATTGAGGTTTTCTAATTCGTGAAAACCTTGTGTGGTCGTGTGTTAAGTCCACATAGCATCTCAAGAAGCTACACTGTGAGAACATCGTTTGTTCTCAGGTCCACATAGCGTATGTAACACTTAAGACCGGTTCATACTTCATGCGGAAGCGAATGCGAAGCGAATTTTACGTCCCCAAATTCGCGCCGAATGATTCGCGCAAGTTGAAATGTGTTCAACTTTTGCGGACCTTCGCCGCGAATATTTGCCGTGAACCATTGTCGACGTCATGAATTTCGCTTTGCATTCGCATTCGCTTTCGTGTGAATTATGAACCGGCCTTTACTCATTAATATACACCATGTACACACACACCCACACACACAAACTTTTGCGTCATACCATGTGTGGACATTCTTTTGTTCTCGTGTACTTAAGGATATGAAATTCTTAAAACCCTTGCCATTTCCACAGAAGAGTGTTTTTGGAGCGGATTTCGTCTCAGTTTTCCCTTTTCATAATCTACTCCATTTTGAGACAAAAACCTACCTAGAAAAATGCTTCCTTTTTGAGAAAATCGAACTTTTCTGATTGACGAAAACACTGTGTGGACGTGTGTAAGTCCACATAACGTATCAAGTACCTACATTCTGTGGACATCTTTTGTTCTCAGGTCCACACAGCGTATGCTACACAAACTCACACACACACACACGCAACACATAATATAGTGTAGTCTGACTTCACAAAATAATCACATTTATGCTGTATTATTCTATATCATACATATTCATGAACTAGCAGCCTTTCTCGAATTGGTCAAACCATTATGACATGCTATGCATTATAGATTCACTATCTACACATACATCACACACATGGAAAAATGGACATAATGGTTCTATCTCAAGGGCACAGCGCGTACTATGTATACCTGTACTTATATTAACCCCTTGCGTATGGCGCAATATTATGGACCGCTGGACGGTTCGCCGGTATTATATTTACCAAGTGAGGGCAGTGCGGCCAACCAAGAAACATCTGTGGGGCCGGGGAGCACCGGGTCAAACCCGGCTGTGGATAGGGTGCTGGTATACAGAGATTTTTACAATTACGTGTACATGTGCATAAATACACCGCACTGTTCAGCCGAGCGTATAGACTGAACAATAAGCGGGCAAGCTAAACCGGACATACCCTATTCATCGCTTACGAAGTCCCCACATAGTGTAATCATGGAGGTAATTGAAAGGGCTGTGTTCAGAATGCTCTCGAAAGCCCAATCTATTATATAACACTCCCATTCAAGAACAATATGGTTCACCAAACTATTGGCCTTCTTGAAGATTACTATTCAAGGCGAAAACCCCAGCAAATGCAGCTGGAAAATCAATTAATTCCGTGTGTGCTGGAACGCGGCTATACACGTCCACCGGCCCAGTGGCATCTCCGCAAGCCGCGGCTATAGCCGTCAGCCGTCCGCAAGGGGTTAAGAAGGGCACTGAAAAGCGCTGACATAATGACCATATGCACACGCGCAGTTTTTCACTAAGTTAAACGGAAGTCACAACATTGGCAATTTTGGCAAAACTGCTTCATATGAGTATGCTTCATACTCTTTGAATCAAGATATACATGTACATTAAATACCATCATGTGAATGCTTAATATGTTATGTTGTTCACAAGAAAACAGTTAATATGTATATATAATAGATACTGAGTACGTATTCTAAGGAGAAATTTAAGAAAGAATTCTCTCAAAAAAAGTAAAACTGAAAATTAAACTTAAAAATGCCAATACTATAAACAAAAACATTATTATTAAATAAATATTATCATTACATTTACACAAAGTAATTTTACATTGACAATTTGGTTATTTTGGAATCACCAGTCTTAAGAGCAGCCACTGCGGCCACTGCCGAGGTGCCTCTCCAAGTTGGCTGTAATGCCCTTTTGGTTGTCCTTGAAATTTTGAGGCAGCCAAGGCCAAGGTTCCAGTTCTTTTCAGAACTAATTACTACTGAATCGAGAATTTCACATGGTGTCACCGCAAATAGTCTTTACTTAAGGCCAAAGTGGCTGTGCCTTCTCAATCCTTAAAGTAGAGGCCAGAATCACCAATCATAAACCTTAAAGATCATAAACATAATACATTTAACTACAACATTCTTCATGAATGAAAAGTTTGTGAATTTGACAAGATGTTTGACAAGCAGTAGTTGTAAAATAATCATCTTTGGTGCAAGTCTACTTTGTGGTGTGCATTATTTAAATAAAATGTTGATAACGGCAAAATTTGAAAACTGAAAAGGAAGTGATAACTGATCTATGATGCTTTTGAATAGTTTCATTCAAACCAGGGAAATGTTTATGTGCAGGAAATCATGATAAAACACACAACACACGCAGCAAATATGTTGACTTACCTTGCCACGTAACTAGACATATATCAAGACAGATGAAAGGGTATAAAAGTGAATATTGAATATTATGAATACTTAATTAACATGCAAATATAAACAATAACAAATCCATACACAACATAGCTTGAATTAAAACAATGTTAAACAAGTATAAAGCAATATTTCTGATAAGACTGTTAAGCTACGTATGGAGTTAAGGAAATATAAACTTGGATCACAAAGTCAATATTTTGGTTTTGAACATGCAAGTATAACATATTAATCACAGGGGTGTGATTGGGCAGTTTTGAAAAATTCACATAAATTTTGCTAGGGGTATTGGGGCCGCTGTTTATGAACAGCGCTGGGGTGAAATCTATAGATTCTGAGTGTTTGCTTTGCTTTCTTTTATTGCTTAAATCTTTAAAATCCGGAGGATCACAACATTGCGATTTGTAAAAATCTGAAAATCCGGAAAAATCTGGACAAATCACACCCCTGTTATCAACTTTATAATGATCAGAACTATTTCTTCAGGGAACAGAACTAATATTCCTTTGTTTATAATGATCAGAACTATTTCTTCAGGGAACAGAACTAATATTCCTGTGTTTGTATAATCAAATGTCAAACTGTACCTCTTTCCTCCTGAATGATTCCACTTCTTTGTTAAACTCATTGAGTTTCTCCTCAAAGCGTTGCACTTTCTTACGGACTTCCTCCTCGGCTTGCTCTCGTCTTGTCATAAGACGATTACGACAAACCTCAAAGACTGTTTGAATGTGCTCTGGCCAGTGGAATACTGTGCTGTTCAGTTTGATGTCTTCATCTTTAAAAGAAAAAGAAAAATGCTGTGCTACTAAGAGATACTAAAGGGTTGTCCATTAAGGCAAACAAAAAAAGTCTCTGGTTTCTGGTCATCGGTCAGCTTCAAAATCAGTGCGGTGCCAACCTTTTTTTTTTTTTTTGGCCATCTTTTTTTTTGCCAACAGGGAAATATTGTATACGCAGGGACCAAATTTCCCATATACAAAGCATGGTGGCTAAGAGAGGCCTCATAAATCAGGCAAACATTTCATACCCCTATGTGAAAAAGTCATTTAAAACACAGCACAGCAGAATTCTAATCGATCCAGCAATTGTGGCTGCAATTGAACATCATTTCATAGCCAAAAAAAAAAAAAAATTAAAAATGCCAACGCGCAGGTCTGAGGCAACGCGCGCAGAGACCAGAAACCGGAGACTTTGTTTTTGGCCTAAAGCAAGATTTTGTTGAAAAATGAACCTGCCGTTCACATTCAAAAGGGATTTGTACACTCACTGGCCATAAGTATTGCAACATTGAAATTCACACCAAACTTCAGTTTGGAGAACTGTGTTACAATAATTTATTTTATTTTATTTACACTACTTAAGACTTCTTGACAGTGCCTGTGTTTTGAAGTCAATGTTCTTTTTTACTGTTCTTGCTATGTAATACACGATCGGATTAAATGATCATCTCACCTGTTACTGTAAAGTGCTATTTTGAGCATGTTGCAATACTTTTGGCCAGTGAGTGTATAAAGGTAAATGTATAAAATTTGATATTTGGTACAGAAAAATTAACTATTACAAAATATGAATTGACAAGAAATGTTTTCGAACAATTTATATACATATTTAAAAAAAATTTTTTTTTTATAGAGACAATATCGTCACGATCAGAGCAGACTTTCAACAGGGCATGGAATCGGTGTCTGAGTTTATGACGAACACAGTGACTAAAAATTACTGGCTCATTTATGTAGCAGCAACGGTAATATGACCTTATCATGTGGGGTATTATTTTCAGTCACTGAGTTAATCTAAAACTAGCACTCCGATTCCATGCCCTGTTGATCGTGACGATATTGCCCCTTTAAATAAGATTTAAGTCTGAAGCTTTGCAGGTATTTATCTTTTTTGACTTTCTGTATTAATTAATTAACCCTCCTACTATAGCTGTACCTTAGTGGGAAGTAGCTATAGAAGTCAAAATCAGTCAACTGCCCTTAAGGTTTAACAGTGTTTGACTTTTAAGTACACGAGATATACCTTGGCAAGTATATCAACATTTTGACTGATTTTGACCATTGCAGTCATAGGAGGGTTAATCTTGCTAAAAAGCTTTTACAAAGAATAAATACAAATTAAATGTGAGTTACATACATGGCAAGTTGGCATAGTCTAGAAGGAACATGAGGCGACTAGCTGCTTCGTCTATCTCATCCTTGAGTTTGAAGACAGTCACTTCACTTGACTTTCTCAAGAAGTCTGACAGAGCAACAATCTCAGCTGTCGTACTTGGCATCTCACCGAGCCGATCCGCAATCTCATCGTAGCGACGACAGATACTGAAATATAAAGACAAGCTATTTGGATTGAAATGTACATTAATCATGCCACGACATCCATCTACTAATGCTTTCATGCAACGCTACTCTGTAAAAAAAACAAAAAAAACTGTTCTATAAATCTTGATTATTTGTATCTGACAAATATCATAACGAACATTTACAATCTGTAAAGCAACACTGAAGAATGGACTGGAAAGACTTTTGCTGTTACCCAGTGGCTTGCTCATAACTACCAAAAATGGAACCAGCTCGTGCAGCATTCATCTGTGCAGCGACCCTATGACCCTGGTGGGTTATGGGATCAGTGAGAGTGAGAGTGAGAGTGAGAGTGAGAGTGAGAGTGAGAGTGAGAGTGAGAGTGAGAGTGAGCGTGAGAGTGAGCGTGAGAGTGAGCGTGAGAGTGAGCGTGAGAGTGAGAGTGACAAGGCAACTCTTACTACCCCTCTGTCAAATCATTGTAAAAACATCATATCCAGAAATGCTAATTCTGTTAATTCTCAATCAGTACAACATCTATCTATAAGGCGCTTGAATGCAATTCTGGGGACTTTGGGCAGGTACAACAATATTACCTTGATCTAAATGTGTACACACATTATATTACGATCGCTCGTCTCTGTTATCCTATTTTTACAGTAATTTCTTAATTTGTTTGTTTTCATTGTTACATTGAATTTATCCTTCAACAAAGGGAAAAACAAATACTCTGAAGTGAGATATTTTTCAAAATAGTTTTTGGAAGTTCAGTATAACAATAATTAATAATAATAATAATAATTGGATTTATAGAGCGCCAAATTACCAAACGATATATGGCGCTTTTACATTATTATCCCTGGTCATTGGGCCAATATCGATCCTTAAACTTTCTCAGCTCCCTGGGGAGTATACAGCCCTGAGCTACCGTAGGGCATCGGAAGCTTTTTCAACCACAATATCAACCTCTATCCTCACAGGTACCCATTTATACTCCTGGGTGAAAAGGAGCACTGTCCAGTGAAGTGTCTTGCTCAAGGACACAAGTACTACGGTCGCGACCAGGATTCAAACCCACATTCGACCGCTCGACCATGACATCCCTTTAAGATGATACATCTTTCAAAAAACAGAATAATCATAATATAACGTTTTTGCTCTGATACAATGATATATGACATAAAACATAATAAAGGGGGCCACTTTGCATCTGTCACGTTAGCAGTTTTTCCAATGGTTGTTATTTATTTTTAAGTACCTGAAACCGACCAAAAAGTGTTTCAACATGTGAATTTATTTTATTTTATTTTTTTATTTATTTATTTACCATCAAATTTCCATAAAAATTGGACGGAAAAAGTTACCTCACTTTTCCGTCCATTTGTTGATGGAAATTTTAGGGTAAAAATAATAGTAATAATCAACTCAAATTATCTTTAGGATAAGCATGCATGTCTATTCAAATGTTGAAATTCTTTTTGGGTGGTTTCAGATATTAAAAAAAAAATTACAACCATTAGAAAAACTGCTAACTTGACGGTAGGAAAGTGGCCCCCTTTATTGTGTTTTATGTCATATAGGTTGTATTGAAGTGGTTGAATTGTTTATGCAAGACTGTTTGTTAACTCCATCTGGAAATGGAGTACGAGCTTAATCTGAGCTTAATATGTGCGCGCTTAATATGTACGAGCTTAATATGTGCGCGCTAAAAATCTTTATTATTATTATTATTATTATTATTATATTAATCACAACAGGTTCTCTTGGTAACACTTTTAACTGGAACTGACCCTTTGTTCAGCATCCTATTCTCTTCAACTTCAAACAAGATGAGTTTCTCTTTGTGTTTCTGAGCCCGGGAGCAGAGGTCAGCATTCAGGAGCCGACAATCCAAGCAGAACATACTGAGAGGTACCGTTATCCTTAACAACGAGATCTCATCCTTCAGTTGCTGGTAACTGGCGATCTTCTTGACAAAGCCTTGTAAGGAGTGGCGCTCCTTCAAGAACGCCGCAACATCGGCCTCTGCCTTGGTGTTCAACAGGTCATTGTATTTCTTGTAGGTGTTCAGATACCTAGAAAAAAAAATTGTTTATTAATATTTAATTTGAATACAAAATAATTACCACCACAACAATCAGGTTTGACTGAAGAATGTGCATTGAATATCTTGGTTACTGTTATTATTTGTATAGTTTTAGTAAAGCAACCTTGTCATTATAGGTTGGTGAAATTCTTGCGTCGGATGATAAACAATTGATTTATATTTGCCCTACACCGATGTGTGTATAGCACTGCATACTTAGTGCTTTCCGAGTGTCTGTGGGAAAAAAATTCACAGGCGACTCAGGGCGGAATTCGAACCCACGACCTCCTGCTTACTAGTGCAGACGTCTTAACCTCTTGACCACCGAGCTTGCCCGATGACGATTGGCCGGCTAGAATCCCATATAGCAGCGGGTTCCGCGATATATATAGGTTGATGAAATTCTTGCATCGGGTGATAAACAATTGATTTAATTTTGCCCTACACCGACGTATGTATAGCACTGTATACTCAGTGCTTTCCGAGTGTCTGTGAAAAAACTTCTCAGGCGACTCGGGGTGAGATCCGAACCCACGACCTCCTGCTTACTAGTGCAGACGTCTTAACGTCTATAGACCACCGAGCTTGCCTGATGACGATTGGGCGGCTGGAATCCCATATAGCAGCGGATTCCGCGATATTGTATAGGTTGCACCTTGTCATTATTATGATCACATCCATTAGTTTACTGGATAACACACCTTGTAGGTCCCACTGTGTTGAGCTTGAAGATTTGCATCGCTTTATCAATGAATTCCTCCACAAGTGGCTCATCGACTTTGACTGATCTTAGAAGTAGACGTTGATTCTGCATTTGAGGGAAGATCGAACACTCAACCTGGAATAAAGACAACCAACAAAAACACCTCAACTCAACGTGTCAACATTTTCTATGAAAGTGTAGATTCTTGAGGTTTAACTTGTAAGTTCAATGTGTAGTATTGTGGGATTATTTTACAGACCTGCTGAATAAAAAAATGTTTGCATGCAAAGAGATTGTAATAGGGGTGTGATTGGGCAGTTTTGAAAAATCCATGTCAGCTTTGCTAGGGGTATTGGGGCCGCTGTTGTGAACAGCGCTGGAGTGAAATCTATAGTTCTGAGCGTTTGCTTTGCTTTATTGCTTAAATCGTTAAAATCCATAGGATTACAACAGTGCGATTTGTAAAAATCTGAAAATCCAGAAAAATCCGGACAAAACACCCCTGTTGAAGTTAAAGGTCCTTCTTACCCTCTGTAGCTGATCAGCACTTGCAATAATCTCCGAGAAACATCTCAAGATAATATCTCTGCACTCTCTGAATGGTGGATCAAAGATGATGCGTGGTTCCTCTACCCTAAGCTTAACAATCATGATCTGTGACATGACATACTGAAGTTCCTGGTAATCATCTTCAAAGTCATTGCCATTCTGAAGGAAAATATGATATAATCAGATTCAAAAGGAATATTAAACATCTAAACACTGAGGATTTAATGTCCAGCTTGAGCAGTCTCTCTGTTGCCAATATTGATCAATAATAATTTTCTATTTTATTTTAGCAATCCCCCCCAGTTTTGTTCTGCTTTTTAACTCTCTTACTATAGCTACACTTTAGTGGCAAGTAGCTATAGAGGTCAAAACCAGTCAACTGCCTGTTTTAACTGTTTATGGATTGTCGTGGCCGAGCGGTCTAGCTTACCGGACTCAAGTTCTGGTGTTAGCAGCAGAATGTGGGTTCGAATCCCGGCCGTGACACTTGTGTCCTTGAGCAAGACACTTAACCATACTTGCTTCTCTCCACCCAGGGGTTAAATGGGTACCTGTGAGGGCAGAGTTGGTTGATTAGCCCTATATGCGCTGTAATGGCAGCAATTGAGCTGTATACTCCCCAGGGAGCTGAGATGGTTTCAGGAATGATTTATGAGCCTTATGAGCCTTATGAGCAGGGGTAATAATATAATGCGCCTTGAGCACCACTTAGTTGGTGGATACGTGCGCTATATAAGTCCACACATTATTATTATTATTATTATTACCCAAATGTGCACACAGGGGCATTTTTGACTGGTTTTGACCACCATGAACAATATATCAGACAATGCTTTTACCAGTCAAAAAACGGTCGACTCATTTTGACCTGTAAATGTACTTATTACACGTAAGGTTTGACAGTGTTTGACTTTTAAGTGCACTAGATATACCTTGGCAAGCACATCAACATTTTGACTGATTTTGACCCTTGCAGTAGTAGGAGGGGGTTAAACTAACTTTAACATGTACTGTAAACATCTCATATATATGGTCAATTCCACCGTTACGGATGTTATGTTTGCATGCAACTTGCAACTTTCAATTGATAAACAAACTTACTTGCAGTTGAAAGAACAGTTTATTTTCTCTTATACTTGTAGTATACACTCTAGTGTTTAACATAATAAAGCAACTTTGTTTTAGCTTAATTGATTAATTAGCCACATGACTTTTTGACATTTGGTACATATTAGTAAAACTCTGTGAATTTACTTCCTTCAGTTTTTTTTACTTACTATGTTGAAGTAGGTCTGACTTCATTCTACACTGTATGTAGACATGAATTGCAAGTGGGAAAAAAACACTCCTGTATTGTCCAATTACGTTAATTAATGCTGTTACGGACGTTACATTTTAGTGTTACGGACGTTACATGTATGAAATGTAATGAAAAACAACTGTAAAGAACTGTTCTTTTTAATTATAATTATAAATCCAAGTTATTTATGTATGCATCTATGCTCAAACTATATAATTATAAGAAATTGTGTACATGTATCTATAGTGCTGTCTTCTCATGCCCACATTCCTAAGTCATAGGTTTATCATAGTTAGGCTTATCGCTAATTCTACTTGTACAGATCTATACAAAACAATGAGTCTATACTAGTAAATGAAATGACGAACAAAAGTACTAGCAGGTCATGTTCAATTCTGCTCCATAGCAACTACCATAATAATCAATTGAAAGTATAATTGTGTAAACTTGTCTGTAACATAATGTACATTTGTCTGATTTTTAAGTTGTATCGTTTTCTCAAACTGGAAAGAGACAGTTGCTTTAGGCTCAAGATTTATGGAAAGCTACTTCAGCCTTCTTGATATCTATATCAAACAAAAGCCTGCTCCCCATCATCACAATTTTGGGTGAGTCCAACTTAGCAATGATATCTTCTTTGGGGTGAATGAAGACTTGTTCCTCTCCTGCAGGTCAAAAGAAATGAGGACAGCAGATTTCCTTTAGGTCTAACTTGCAGTGAAGAGTAACATGTGCTCATCAATATACATACATGTGCTCATTCTGAGGAGATGCAGCAGGTCAGGTTGCCTTAGGGGTCAACATGCATGCTGCAGGCAGTGTTTACAATGCTTGCATGTAGTGTGTACATATATGTAGCAAAGTAGCTGCACTGGACTAAACCATTTTTGAAGAGGGGTCATAGCTCAAAGAGCTCTCTATGCCTCAAGCAGAAGCTGTAACGTCCGTAACGTAACGTCCGTAACAATTTAAGTAACGTCCGTAACGCTCGTTAGCCTATTTCTAATTGTTGTAATTCAAAATTTTTTGCTCTATAATTTAACCCAACAGGAATTTGCAGTAAATATGTGGTATTATAATAGTTAGTCAATTATTTTTCTTTACAGCTTAAAAAAATGCACAAAACGTTATGGACGTTACACAGTCCCATGGAAAAATAGAACGGGAAAATAATTACTCGTATTGCGCTACGGGCAGGGATATCAATTTTTTTCTTTTTCTTTTCATTAGAAGCTTTATTTGTCATAACTAAATATCTAAAGTAGCATTCCCAAAGTACAATTTTATGTGAAAACTGAAGCACCTTCATGACCTACTTTTTTTCCTGCCAAATTTGCAATAAATCGTCCTTTTGCGCGTCCATATTCAAATTTTTATGATATAACAACTAAACAAAATTTTTTGAGGTAATATCATTTCAGATTCATTAAATATAGGTATACAGGCCTCGATCTTTACCGCGGCCACCGCGGCCAATGGCCGCATGCCCTTCCAACTTGGCCGCAATGCCCCCTCAAAAAGTACACATGTCGCGGCCAACTTGGCCAGCGTGCCCTTTTGTATTTACCTCTACATCCCATCATGACAATCATACATCACGGACATTGTGTAGATGATCCGTGCATACAAACACCATTCAACAAACGGCGGTGAAAATAATACACGTCTTTTTATCGTTATTATTGTCGTTTGTTCGTACATCACGCGTCGTAGCTTGCATGCATGCTAGCTAGCTCCCATGTCGATGTCAGATCAGACTCACACCGTACCCCGGCTAGCCGGCCCTTCTCGATCTCACAGCCGCGGCCCCACACACGGCGCAGCGTTGCTGTGATTGTACAAGCGGCTCTAATCTCGTCCCCATGTGCTGAACAGCCGGCTGTATGTGTACAAGGTACCAGTGTCGTGATTGTAAAATCACCACAAACGGGTCGGATACCAGCGCATGTTTTACATACAGCCAGCCGCACGTGGTGTAGTCTTGCATACATGAATGCACGGTAAACAGCGCAGTGATCGTATATTCAGCACAAATGAGTCGGATACCAGCGCTTTTTTTATGAATGAAAAAGTTCTGACCATTCACATGCAACGTTTTTACACGCCATCTCAAAAAACTTCGCTCAAAAGTAAGATGCCTTCACACGATCGTGTAAAAAAGCACAAAAACATGTGACCTAGAAAGTAGACGTGTATACACTGGCTGTAAATAAATGTAAATTAAAGGTTTGAAATGATTGGCCTTGGTGCCCCCTTGAGTTGGCCTTGGTGCCCTGTGGAATTTTGATGAGGGCAAGGCCAAAGTGGCCTGCCCCTTTTTTGCCCAAGATCGAGGCCTGGGTATACCCCTTACAAACAATAGAGGAGAAAAAATTGTAAAATCAATTTGAAATTTTGTCAGTCATGTCACAGTTGGTGCGGAATTGACCATATGTAGTTAGTGCTTCATTTCACTCCAGGCCAACAATATGTGATGTTCTATGTTTACTGGGCTTTACGGGACTGTACATCTGACCTTCATCAAACAATTAATCCTCCTCATAGTTACCTCATGAATCTGATAGAATGCAAGGAAGTCAGCCAAGGAATTGATGATCATACTCCTGAGCTGGATGGACATGAGAGCAGCCACGCAGGCGAAGAATTCTTGTACTCTCTGAGTAGAATCTACATCATTCTGAGGTACTAGGTATCCCCAAAGCTCCTTCTTGGACATGAAGATCTCTGCACAGGTTGGGATCCAGCTGATTATCACAGAGAGATAACACATGTGGAAATGAGGCTCATATAACCCTCCTACAATCAGTGCAATTTTTGAAACAACCCATTCAGGCCACTCCAAGCCATTAGCTGTTGCCAGCGGCCTCCTATGGTTACCCTTCTGTGCACTGTCACACCACTGAGATTGCAGGGTAAGGTGGTCTCCCATTAACCCTCCTACAATCAGTGCAATTTTTGAAACAATCCATTCAGGCCACTCCACGCCATTAGCTGTTGCCAGTGGCCTCCTATTATTACCCTTCTGTGCACTGTCACACCACTGAGATTGCAGGGTAAGGTGGTCTCCCATTAACCCTCCAACAATCAGTGCAATTTTTGAAACAACCCATTCAGGCCACTCCAAGCCATTAGCTGTTGCCAGTGGCCTCCTATGGTTACCCTTCTGTGCACTATCACACCACTGATATTGCAGGGTAAAGTGGTCTCCCATTGATACATTGCAGGCCATACTAATATGTTCAAACAACCAGCAACAACCAGCTGTAAACCTGACCATGTATTTTGACTGTAAACACACCTATACAAAACCACTAAAGACTGTGGTTTGTAATGGCCTTCAGTGTGTGTTGAGTATGTAATTGGAGATGGTCTTATTTACAGTGGCCTTGGGTGGCACTGGGTTAATTTTGTAAGATTACTTGGAAAGAACAGCAGTGGCTTGTATGCTTTAAAGGTTGGTGAAGAACATATTGGAAATTTAGTGGATCAGAGTGGCCTTCATGTGAAGTAGGGATAATAATGGTTTCTGTTGTTTTTACATTGTCATTCTCTACTGCTCACATTACTGTATTCTACTGACATTTTGATCACATTATGCAATAGATTCATAATGAACCAAATTGTCAATCATTGACCAATAAGCCAAGGCTCTTGCTTGAATTTCATAATTTAATTTCAATTTACCAGTCTACAGCAAGACCCTATCTACTAGTAACAAAGAGGTGATTCAGGGCTTCTATTAACCCTAACTCCCTAAGCATTGTTAGTGAACAATAAAAATCATTCAAAATCCTCCAACTGCCTTTGTTGTCTAGGGAGTTAGGGTTAACCCTCCTACTATTGCTGCTCTTTAGTGGGAAGTTGCTACAGAGGTCAAAACCAGTCAACTGCCTGTTTTGACTGTTGACCCAAATGTGCACACAGGGGCATTTTTGACTGGTTTTGACTGTCACTAGATATACCTTGACAAGTATCTCAACATTTTGACTGATTTGGACCCTTGTAGTAGTAGGAGGGTTAATCTCTTTGATCCCCGACATCAGTGAATCAGTCACCACTTATTGCTATCCATTGCTATCAAAGTTTTTGTTTGGCCAAAACATAGATTAGTACCTGGTTTCCATGAAAATCATGACAAAATTATGTAAATTCAATATTAACCCTAACGATCCCCATCCAGCCAAACTCCAACACCAGGGATTGTTGGAGTTTGATGGGTTGAGTACTGTGTACTTCTGATATGGCATGTGTAAAGTGTTGGAATATGGCTGGATGAGTACTGTATGTGTGCAGTAACAGTGTTGGATTTTGATTGAGTGAGGACGGTGGTTCTACTAGCATGCAACATTGTTAGACTTTGAGTGGAGAGAGTGTGTGTATGCAACCTGCTGTAATAAACAACTGATAAAGGCAAATATTGTACTTAGGTATGCTTGGCATTGTGTCTAACATCATACAACTAGAACCTACCATTTATTCCATAGGGTGTTTTAGTTTTTGTATAGTTGTTTTTTTAGCATGAAAACAATTGTTGGATTATGATGGGTTGAGCACTGTGTGACTCCAGTGTTCAAACTTTACTTTGGGCCATGTGTCCCCACTCAATCAAAATCCAACAGCTAAGGGCCTGTTGGAGTTTGACGGGTTGAGTACTGTTATGGCAAGTGGACTGTTGGAGTTTGATGGGTTGAGTACTGTAAACCAGCAACAGTCAACCATGGTGTTGGGATTTGATAGGTTGAGGAAGGTTTCCAGTAAAAATGCTTAGGGAGTTAGGGTTAATGCAACATATCAGATGGCATACTATAGCTGAACATTTAACTTTAACATGGCTTTATGTGAAATCACTTTACTTAGACCTAATACCTTATGCATATAATGGCCATTAACTCTCCTACTACTACAAGGGTCAAAATCAGTCAAAATATTGATATACTTGTCAAGGTATATCTAGTGCACTTAAAAGTCAAACACTGTCAAACCTTACGTGTACTAAGTACATTTACAGGTCAAAATGAGTTGACCGTTTATGACTGGTAAAAGCATTGTCTGGTATTGTTCAGGGTGGTCAAAATGACAGTCAAAACCAATCACAAATGCCCCTGTGTGCACATTTTGGGTCAACATTCAAAACAAGCAGTTGACTGGTTTTGGCCTCCATAGCAACTTCCCACTAAAGTGCAGCAATAGTAGGAGGGTTGAAATACTGTGTACTTACGATGTTTGCAGTACTTGTCTTGCCTCTGCGCATTGTTTCTTGACAAGATTCTCAAACTCCTCAGGAAGAAGTGGAAGCTCTGCAGCTAACAAATCCTCAAGACGGACAAAACGCAGCATGCAAAACCTGACAAACAAAATTTCATTCATTTAATTGCAGTTGGAAACATTCCTGTGTTCTAGTTTAAATGTTTTTTGCTTGTAAACAATTACATGTTTTTCCTTTTTTCTATGATTTTTGATTTGTTTAAATGTTTTTTTTTATATCATTAAAAAAGAAGGTACAAAATTGGTATTTGGTATTATATGTTTCGTTCAACTCACTAACTTTCAAAAAATACATCATAAAAATAACCTGTGAAAGTTTGATTACAATAGGGAGTGCCATGGCCGAGCGGTTTAGTGCATTGGATTTGTGCTCTGATGGCTTGAGTTGTCAGAATGTGGGTTCGAATCCCAACAGCGACCGTGGTACTTGTGTCCTTGAGCAAGACACTTTACCATAAATGCTTCTCTCCACCCAGGAGTAAATGGGTACCTGTGAGGGCAGAGTTGGTTGTTGTGTTTGATTAGCCCTATATGCGCTGTAATGGCAGCAATTGAGCTGTATACTCCCCAGGGAGCTGAGATGGTTTCTGGAATGATTTATGCACCTGATGAGCAGGGGTAATAATGTACAGCACTTTGATACCTTGTTTAAAAGCGCTTTAAAATGCCCGACATTATTAATAGGGACTCACGTTTTTTGAGAAAATAACAACAAAATTAAAATTAAAAAAAAGAGTTTTTCAGGATGATTCATAAGTGTACCAACTTTACACCGAGTAAATTTTTAGATAATAATTTTGTCAATTTGATAATCTGATAATTACAAATGTTGTGCCCTCCCTTTGCTTAACCAGTTCGCTTCGGAGGCCGTGAATACACGGAATTTTTTTTTGTACAGCGGATCGGAGAGCGTCTAAACACGCATTCCGATTTTTGTGTGTGTTACTGGGAGACATGTCAACATGTGGCATGTCAACATGTGGCGTGCCGTCGTGGCGGCTGACTTGTATACACGCAATCGTTTCTCGGAGTCTGTGGGGTCACGGTTCGGTGGCCCCGGACAAAATGCACTGCAAACACTGAACGAGTTCACTCTTTTTGTTGATTTTTGCGTAATCTCTTTATCCAAGACCTGTTCCTTTGACGTACCAGCCAAGAATTTGTAAAGACGGATTTATATCCATTGTTTACGAGGCCTTCAATCTCTCTCCGGGTATGCCGTCTTTTCGACCGGGCGCTGGTTGCTAATATGCCGTTGCATCGGAGCTTGCCAACGGTCTAATTGTGCTGAACATACACAACCGTAATTAAAAAACTAGCCATTTAATTCTCGAAATGTCAATGAGTAAAGGTGTTTATTTGGGTATCCGAACTTAGTTTCATTGACAAAAAATATTATTAATGGCTAGAAATTTTTTCAGATTTTTCACTGAAAATAAACCCGCACGGGGGACCGGAAATTTTTTTTTTTCCCGACGTCAACTGGTTAAAATGCTATTTTCCGATGATCAGTATGGGCCAATTTTCATAATCAGTGAACTACATCGTTTCGGTTTGCGGTAACACCATGTGTTTATCTCAACTATCGCGAAGCTGAGGTACAGGTTCTGAAAAGAACCTTATCGCACAACTCGTATCTCAACCTTCGCTAAGTGAGAAAGGTTTCAAGGGAGAACCAATGTCGGGCGACTCGTTTTTCTCTACTGTTGCTAAGTGAGAATTATGGTTCAGGGAGAACCATGGGGACTTCACGGGTTACTCTCAACCGAAACTGGTTAAAATGCTATTTTCCGATGATCAGTATGGGCCAATTTTCATAATCAGTGAACTACATCGTTTCGGTTTGCGGTAACACCATGTGTTTATCTCAACTATCGCGAAGCTGAGGTACAGGTTCTGAAAAGAACCTTATCGCACAACTCGTATCTCAACCTTCGCTAAGTGAGAAAGGTTTCAAGGGAGAACCAATGTCGGGCGACTCGTTTTTCTCTACTGTTGCTAAGTGAGAATTATGGTTCAGGGAGAACCATGGGGACTTCACGGGTTACTCTCAACCGAAACGATATCGATATTCCACCATGCAAAGCCTCAAATCTTATATCAGTGAACTATATTTGTGTATAATATCTGCTCAGTGCACATCGTAGCCCTCTAGCGGTGAATTTGCACCCAGTGTCTTGATGATAGCCACTTTGGCGTCGTGTGAGCTTTGTGTGTACACTTAATGCGCGTATGTTATGGTACTAAGCGAGCGTGTACTTCCACTAGCCAATGATTGCTGGAGATATTCTGCGTCTACGCACATCAACTGCAAAATACACAAAATGCAACGCAACTGCCCTTTTGCCCACAGTGGTCTAACAACATGTGCCCTCAACGGCTCATGCACGGGGTGAATAAGGTATGGTACCCTGTCTCCGACTCACCTATCATACCACAGGTTCTGTAGTTCCAGCATGATATTATTGGTAATGAACAAATGCTGTTTGTTACAATCTTTATTGACGAGATAGGAGTTATGCCATGGCATTGGAGCACGGATAATACGTCTTGGGAATGGACGAGGAATCCAGGTGATGTGAAGCCGTGATTTCTCCTCTGGATCTTTCAGGATGTAATTAACTAAAATAACAAACAAAAAGGAAAATAACTTGATGATGTCAAGAAATTTTCACCTTTCATTTTATATTTTTGTTCAGTTAGCTAGGCATAAAACAAGGTAATGGAACCATACAGCAGGTTGAGAGTTATATTCATGGCTTAATCCTAATGTATGTGGCTGACCTACCGATAGTCTTTCTGAACCATACAGTGGGTGAGTGTCACGGTCATAATCAGAGCTGCCAACTCTTCCGGATTCTGCGGAAGACTTCGTGTATTTGACGGTAATTTACTTACTTAAAATATATGCAAGGAGGCCTCTCCTTTTGGTGCCATAATGTATGCGGATGACCTACCGATGGCCATTCTGAACCATACAGCGGGTGTGAGTGTCATGGTCATAATGCATGTGGATGACCTACCGATGGCCTCTGTGAACCATACAGCGGGTGAGTGTCACGGTCATAATGCATGTGGATGACCTACCGATGGCCTCTGTGAACCATACAGCGGGTGAGTGTCACGGTCATAATGCATGTGGATGACCTACCGATGGCCTCTGTGAACCATACAGCGGGTGAGTGTCACGGTCCTAATGCATGTGGATGACCTACCGATGGCCATTCTGAACCATACAGCGGGTGTGAGTGTCATGGTCATAATGCATGTGGATGACCTACCGATGGCCTCTGTGAACCATACAGCGGGTGAGTGTCACGGTCATAATGCATGTGGATGACCTACCGATGGCCTCTGTGAACCATACAGCGGGTGAGTGTCACGGTCCTAATGCATGTGGATGACCTACCGATGGCCATTCTGGGCCATTCTGAACCATACAGCGGGTGAGTGTCACGGTCCTAATGCATGTGGCTGACCTACCGATGGCCATTCTGAACCATACAGCGGGTGAGTGTCATGGTCGTAATGTATTTGGATGACCTACCGATGGCAATTCTGAACCATACAGCGGGTGAGTGTCACGGTCCTAATGCATGTGGCTGACCTACCGATGGCCATTCTGAACCATACAGCGGGTGAGTGTCACGGTCCTAATGCATGTGGCTGACCTACCGATGGGCTTTCTGAACCATACAGCGGGTGAGTGTCACGGTCCTAATGCATGTGGCTGACCTACCGATGGCCATTCTGAACCATAGAGTGGGTGAGTGTCACGGTCCTAATGCATGTGGCTGACCTACCGATGGCCATTCTGAACCATACAGCGGGTGAGTGTCACGGTCCTAATGCATGTGGCTGACCTACCGATGGCCTTTCTGAACCATACAGCGGGTGAGTGTCACGGTCCTAATGCATGTGGCTGACCTACCGATGGCCTTTCTGAACCATACAGCGGGTGAGTGTCACGGTCCTAATGCATGTGGCTGACCTACCGATGGCCATTCTGAACCATACAGCGGGTGAGTGTCATGTTCATAATGTATTTGGATGACCTACCGATGGCCATTCTGAACCATACAGCGGGTGAGTGTCACAGTCATAATGCATGTGGCTGACCTACCGATGGCCATTCTGAACCATACAGCGGGTGAGTGTCATGTTCATAATGCATGTGGCTGACCTACCGATGGCCATTCTGAACCATACAGCGGGTGAGTGTCATGTTCATAATGTATTTGGATGACCTACCGATGGCCATTCTGAACCATACAGCGGGTGAGTGTCATGTTCATAATGTATTTGGATGACCTACCGATGGCCATTCTGAACCATACAGCGGGTGAGTGTCATGGTCATAATGTATTTGGATGACCTACCGATGGCCATTCTGAACCATACAGCGGGTGAGTCTCATGGTCATAATGTATTTGGATGACCTACCGATGGCCATTCTGAACCATACAGCGGGTGAGTATCATGTTCATAATGTATTTGGATGACCTACCGATGGCCATTCTGAACCATACAGCGGGTGAGTGTCATGGTCATAATGTATTTGGATGACCTACCGATGGCCATTCTGAACCATACAGCGGGTGAGTGTCATGGTCATAATGTATTTGGATGACCTACCGATGGCCATTCTGAACCATACAGCGGGTGAGTGTCATGTTCATAATGTATTTGGATGACCTACCGATGGCCATTCTGAACCATACAGCGGGTGAGTGTCACAGTCATAATGTATTTGGATGACCTACCGATGGCCATTCTGAACCATATAGCGGGTGAGTGTCACGGTCATAATGTATTTGGATGACCTACCGATGGCCATTCTGAACCATACAGCGGGTGAGTGTCACGGTCATAATGTATTTGGATGACCTACCGATGGCCATTCTGAACCATACAGCGGGTGAGTGTCACGGTCATAATGTATTTGGATGACCTACCGATGGCCATTCTGAACCATACAGCGGGTGAGTGTCACGGTCATAATGTATTTGGATGACCTACCGATGGCCATTCTGAACCATACAGCGGGTGAGTGTCATGTTCATAATGTATTTGGATGACCTACCGATGGCCATTCTGAACCATACAGCGGGTGAGTGTCACGGTCATAATGTATTTGGATGACCTACCGATGGCCATTCTGAACCATACAGCGGGTGAGTGTCACGGTCATAATGTATTTGGATGACCTACCGATGGCCATTCTGAACCATACAGCGGGTGAGTGTCACGGTCATAATGTATTTGGATGACCTACCGATGGCCATTCTGAACCATACAGCGGGTGAGTGTCACGGTCATAATGTATTTGGATGACCTACCGATGGCCATTCTGAACCATACAGCGGGTGAGTGTCACGGTCATAATGTATTTGGATGACCTACCGATGGCCATTCTGAACCATACAGCGGGTGAGTGTCACGGTCATAATGTATTTGGATGACCTACCGATGGCCATTCTGAACCATACAGCGGTGAGTGTCACGGTCATAATGTATTTGGATGACCTACCGATGGCCATTCTGAACCATACAGCGGGTGAGTGTCACGGTCATAATGTATTTGGATGACCTACCGATGGCCATTCTGAACCATACAGCGGGTGAGTGTCATGGTCATAATGTATTTGGATGACCTACCGATGGCCATTCTGAACCATACAGCGGGTGAGTGTCACAGTCATAATGTATTTGGATGACCTACCGATGGCCATTCTGAACCATACAGCGGGTGAGTGTCATGTTCATAATGTATTTGGATGACCTACCGATGGCCATTCTGAACCATACAGCGGGTGAGTGTCACAGTCATAATGTATTTGGATGACCTACCGATGGCCATTCTGAACCATACAGCGGGTGAGTGTCACGGTCATAATGTATTTGGATGACCTACCGATGGCCATTCTGAACCATACAGCGGGTGAGTGTCACAGTCATAATGTATTTGGATGACCTACCGATGGCCATTCTGAACCATACAGCGGGTGAGTGTCATGTTCATAATGTATTTGGATGACCTACCGATGGCCATTCTGAACCATACAGCGGGTGAGTGTCATGGTCATAATGTATTTGGATGACCTACCGATGGCCATTCTGAACCATACAGCGGGTGAGTGTCATGGTCATAATGTATTTGGATGACCTACCGATGGCCATTCTGAACCATACAGCGGGTGAGTGTCATGGTCATAATGTATTTGGATGACCTACCGATGGCCATTCTGAACCATACAGCGGGTGAGTGTCATGTTCATAATGTATTTGGATGACCTACCGATGGCCATTCTGAACCATACAGCGGGTGAGTGTCATGGTCATAATGTATTTGGATGACCTACCGATGGCCATTCTGAACCATACAGCGGGTGAGTGTCACGTTCATAATGTATTTGGATGACCTACCGATGGCCATTCTGAACCATACAGCGGGTGAGTGTCACGTTCATAATGTATTTGGATGACCTACCGATGGCCATTCTGCTGCTGAATTCATAGTCTCCACATATCTCCTCTTCAAGTCTACTTCTCTGTTTCTGCAGTCCTGTATCATCAAGCAGTGACTGTGGTACATAGCATCGAACATTGTCCATCATGTTGTCTGGAGGCAAAGCTAACATCTCTTGGGTTAAACCTTTGGTGATGTAGTAATGATATCTCTGTAGATAACAACAAATTGAACCATCAGTATAAATATGTGTGGAAATATAGCAAAGGTGTGCAATGTCAATTACAGGTAAAGAATATGGAATAAAATTTCATAGAATAAAAAAAAATAACACTTTAAAGAGACAATATCGTCACGATCAATAGGGCATGGAATCGGAGTGCTAGTTTTAGATAACTCAGTGACTGAAAATAATACCCCATACGATAAGGTCATATTACCATTGCTGCTGCATAAATGAGCCAGTAATTTTCAGTCACTGTGTTCATCTTCAACTAGGACACCGATTCCATGCCCTGTTGAAAGTCTGTTCTGATCGTGATGATACTGTCCCTTTAACCCTCCTACTGATAGACCATTTGAAACCATTCAAAATTTCCACTTTCAAAAATGCCCATTGGTTTTGTACACACATGGTTATACCATTTGAACAGTGTTGGTAGCAAGCTTTACTACCGTTCAAATCCATTCAAATACATAGAGGGTCCATTGATTCACCACTTAGAAGTATCCAAACAAGGTTTTGTATTAGCTGTACTACCATTTGGAAAGATCCAAACAAGGTTTTGTATTAGCTGACCTACCATTCAAAACCATTTGGGGGAATCAAAACTGTACACAGTTATTTCACCATTCTAATGCCCTGTTGAAAGTCTGCTCTGATCGTGACGATACTGCCCCTTTAACAAGACTTTTGTCAAATATGTCGTTTTAATTTGGTGTATTGATTCAAAATGTAAATTTCATCCTTTGATACTCCCATATTACCAACAAGACAAGGATAATAACTGTCACCAAGTGAATCTTCAACATGCCCTTCAAAGCTGTAATTATTTGAAAACCAAATTGAAAGGTAAGAATGATAGTTCTTAACCCTCCTAGTATTATCAGTGTAGTTCTTTACAAAGTGGACCCATACTTCAAAATGTCTCAACTGGGACATATTGTGGTACACACTTTCTTATCTAATGATTAATGGCATAGCCCAAGGCTCTTCAGAGAGATGAGGTAAACTGAAGCAGCCACCTGCTTTGTTTCATTGCAAGGCTAACTTGAAATAAACCAGTGCAGTAACTTGCGGTATACACATACTGTGTGATGGTCAGAACAGTTTGGTTTTTGTCCTATACCCAGGGGCATTTTGGGGTATCCATGTACCATTCTTGTGTACAGTATGCAATATTTTGAGGCATGCATACAAAAAGCATTGTGTACTTAGCATTTTGTTTTTTTGCAGCATTTTGGAGATTGCATGTATACATGGGTTTTAATTAAGCTTAGGCAATATAATTTTTTTTCATTCACGATATATCAGCAAACATATATCGCGATTTTCGATAATATTGAGATTATTTTTTCATTCATGCATGATTGCTTTAGAGCCGATAACCACAGGTTTACCCCTCTGCAAGCGTCACAATGAATCGGAAATTCATTTGCATAGCGTGTACTTCTGAAGTAGTTCGCTTTTGTTTCTCACTTCCAAAAAGCTGGAAGTTCTGACTTGACTTTTTTAATCGCGATGTATATTTGTAATCACAATTTGCCGTTTTAATAAAACTTACGTCACAGTGAAATCAACCGAGAAACAAAAGATTGATTTTATAACATGCCTTTACTTGTACAGTACATCATCCATCATAAAGTACATATATCAGCAACAAAGAATACCTTTAACCATTTCGCGTCGGGAATAAAAAAGTTTTTCTGGGCCCCTGTGCGGGTTTCTTTTCCCCACACGAACACGTTAATGGAAGCTTCCACAGTGCGTGGCCATGTCTACTGAGCATGTCACTGTACACTCGGCTCGTTGCCACGTCAACCGAGCATGCATACAAATATTCCGGAGTTTCCTCTGGCGTGTATAGACGCTCTCCGATCCGTGGTGCAAAAAAAATTGCGTGTATACACGGCCTCCGACGCGAACTGGTTAACCAACAAAACGCACCAAACAAGACAATTATTTATGGTGTCAGCGCCCTCTAGAGGCCGCTGACAATGTAAATATAGTTTTACATAAGATTTCCCCTGACTACAGATATCTTGATAACTTAAAAAGGTTCTCGATATCTTAATTGAATAAAAAAAAGGTATCGTGATATTCGATATTATCGTGTTATCGCCAAAAGCTTAAGACATAAAACACAATAAAGGGGACCACTTTCCTACCGTCACGTTAGCAGTTTTTCTAATGGTTGTAAATTTTTTTTTTAATATCTGAAACCACCCAAAAAGAATTTCAACATTTGAATAGACATAATAATAATAATAATGTGTGGACTTATATAGCGCACGTATCCACCAACTAAGTGGTGCTCAAGGCGCATTCTTTTACGTGCATTACACAACACACGGGACCTACAGCTTTACGTCCCATCCGAAGGACGAAGCAATTATGGTTAAGTACCTTGCTCAAGGACACAAGTGTCACGACCGGGGCTCGAACCCACACCCTGCTGCTGGCAACACCAGAACTTGAGTTCGGTGCGCTAGACCGCTCGGCCACGACATGCATGCTTATCCTAAAGATAATTTGAGTTGATTATTTTTTTAATTACCCTAAAATTTCCATCAACAAATGGACGGAAAATTGAGGTAACTTTTTCTGTCCAATTTGTATGGAAATTTGAGGGTAAACATTTTTTTTTTTTTTTAAATTAATAAAATAAATCAACTCAAATTAGTTCTAGTATAAGCCTGCATGTCCATTCACATGTTGAAACACGTTTTGGTCGGTTTCAGGTACTTAAAAATAAATAACAACCATTGGAAAAACTGCTAACGTGACGGATGCAAAGTGGCCCCCTTTATTGTGTTTTATGTCTTAATTGTTATGATTCATCAGTATCTTCAGTTGAATTAAAAATTCTAGCAGAGATAATTTGCACCATTTTATAAAATACCCATGCATATTATTTTGTTTCAATGGCGACATGACGGTATAAAGACAGGATGATAAGAGCCCAAAGCAATGTCATTCAGTAACGAAACACAAAGTAGAGATATTCTCTTTGATGATTGGATGCATTATACGAGTCAAAAACACTCACAAACAGAAACAAAAGGCAGAAGAGAAATTTATATCAAGTTGCAATCTGGTGATACAATAATGTTGGTACGTGTACAATATCCAAACAAGAGAAGGAATGTGACATAGGCCACTTCCTTTGTCAACACCTAGCTGCATTTTTCATTCGCTTTCATAAGCAGAACCTTTTGCAAATTAACAGTTTCGTTTTTATTAGGAATGCTGATGTGGGCACCCGCTCAAGTAATGTTTCTGTTTAGTCAAAAGCACATTTTTTTCTTCTGTTTAGCAACTCTATGAAACAGTAGCCCCTAATCTACCCAAAACCCACGCAATGAGAATCCATTTACCTCCATATCTCTTTCTGATGGTTCACCATGATTGGAATCTTCCTCTAGCTCCTGTTTCAGCATGACGTTCATTTGCTCCATTGGGGTCATAGGTCGACTGGACGGTAGGACAGCATGACTGTAATACACAGTACCATAGAATATGTTGAATGGAAGAAACACTGTACCCAATTCATCTCACTTCAGTTTACAATCCACTAGATATTTTTTAGTTTTTCTCATAGTTGCAGTTTGTAAACGTTACCAATGATGTACCTTTCCTTAACCCTAAACCTTCCCAAATCCTCCAAAATCCTCTTTGCTAAAGGGAAGGATTTTGATGGATTGAGGTTGTTAGGAAATTGCAGTGGTGAAGGATTTTGAAGGATTGAGGGCAAATGTGATTATTTGCTTGGTGGATTATGGAGGATTGAGGTTATCAGGCTATATTTGACATTGGATGAAAATGGAGGATTGTGCTTACATTGTACATGTTGGTCTGTCCAAAAAATGATTTTGGAGGATTGAGGTTATTAGGCATACTTGCCTTCCTTCCTCCATGGTACATGTACATCCAGGTTTGTTGTAGTTATTACAATGCCAGCGCTTGGGTCAGTGGACACTGTTTATTGCTCCATGCATGCAGGGAAGATCCCTGGCCCTGGCCATGTACATGTATCACAGATTAGAAACACATGTGTGCATACATGTCATCTGCATACATTGTGCTTGCTTTACTACTGAAGGTTTTTGGAGGATTTAGATTATGTGTAAGCAAGTGGGCCTTGGGAGTTAGGGTTAAACAATACAACGTAACAGGTTGGTAGTATAATGTATATAATGTTGATACAAATTAACCCTCTCAGTACCGAATTGTTTTGACATAAACAACCGCTGGTGACCGCATTGTTTGACCACTCAAGCGTGAAGCACACATTCTTACACAACAGAAAGCTTGTGTTCAAAGGCCAATTTTACAAACTCTATTGTCACCCTGAAGATATCGTTTTACAGCAAAATAAATAATAAAAAATATCTTACTTATTGAATTCCCTTTCATAAAATCAAAAAAACATTAGGATCGGTCAATAAATGTCCAAGTTCTCGGTCTTTGTTTCCTCAGTGTGATCTGTAAACTCAAACACTTTTTTGTACACAAACACATGGCGCTCCGTAGGTGTTTGGCATTTCGGATCTTTCCACTCCAGTTTGAAGGGATTGCATAATAGCAACCTTATTTTATTTCACCATCAATGGAAAGATCCGATCTTGCTCTTTCCAACCATTGTAAGCTTGGGTATGGAGGCTGAACATGGACAAAACTACAGCTTTATAACAAATGGCCTTTGTGCTCAGGCTTGAGTGCTTTTTTGTGTGAAAGCTTGGTCGACTAAAGTCGCCTATGGTAAGGAAGAGGGGGTATGAGTGCAGTCGACTAAAGTCGCCTATGGTAAGGAAAGGGTTAAGACAGTAAGCATACTCACAGAAGCAGTTTTACAAATGCATCCAAGCTGAACCTTCCCTTAAAATAATTGGGAGTTCTCATCTCACAATAGAGCTTACATTTTATATCTTAAAGTTGACCAACATTGGAAACAAGCATAGGACATGATGAGTTCTTGCTTTTATTTCATGCAAACATTTTCAAAGTACTGCAGCCAACTATAACACTTTTTTTAACACATCTAACTTATATTTTTTACTCACCCATTCAACTGATTCTTTGTTCGTCTACCTACAAATGTCTTTGCTCTTGGTGATATGGGTGGGATGTCACCAGGGCGGGAACTACGTGGAGATCTTTGAGCTAATTTATGCAACTAGTTAAGGACTTTGGAAGAAACAGATTACTCAAATACGTACCCATGTACCATACTTCTGAAAATACTTTTTGTGGATTTTTATATCTCTTCAAGCTTGTGACGCGCCTGGAACAATTATTTATTTAAACATGTGTTTAAAGATGTAACACTTTGTCTGCTTTGGTTTAAAAAAAAAACAATTTGAAGTAATTCCTTTATTAAACCTGACTATTTCACAGTTATAATTGCATCATTCAGTTAGAAATTATAAAGAAGTTGTGATTTTGATGTTAATGTGAAGAAGATTGATACGGTTGATCTGTAAAAAGAAAAACTGTACCTGCTTCTGAGTGTTGGGTTAACAACCTTATGGATTGATGTAGGATTTCAAGCTTTGCATGGTGGAGATAGATGTTATTGAGTTCTTTCAGGTATACCATGTAATGACTTCTTTTTTTTGGAAAAAGTGATGGCTCTGAGAAGAGCCGGTTGGAATTGTTCTCAACGTTTCGAATAGTCTGATCTAGTCATCGTCTAGTCTCCTGATGATGACTAGAGCAGACTAGTTGAAACGTTGAGAACAAACCAACCGGCTCTTCTCAGAGCCATCACGTTTTCCAAAAAGAGATCATTACATGGTGTATCTGAAAGAACTCAATAACAACCTTATGGATTGATTTGGATTTGAGGCTTTGCATGGTGGAGATAGATGTTTTTAAGTCTAGTCTCCTGATGACGACTAGAGCAGGGAAAATAGTCTGGCACCTTGCTATGAAATGAGAATTAGAACTGTCATTGTTATTGTGTATGCAAGGAATATGACAAAGATGGCCACAGTATGAAAACATGTATAATTGAAGAAAAGGATGTTTAAATTCAAAATGAAACAGATGTAAACAAAAAAAGAGCAAGCATTTTGCATAAATGTATAAACCTTTATCATGGTGCTACCATCTTGTTTTTCTTCCATTCAAATTAATGTAACCAAACTGAGGCTGGAAGGGAAATAGTCTGGCACCTTGCTATGAAATGAGAATTACAACTGTCATTGTCATTGTGTACGCAGGGAATACGACAAAGATTGCCACAGTGTGAAAAAAATGTCTCTAGTTATAAAGGATACGTGAATGACTTCTCTTTCTAGCCATGCTTGGCTGTGTGCTTGATCGAGTACTCCTTGGTAGTGACTTAATATTCAGCTTATTAGCCGAGGGTGTGTAGTTATTAGCTATGGACTCGCTGGGCGTACGGCTATACTTCTGTTCTTTGAAAGGTGCAGCTAGTGTCCATGACATGCCTTGCATGATCGGAGGATGCTCACTGTGTTTTAGAACAATCTATGAAAAAAAAACCCACAAAATCATCACAAAATCCATATATTAATAAAGAATATACAAAGATTAATTAGAAAATGGAGATTTGACTGCAACGGTACATCTGTCAAATGGTAACGCAAGTGTCCTAAGGCGAGCTCAGTGAGGACGGAAACCTCGCGTAGAGCAAAAGGGCAAAAGCTTGTTTGATTTTGATTATTACTGTTTATATTTAATGAAAAAAAAAATATATATATATATATATATATATATATATATTCTTTGTTCAACAAATTAATATTTGTGTAGTCACTCATTTCCGTAAGGGAATTTAAATACAATTTATTTAAGCAAAATAACTGTTATTGGCCTTACCTTTCGAACCTAGCAGGTTCTTTCTCAAAGGCAAAATGGGACAGAATACAGAAAACAGAAAACATACAAGAGAAGGCAGTAAGCTTGGGCGATAACACGATAATATCGAATATTGTGATACCTTTTTTTAATCGATTACGAGATATCAGCAAATTGCGATTAACAAAATATATCGCGATTAAAAAAAAAAAAAAATTTTTTTTAAATCGCCATTGTGAGTCAAGTCAGGACAAATTAGGACAGTCTTTTCAGCTTTCAGAAGTGAAAAACAAAAGCGAACTACTTCAGAAGTACATACCCACTATGCAAACAAATTTGAGATTGATTGTGATGCTTGTAGAGGGGTACATACCTGTGGTTATCGGCTCTAAAGCAATCATGCATGAATGAAAAAATAATAATCAAGATACTATCGAAAATCATGATATATGTTTGCTGATATGTCGTGGATGAAAACAAAAAAAATCGATATTGCCCAAGCTTAGAAGGCAGAAGTTAGTCAGGTGTCTTTTGTGTTCATTTCACACCTGACTAACTTCTGCCTACTCTCGAGTATGTACGTTGTCTGTATTCTGTCCCATTTTGCCTTGGAGAAAGAACCTGCTAGGTCTGAAATGTAAGGCCAATAACAATTATTTTGCATTTATACTACAGGTCCTTTAGGTTAATGAGCAGTTGCAACAACTAATTCTCTATTTATTTACAATTTATTTTAAAAGTATATTTTGTATTTTCTTAGTGTATTTGTACCAACCTGGTAAAGATCTGAAGGATTTTTAGCAACATCTTGAGGCAGCGGTGGGAGACCTGGTAAACCTCGAGTCTGACTACAACTCAGTAAAGGTGTCCCAGTTATCTGTGTCATAGTCATAAAAAAAAACATTCACTTGTTTCTGCAGAGAATTTTGCAAACCATTCTTTCACAACCTTTAAACACGTTTAAGAATATACTTCTCTACTAAAGCTAGCTTATGTTTTCTAAAACATGTGTGGTGTGGTGTCCACAATGTTTTACTTGCAATAACATTGTATTTTTAAAAATTTGAGTACAAATAAGAATCGTTTTTTTATTACTAAAACTTAAATACACTTTGATGGATGATTATGTACATTCATGTCAATTAAACCTAACCACCCCAAATCCTGTATAATCCTCCAAGGGGCACTTTAAAAAAAAAATTCAGCACTGTTGTGAAACTGGTACTTTCACCTCTTCAAATGGGACAAAATTACTACCTGGCAAGAAGTACAGGCCATAAGTGCTGAATATGAAAGATCAACGAAAATGCATGGTGTATTTTGAAGATATGGGCATGTTTCCAAAAGTGCATTGATGGATTTTGGAGGATTCAGGAAGGTTCCTAGCCAGAATACCTAAGGGGGTAGGGTTAATCTATACTAATCCCCAAAAGTTTCAACACAACAAAAGCTTTTGGAATAAACAAAGAACAATTAATTCATGGTTTATACCAAGGTTTAAAACAAAGTTTGTGTGTAATAAAAATAACAATTACTGTCCTGGCTTTAATGATGTATTGCCCAGATGTATTTTACTGGCGATTTCCTGAACTTTTACTTTGTATCGGAACATCAATTATTTCCTCACAGAAAGGAAAACAAATACTTTGAAATGAATGTTTGACCTTTGACATACGTGTATTTACTGTTAAAGGGGCAGTATTGTCACGATCAACAGGTCATGGAATCGGAGTGCTAGTTTTAGATTAACTCAGTGACTGAAAATAATACCCCACATGATAAGGTCATATTACCGTTGCTGCTGCATAAATGAGCCAGTAATTTCAGTCACTGTGTTCATCTTAAACAAGGACACCGATTCCATGCCCTGTTGAAAGTCTGTTCTGATCGTGATGATACTGTCCCTTTAACCCTCCTACTGATAGACCATTTGAAACCATTCAAAATTTCCACTTACCAAAATGCCCATTGGTTTTGTACACGCATGGTGATACCATTTGAACAGTGTTGGTAGCAAGCTTTACTACCATTCAAATCCATTCAAATACATAGAGGGTCCATTGATTCACCATTTAGAAGTATCCAAACAAGGTTTTGTATTAGCTGTACTACCATTTGGAAAGATCCAAACAAGGTTTTGTATTAGCTGACCTACCATTCAAAACCATTTGGGGGAATCAAAACTGTACAGTTATTTCACCATTCAAAACCACAAAAGCGAATGGTATCAAATGGTGCATCAACTTGTATGAAAAAGGTACCAAAAGTAGGAGGGTTAAAGCATGCTTCCCATAATTATTTTGAGTAGTGTGTCACTTTAATCATTGTTACATTTTCCTCAAGCAAAACGGCAATATTCCAACGAAAAAGAAAATTTTCGGAAATTATAGGGAACAAATAATGTAATGATTTAAACTGTCTTACCTCTAGTATAAGACAATTTATTGCTTACTGTTTTTCATGCAGGTATGTTATAAAAAGGCTACTCTCAACCTGATATTTAGATTGAACTATAAAATAAAATTTACCCTTGCCCGATCCATGTTGCTTTTTTATTTGTCGCTGAGATGGTCCAAAAACACAAGGCTCTGAAGAAGAAAAAGAAGAAAATTAAGTTGACAAACACACGTATGTGTAATATACTTGTATACAGGGTTTCCATTTTTCTTAAAATGTTTGTATCCTGAAATATAAATATTTTTTGTGCAATTGGATTTGGTTTACCGGTTTTTAAAACAAAGTCAATTATGTAACATCAGTGATTTAATATGTTTTAAGTTTGACAGTAATTTAATAACACTCATAGCACTACATGTGAAAATCACTTGAGACCAGCCTGAGCCAATGATTGGTCAGAAAAATGTGACGTCATTCAACCAAGATCTGAAAGGTTCGTCATATAGTGAACAATGTCATCAGGGATGATATTGTGAGAAAATGAAAAGGTAGGAAAAATGTTTGCATATATTTATTTATTTATTTATTTATTTTTTAATTTTTTATTGTCCAATTCCAACAGCGGACGAGCCGCCAAATACAGGAAATGATAAATAAAAATAAAAATATAAATATAAAAACAATGAATTAGAAATTACATAACAATAGAATGCAAAAATTTTAAGACACGCAAATACGTATCAGTTACTGGTACTGGCTAAGGCACGGAAAACCCAAGTATGGAAAGAATTAAGAGATGGAGCCCCGAACACTATAGTAGTCTGTAGCGGTTTACCTCTATAGCCATGTATAGCAAGGAGACAGTTTTTTATCTTGGTATTTTACAATAAAATGATACACAAGGAAAGTTTCCATGGTCTGAAGTTAGTCAGAACCCGGTTTTATGGTAGGATTTTCAAAATCAAAAGCTAGGATTTCCTATAAAAGTAGGAAGAATAACATGCCTGGTCATCATTCATATGGTGAGAAATTTCCTCATTGTTTATATTTGAAGATTATGTAATAGGAAAGCATATGTTAAGCCATTTTAGGGGAAATGATTTTCATTTATGGTGCTTTAAAAATAAAAATTGATTTCATCAATCATGGACCAAATCGAAATTGCGTTAGGGACCCTCAAATGGTAATCCACTGTGAGCTGGTGAGGCAAGGTGTTAGCCAGGATTTAGAAATAGGGTGTCCAAATTTGCTGGAAATTTCAAAATAGGGTGTCCAAATTGTTCATTTACAATACTTTCACATATGACAGATGAAATAGGGTGTCCAAAATTTAAACAGACACCCCTCTGGCTAACAGAGTCAGAGGGGTGTCTAACTGTTATCTCAGCGTATATATGAACAAATATGCGCATTGCTCCAAGACCAAGCGTTTGCTGTAAAAAGTTTTAATTTTCTTTTTTTTAATGTAATTTTCTAATGATTTTTAGACTCCCCATTTGAGCTGAATATTTTACACTAACATTAAGTTTAACCGTTAAATCACAGACAGGACATGCAGGTTGGTTGATTGTTTACTTTTATGTTATTGTGTAGGCCCTATCTTGACTTGATGACTTGACTGAAGAAAGTTGTGTACATCTCAAAGAAAGTAAACAAACCAACTCAGTCACAGAAGCAGTTTTTGTCAACATTACCAATGTTGCACCTTTCTTTTATAAATTAGAAACATTCGCATGATTAACGTAAAATAAAATAAAATGTGCAATTTAACCGGACCACGGACGGTCATCACGGTATCGTTCGTATTGTCGTCCCGAAACATTAACGTTGAATGATTCAGAATAAAGTTAACGTTAAATAAACTTGTTTAATTTAAAGTAGGCCTACATGCCAAAAGCGAATTTTTCATACCGTAATTAAAGAATATCTACCAAATATTCTTGCATGTAGACCTCATATCGAATGTAATCATGACAATCATCTGGAATTCACCTCAGCGCCACAAAAACATCTTTGTTCGAAAAGTTAGGAAAGTTCTCATTCGCAACTAAAATGGCGAATGCTTCGTTTAACATCCGGGACATCTTGTTGCTATGACATGCATACAGTACATGCTGAAGGGTAGGTAGTCTGATGTGCAGATAATCATTAATCGCAAATATCACAATAATCAATATGGGCGTTGAGTTACCAGACCAATAAGGTATTCGGTTATGTGAAAATATCGATACCAAAATAGTAATAATAATCGATACCACAGTATTTAGCCGGGGAAAAATGTGGGGACTGATGATGGGAAGTGATTAGTTATGCATTTGTATTCTAAAATCTTCAGTAACTGTGCTAATTCTAAACATTGATTCCATGCCCTGTCGGAAGTCTGCTCTGATCGTGATGATACTGCCCCTTTAATAAAAAACTCCTGCATGTGAAATTCACTTAAATAAGACTGTCCTGCAACAACAAATCATACAAATGAAACCATTTTTGTGTAATGTGATTCTCATTTTTATTCCAGCATTGGAACACACCTCAATACTGGGGATACCTGGTTAAAACAATAATATTTTTTAATCTTCATGAGATTACTTCATAGTGATATTTAACACAAACAAGATAATATCAACCTTTATCAAATTAAGCATAAAATTAAAAATTTTGGTTTCAATATTAACTCTTTTACAATGAAATTGTATCACTTTGTTATGATATGATATTTTCAATAAGTCATTATCATTGATCAATATACCATGAAAAACATTAATCCTTATTTAGAAAAACAAAAAACATTTTCACTGTAAGATCATGAGGATCAAGTCAGCTCAATGATGAGATCTAGCATTTGTGATTGAGTGATGAAAACTCAGACCCAAATCTGGCATAATGTATTTGCTCATTTCTGCCTTGTAATTATTTATATGGCTGAAATAAATAACTAGCTTATTACCAATCAAAAGGGACCAATCAAAAGAGTATAAATGAAGTGGCCTAACGTTTTTGTGCATATTTACGGAAGACACACTTACAGAAATAAATAACGAATAAGCTAAGTAAGACTAATTGCGGTGACATCATGTGAAATTCTCTATTGAGTATTAATGAGTTCTGAAAAGAACCAGAGGTTACAACTCGACGTTTCGATCAGTATGCTCTGATCGAGTATATGCTCTGATCGTCGAGTTGTAACCTCCAGTTCTTTTCAGAACTAATTACTACTCAAGAGAGAATTTCACATGGTGTCACCGCAAAGAGTCTTTACTTATCCTCTTCACCATGCAAAGCTACAAGTTTTACCAATGAATAAGCTGTTGCAAACCGCTTACCAATCAAATGGACCTGTAGTATAAATGTAGTAAGTGGCTTTACATATTTACCCTATCAAAGGCAGGCATGTTGCCAGAAATTTGTCCAAGGAGGTGCAGCGATCAATTAAATAAAAAAAAATAGCCCTGGAAAGTTTTCGCCTGGAAAAGACTCTACTAGGGGTAGGGCTGTGCGTTTTCGGTTATTTCGGGAACCGAATACCCAAAATTTGAAATCTTCGAATATCTGGGTACCCGTTAACAATTTGGTAAAACACAAATACTTCCGAATGTATAAAATAACCAATGCGAATACAAGTTACAAACAAAAGCCAGCAAGTATGTGAATGGTTGTCGGCAAATGTTACTTAAAAAAAGCCTTCATCCAAATTTTCTTCATTTTGTTAACAAAAAATCTGAGACTTTTATTATTTTGTGTGGCTTAAAATGTTCAGTTGGAATTTTAAAAAGTCATTAACGGGTAATTGGAACTGAAAAATGGAACCGGGTAATGACATTTTCGGTCGGGTATCCGGATACCCAGCGCAGCCTTAACTAGGGGTCGTAAATGTTAGGCCCCTTAATAACTAATTTTTTGGCAGAAATAATTAAAGAAACTAATTTTGTAGAATATCATGTGTCATCGCTCCTTTAACATCAAACAGTTTTATTCATGAAGAAAAAGCCAACAGATGCAAAGAAGAATGAAAAATTAAAGTAACATAAATGGATTTTAACATTGGTTTAGGCCAACAAAAGTTATCAATTTCAAAATGAAATGTGTGTGTATTAGGCCCCCAAAAAATGTCTGCGGTTTCTGGTCATCAGTCGGCTTCAAAATTGGTGCGGTGACATGCTTTTTTTTTCCGGCCATCTTTTTTTTTTGTCAACAGGGAAATAGGTGATACATTGTATACACGGGGATCAAATTTCCCATATATACAAAGTATAGTAGTTAAGAGAGGCCACACAAATGTTCATACCCCTATGTGAAAAAGTCGTTTAAACCACAGCATGGCAGAATTGCAATCGATCCAGCAATTTCGTCTGCAATTGGACATCGTTTCATAGCAACAAAAAAAAAGAAAATCAACAATGCTGATGCATGGGTCTGAGGCTACGCGCACGGAGACCAGAAACCAGAGACATTTTTTTTAGGCCTTATAGAAAATGTACAAAAAACATGTGCCAAGAGAGATGGTCAGACAAAATACCAAATTTTACAACGGCACGAACATGGCCAATCAATGAAAATGATTGGTCAATTAGGAAATCTGATTTTTTTTTGATTGGCCATTTTACTTGGCCAGCTTTTCCAATTGATGGTCAAACCCTTGCACCTTGGTGGCAGTCTAGTTAGCTCGTTATCCAACCAAATATGTTCACATTGGTTTTCATCACCTTCAGGTGGGTATGAACATGACCTTGTCTTCACTTGGTGTACTTGTACAATGTGCAACAGATTACACACAGATGTCATGATGTATGACCAACCAACTAATGAAGTATAAACTTTATGTCACAATATTGTAATGGTCCATCCATCCGTCCACTCCAGGTTAGAATCTTTTCCAGTTTTGTCAAGAAACAACACACATCTTGAGATCAGCATTCATCATGAGATTGTAGATACAATGGTTTGGCTTGCTTCCTTAGTCTGTCTTGTGCCTTCTGACCACGACTTACGGACTTTGGTAGACCCATTGGTGGGATATTCACCTAAAAGTGATGTCAGAGTTAACTTTGGTCATACAAGTGTTTAAACATTTGAGAAGAAATGATTTCAAAGGAAAGGTACAACATCGTCAGTTATGTTGGCAATGAGTTATGTTGTTTAACCCTCCTATGGTTTGACCTTTCAAAATCTGCTTACGGGCCAAAATGGCTATCAATTATTATGAACCCTTTAAAACCCTCCAGAATTTGTTGCTACTGAACAACCACACCTTTCAATACCCTTTGAAAGGTATTGAAACATTTCAACACCAGTTTGTTCAGAGAGTTGTTACACCTTTCGAAACCTTTCATAGGTCCCTTTTGTCAGACAGTTTTCTCACCTTTCAAAACCCTTCAGTACAGCAAACTTGAAAGGTTTTGAAAGGTCTGACAATTCTATGGCAACTGCACTGTATATAGGAGGGTTAATGAGTATTTGTATACTCTGAATCAATCAGCATACATTGCATACATTACACAGCCAACCTGTGAAAGTTTCAGCTCTAGTTTATCTTGTGATGTTCATGAGAAAATAGTGAAAATGCATACAGATTTGCTATAATCATTCTCATTTAATGTAGAATTTAGAAAACAAGTATTTTTTTATATAAACTTGTTAGCAATAATTTCACTTTCTTAAAAATGATGCCACCTCATCCGACAAATTCATTTCAGCTTAGCTGTACACCAAGTAAGTGGAAAATTTGAGTAATCACTTCAATTCTTATCTTTAACACCAAATTTTAAGTGCTAAATTTAACTTTCAGTACTTCTTTTAACCCTCCTACTTCTGGTACCTTTTTCATACAAGTTGATCCACCATTTGAAACCATTCACTTTTGTGGTTTTGAATGGTGAAATAACTGTGTACAGTATTGATTCCCCCAAATGGTTTTGAATGGTAGGTCAGCTAATACAAAACCTTATTTGGATCTTTCCAAATGGTAGTACAGCTAATACAAAACCTTGTTTGGATACTTCTAAGTGGTGAATCAATGGACCCTCTATGCATTTGAATGGATTTGAATGGTAGTAAAGCTTGCTACCAACACTGTTCAAATGGTATCACCGTGTGTGTACAAAACCAAATGGGCATTTTGGTAAGTGGAAATTTTGAATGGTTTCAAATGGTCAAACAGTAGGAGGGTTAGTGTTAACTACAAATTCTCTATTAAACAGTACAACAGAATTTTTTTATTTGTGTATGTTGAAGCAAAATAGATTCTCACCGGTCGTGGATAAGGGTTTTTGTAGTGCAATGCTGTTGGTAAAAAAAACACAACATTATAGAAACAAAAATCAGGGAGCAGGTAGCTGTAATATCTCTGCAAAGAATGTTTCTAATTATGTCTGTCATTTTGGACTGTAACCTTTTTTTCTTTTGAGACACGAGTCTGAAGAAAAGGCCAAAATAAAGTCTCTGGTTTCTGGTCTTCACATGTGTCATGTCGCCTCAGATGTGCACGTCTTAATTTTTAGTTTTCTCTTTTTTGTGTGCTATGAAACGATGTCCAATTGCATCCAAAATTGCTGGATCGATTGGAATTCTACCGTGCTGTGTTTTAAATGACTTTTTCACATAGGGGTATGAACATTTGTCCTATTTGTGAGGCCTCTGTTAGCCATCACACTTTGTGTATGGGTCTGGTTCCAATAACTGCATATATATCACATATTTCACTGGTTGGCAAAAAAAAGCTTACAAAAAAAAAAAGAAAAAAAAAAGCATCACCGCACTGATTCTGAAGCCGATCTATGACCATAAACAGAAGATTTTGTTGTTTTGGCCTAAGTTTTAAATGTTACCATAGCAAACCAGCCAAACTTCAACCAGACTGAGTTCAAATAAGCGGGAATCAACCTGCTGACAGGATCAAGTTCAATAATCAAGGGATGAAAGGTCTTGATAATGTATCTCCAGCCACTTTCGGTGAATTATCTTTTTCGTAAAACAATTTTTAATTTGTTAACGTCAGAAAATATTTTCATAAATTCAGAGCACAAACACATGTATACAAACTTTCCATAATCCTCGAGCACAAAAACATTTTAAAGAGCACACAAATTATTCCAATGTGCAAAAACCTCATTTAAAAAAAATACCATAAAATATTGCAGTGAACAGTAACTAGTATAACGTTTGAGATTGACTGACATACCCATAGCTAATCTCGTCTCCGCCTCCTGTATATAGACTTTAATCAACTCAGGATCTGTCACCTTTCCATATGAAAGAAATACAAAACAAGCTTCTGTTATTGTTAGTGATGTCAACAATTTATTTTGATTGATAGCTGTTAATAATAATTACCTTAAAATTGACTAATCAGATTTGATGAAGAATTACAGTAGTGGAATGACGTAAAAGTTACCAAAAGTGTACAGGTTTTTGTTGTTGTTGTTGTTGTTGTTGTTGTTGTTGTTGTTTTTTTTTTTGGGGGGGGCGGACCCCCATGGGCGGATCCATATTTTAGGGGGGCTGAGAATCAAAAACAATTATTTTTCAGTACTACAAAAATTACAATGAAATAATCAAAGGGAGAGAAAAACAAAGCACACTGTGGGAATGGGAGTGCGTTCTGTTCTCCCCTTCCCTCCCTCTCTCTCTCTTTTTCTCTCCCTTTTTTTTTAAAATTAAAATTAATTTTTTTTTTTTTAAACGATTTTAGTGGGAGGGGGGGCTACAGTCCCCTTAGCCCCCCCCCTGGATCCGCCAATGACCCCAAAATGTATTTTCCTTTTTATAAATTGTACGTTACGTGTGGGTAAGAGGTTCTCTTTCAAGGAGTTTACCTGCTTGTTTTTCTTAAAGAGTGTGCGTGTTTCATCTTGAATGTACTTTTGTTCATCTTGAGTGTCTTTAGTAAGTCCACTGCATGCCTCCCATGTCTTGGCAGTGCGGAGCAATGTGCGATACAAGCCAAGGATTTGCCGTCTTAATGCCATGAGAAGAAATACAGCCGACTGAAGTTACATGACTTTGGAGCAATACCGTAGTCTATCAACTAAACAATGAAGGACAAATAAAGGGGTGGAAAGTCTGATAAAACAAAATAAATTTTCTTCACAAGGGGCAAACACAGGTACCAAGTTACATAGGAGTCCAGTGACATTTTCTCCCTAGTGAAGCACTAGTCCTACAAACATTTAGGGTTACAAAGATCATAAATAAACTGAGCATCAAAAGAAACTGATCAAATCCTTGGAAGGACACTCATTAAAATCCTCCACGGAAAAATGAAAAATATTTTAACACAGGTAAACTTCAGTAGGAGTGTCGTGGCCGAGCGGTCTAGTGCATCGGATTCAAGTTCTGGTGGCATCAGAATGTGGGTTCGAATCCCAGCCTGGACGGTCGCGGCGCTTGTGTCCTTGAGCAAGACACTTAACCATAATTGCTTCTTCCTTTGGATGGAATGTTAAGTCATAGGTCCCGTGTACTATAAACATCAGTGCACGTTAAATAACCCATAATGACACTTATTATGCAAGAGTAGGGGTTTACCCCGGTGTCTCTGGTAGCTAATTAAGCAACACTTGGAGAGGAGATGGGTGCCACCAAGTGTAGTAGTATCACCCACAGCAACAACTATGAGCCATCAAGATGTCGCCCCAACGGCCTCTAAGTCTAAGGATCATATGGATAGATAGATAGAAGCTTCAGTAATCTTGTTTATTGACATGTGCTTAGTAAAGATTACTGAAGTTTACCTGTGTTCAAATATTTTTCATTTTTCCGTGGAGAATTTTAATGAGTGTCTTTCTAAAGATTTGATAAGTTTTATTTTGATGCTCAGTATATATTAATATAATTTTTTTTTCACAGACAAAGGGCAATACACAGGTACTAGGTTACATAGACCTTACTGGATCTGCAACAGGAGTCCAGTGACATTTTCTCCCTAGTACGTGAAGCACTAGTCCCACAAACATTTAGGGTTACAAAGATCATTGGAATATAAAATTTAATTTATCAATTAGTCTGTGAAACAAAAAGTTAGTGCGAGTGGGGAGGGTGGGGAGGGAGAGATACGTTCCCCGCAGTATTTATGACGGGGATGACAGCAACGGCAATATTGTCATTTGTATTTTTATATCACACAGTACACACCCTCCATTAGCCTATTCAGACCTAATTTTTTCTTATAAAGTAGCACGAATCTTAACGTTACATTGAAACAACTTAACAAATTCACGTTATTTTTCGCATATAAACAAAAACATAAATTCATACAACAATTTGTTATTATTATTATTATAAATTTTTAATTTTATAATTTTATTATTATATATATATATATATAATTTTTTTTGGGGGGGGGGGTTGGGAGTGGGGGTTATCAGTTGGGGGTGGCCGGGAGTAGACCGAACTGAGGCATGACAATCGATCATGACCATGCTGGAGTGAAACTTGACATAGCCTTAGCCTTAGGTGAAAGCATGGCCTAAAATAAGTAAGAAAAGACCTTATGTCAAGTTATGATGACTCTCTGCTCAGCTAAATAAAATCAAAGTGTAACTAGTTAATATTGTGAGACAAAGTATAGACAAATCCATTTGCAATTTCTTACATTGGACAATGGAGGGCAGTGTTCATCTTTCCCATTGAGAAGAACTGTCTTATTGAGTGGCAAAGATCTGCAAAAATTGACAATTCAACATCGAAAAACCGTCTTGATAAACCGTGTTAATGTTGTATCACACTCAGCTAGCTTTTGATATGAATATGCGGTTTAGGAGACATGGAATCGATTGTTCGGAGTTCGTACATACGAATACTAGTTTCAGTTCGCTTCATCCAGGGTCCACTTCATGGGGGTGGAGCGGGTGGTTAGGGTAGGGAGAGGGTCGGATCCAGGGTCTTGAAAAAGGGGGTGGGGCACAATTCCAACACTTTTGACACCTTGATTCGTATTGAAATAAATCACACTAAATTACTAATAATGTGTGCTCAGAATTATTATTTTTCATGAGGTTCGGTACTGTTAAATTGCCGAAACAACCCGCCAGGCGATAGAATCGATCAGATCAAACAACATAATCGAATAAAGCACATACTGGCGGCCGTAACACCACCGGCCGTACCTACCTCGTACTAGTAGTACATACTGCATCGCATCGATCACATGTTCATCATCCGGGAATGTTATTTGTGACAAAATGGCTGCGCCCTACAATTTAGTAAAAGTTTGCCATACGCCAAGCCCAAGCCTATGTTTTCAAGTGAAGTGATTGATTTATTTTACAGCTGTCATGGCTATGTCGACACCACGCCCAGTTATATCACGAAAGACAGTTCTGTCTACACCTTCTGTTTCTCAGGTAAACTGCTAACGTTAACGTATCTGTACCGCAAGCAGCTAACGGAACGGTAACTTGTCTTTGTTGTTGTCAACTGTCTAACTAACGACCCTAACGTTACACTGGTACTGGACTCCCTCCGTATCCTTGGCCCTCGCCCCACATGTATCATCAATTGACCCTAAATGACGCACCTAAGGTCATATAATCAACTGGACGGTAACTTACAAATGAAATTAAATTTGGACGTTTCAGTTTGTTTCAGTGAAGGATTAACGTTATCTTGTAAAATGCTGAATTTCAATGCGTGATTATACGCGTGAACGTCTTGAGCGCCGTTTTTTGACACTCACAGAATTGTGGTCATCAAAAAATTTATGTTGGTATAATGACTCACCCCCAAACTGGAAAAGTATATGGGGGCACAAAAAATTTCCCTAGAAGAAAAACAGTTGAATCATGTTGCATCTTATTCCAGATGGTTGTTAAATTGTTTTTAATCTTGAAAGTAAACATATTCTTTTACATTTTAAAAATAAAATGGCATAAATTGGAGTTAAGCTCTCAAAACTTTTAAAGACCAATAAAATGGAAGGTGGTTAAAATTTTTGCAAAAAGTACTTTGAAATATGTAAAAATTCTGCTAACATTTTGTCAAATAATAGATTTCTTTTCATAACCATGATATTAATGTTTCATTTTCTCAATAATTTTCCACTATTGATGAAAGTAAACATCAATGAATTAAGTATTTGTTCGTGTCTTCTATAACTTTATAAGGAATATGTCCATTTTGAGGATCAATATTTGTTTAAAAAATCATTGCAAATGCAAAGCATTAAATATCTTTTGGTTTCCACAGACAACAGCTTGTTGACGGCATAGAACAATAAAATCACAGATGTTCATGAAAAAAAATGAGGTCATGTACATCCCTTAATATTTGTATCTAGTAAAATTACTGGAAAGAATATCGTATCCGGCCGCCACTTTTTAAGGGGTTTTTGGAAGTTTTTTGCAACCACTAACCAGTTAAAAAAAGATTCTATCTTTAAAATCCAGTTTTATGATGGTTTTTGGACTTTATTTCTCTTCTTAAAAAAATCCTCCCCTTCAGAAAATAGAAGGATCCTATTATAGTTGCCACTGCGCATGTACAATGACCGTGTTGGTCACTAATTGGGGAGTTGACAAGATCAGACTGACATGACATGTTAGCATTTTTAGTAATTCACGATACGTATCGTTATATGTATCTTATCATGACCAAGTATCACGATACTTATCGTATCGTGAAAAAGTGGTATCGTTACACCCCTACCCTGGATGTACTTGGCCTATGGACGCTCAGTGGTCAAAACACCGTTCGGGTGATGGTGTTCGAGCCATTAAATCGGCTCGTCAAATACACGGCCTGTGAGCATGCTGTCCAGAAAGAGTTAAAGGGAATGTTGGCGAAACTGCTTTCACGATAAGAGCATGCTTACTTTCTTTTAGCCCTCCTACACATAGAGGCCACTGTAAACCACTAAATGTCCAATGTGTTGTACACACATTGTTTGTGCATATAAGCCACACTGCCCCTTTGAAGTAATCTCCATTGTACATACATGCATACAAAGACACATGTATACCACAGTTGACCTTTAGCAGGTTATACTGTAACCATAGAGAAGTCCTTTCTCTATGCTGTAACCAAACTCCCAATAATAATTCACCATCAGCCATTGAGACCAATAAACCATACCAAGCCCCCATCTGGATTTTCAATAGTTATTTGGTAAACACAGACTCTCCATATAGTAACCTACCACCAGCCACTGAGTCTGGAACAAAGTAATAATACTAATATGCCCTGCAATATGTCAATCACAAACCACTAAAACCAACAGACATATGAAGCATTATGTTACTATGCAGTATAGCTATGAGGAGCCACTGCCTACCATAGCAATGGCTTGTAGTGGCCTGCATGGCTTGCTTAAAAGATTTCACTGATTGTAGGAGGGTTAATCAAGATATTTAAATCATATTTATATTATCTTTGCCACAGTCACCTGCACCAAGCTGGACAGATGACCTTCCTGTGTGTCATTTGTCAGGAATTGGATTCTCCACCAATCAAGTTTATCGACAGGATGGTGCAAGGGAGGAGGATCATGAGTTTGAAGATCGCTTTTTCCATTTCCGGTATGGATGCCAACCGATGAATTCAATTAATCCAGTTAATTTTGAAGTTTATTTCCAATGAAATGTTTAATTAAAATTTGTTCAGCAGTAATCACATTTAAAACAAAAAATATCTTGATAATTTGCAGCAAGGGTCCATTAACCCTAACCACCCCAAACCATTCAAAAATCCAACAGCTAGGTTTGTTGGATTTTGATGGACTCAGTACTGTATAGCCCAGACAGGGATACTTTGCATGGGGCCGGGTGTCCCAATTCCAGCTAAGTCCAACAGTTGATTGGCAGTGTTTGTGCATGGTGTTGGATTTTGGCAGATTCAGGAAGGTTCTTAGCCAGAATAGCTTGGGGGTTAGGTTTATATATACAAAGATTCCATTCAGCTACCTTCCTAATTAACCCTAACCCTCCCAAATCCTCCCAAATCCTCTTTGCTAAAGTGAAAGATTTTGAAGGATTTTGAAGGATTTTGAAGGATTTTGAAGGATTTTGAAGGATTTTGAAGGATTTTGAAGGATTTTGAAGGATTTTGAAAGATTTTGAAGGATTTTGAAGGATTGAGGTTACATGCTCATGCTCTTTGCTAAAGTGAAGGATTTTGGAGGATGGAGGTTATTAGGCATACTTGCCTTTCCATGGTACATGTACATCCATGTTTGTTGTAGTGATTGCAAGGTCAGTGCTTGGGTCATTGGACACTGTTTATTGCTCCATGCATGCAGGGAGGGTCCCTGGTCATGCACATGTATTACAGATTAGAAACACATGTGTGCATACATGTACATGTCATGTGCTTGCTTTACTACTGAAGGATTTTGGAGGATTCGGGTTATATGCAAGCAAATGGGCATAGGGAGTTAGGGTTAATTAGAACATCTGACAATCCTTCAATTGATAATTAAGTGCAATCTATCCACCAATCATTTGTACAGGTCTGACAATGAGTGCTATTTATATGGTGTATTTGATGGGCATGATGGGATACATGTAGCAGACTTTGCTCGTCTTCGATTACCAGCAGAACTCCTTCTTGGCCAATTGTTAGACGTGAACGAGGACAGTGCTGTTAAGAGAATACTCCATCAGGCATTCCATACTGTAGAGAGGTGCTTCTTTGAGAGTATTGATGGTCTTCTGGCCGAGAGAACAAATCTGAAATTGCAACTTCCAGAGGTAGGATTTACAATGTGTTGCTGGAATTCAGGCTTGTGATTTCTCAGGATTTTTCCTGATTTCAGATTTTTATTTACAAATCTCACTTTGCCTCTTGAAAGAAGAGAAGTAGCCACCAAGGAAAGAAAGAAGTAGCTTGTATTGTGTCCAAACCTCTAGTTTCTTGTTTGTGGGAGATGTGGAGAGTCTGTAAATCTTCCATTAACCCTAACCATGCTAGGGTAACTTTCTTATCACCCTGCTGAATGCAACAACATACAACAGTGGTCAATGGTGGAGGCCTGCTTGGTGCAACAAGATCCATATGTGCAACTTGTTGCACCTAGCAGTGAAGGGTTCAGTAAATTGGACTGTTTTTTTTTTTCAAGCACAGTGCTGTCTGCAACGACATACAACAAGGGTATCTTGTTGCATTGAGCAGGGTAATGCTGTAGACACAACACAGACTATTTGCTATACAAACACTGTCCAGTGCTGAATGCAACAAGATACAACAGATTGAGTCATCAGTACTGGCTGCTGAATGCAACAACGTCCAATTTTACAACTGTTGCATCCTGTTGCATTCTGTTGCATTTAGCATGGTTAGCGTTAATTAAAAACATCCAGGAGGTTCAGGGGGCTTTGTCCTCTAGACCAAAGGGAGTGCCAGGCCTGCTATGTATTTTTCAGGATTTTTTTTACTTTTGTCAAATCACACCCCTGTGATGTATTTCTGGTATTATGAACCGTAGTTTATGATTTGTTTGCAGTAATGACAAATATAACAAAACAAACTAAACAAAAACAAATACATGTTGTCTCAACTAAAGTGTTTAAGTTTTGTATCTCACCAGGGCCCAATTTCACAGAGCCGCTCAGCAGCCGATTTTTTGCTTACTGTACGTTTTTCATTTCGTAGTGCTGCTAACCGTTAAGCATAGAGAAAGGCACGCTAACTTGCCGGCCGTTAATTGCTAGCAAATGAGTGACGCAACAATACAAATCCATGGTGAATGCGCACGCACCACTCTCAATTTCCTTGCTAACCTGTGAAATCCGCTTAATGCTTAAGCAATTTTTTCTGCTGTAGTTAGCATGACAATTTGCTTACCGGTAAGCAGCATCATGAAATTGGGCCCTGATTATAGAAGCGGAAGCTTAACCCTAACCACCCCAAATCCTGCAAAATCCTCCAAGGGGCACTTTTTGGCAAAAATGCAGCACTGTTGGAAACTGGTACTTTCACCTCTTCAAATGGAGCAAAATTACTACCTGGCAAGAAGTACAGGCCATAAGTGCTGAATATGAAAGATCAACGAAAATGCATGGTGCATTTTGAAGGTAAGGGCATGTTTTCAAAAGTGCACTGATGGATTTTGGAGGATTCAGGAAGGTTCCTAGCCAGAATACCTAGGGGGTTAGGGTTAAAGTAAACTTCAGTCAAAGTACATGGTGCATTTTGAAGATAAGGGCATGTTTTCAAAAGTGCACTGATGGATTTTAGAAGGTTCCTAGCCAGAATACCTAGGGGGTTAGGGTTAAAGAAGGTTCTTAGCCAGAATACCTATAGGGGGTTAGGGTTAAAGAAGGTTCCTAGCCAGAATACCTAGGGGGTTAGGGTTAAGGAAGGTTCCTAGCCAGAATACCTATAGGGGGTTAGGGTTAAGGAAGGTTCCTAGCCAGAATACCTATAGGGGGTTAGGGTTAAGGTTAAGAAAGGTTCCTAGCCAGAGAATACCTAGGGGGTTAGGGTTAAGGAAGGTTCCTAGCCAGAATACCTATGGGGGTTAGGGTTAAGGAAGGTTCCTAGCCAGAATACCTATAGGGGGTTAGGGTTAAGGAAGGTTCCTAGCCAGAATACCTATAGGCAGGCATGAGAATTTCCCGCCGTTCCGCGGTTTCCCGCTTTTTGGAGGCCAAAATATGTCCTCTCCGAGTTCAATGTGAATCCGGTTTAAAATTTGGGGGGTAGAGGTGGTCTAGGGTGATTTTTTTTAAAGGGAAATTGTGGAAATATCATTGCTGAAATGCCCGAGATCGGCACTTTTAAAGTCGGCCGTGGGTCTGTTTTAGACGCTCCCAGCTGTTTTATAAACCCGTTTGTCCGATCCTATTTACACGACGTCGCAAGCGATGAAGTGCTGTTACAGAGATGAAGTTTACTAAACGAATCAACGATCGCGTTAGGTATCAAGTATTCCATAACGTCATAAAAATTGTCCAATCAACGATCCCCTATAATGAGCGTTAGGAAATGCTGTTGTTGATTGAGCGGCCATCGTGTTAACGCTTTGGCCTTTGTGTACGTGAAAGAAAAAGTTATAGTAAAATTATCGTGAAATATCGGAGGCATCCGACTTCAAAATGCCGAGAATTTTGGATAGAAATGAAGAACAATTAAATGCGGAGTCGGATAAAGGTGTCAAAGAAAAATGGAAGTGGTCTTGGTTAGAGGAAGATGTGGAAATTAAACTGCCTGGTAAAAGTGGTATTGCCGATAAAGTAAAGTGCAATCTCGGCGAGTTCGCCAGAAAGGTAGATATACCAGGGAAGTCGATGTGCACGCTTTGCAATAAACTGATCAACTATGGAAATCGCGGTAAAAGTGCACTAAAAGCTCATGTGAATCGCTATTTTCCAGTTTTTTCTAACACAACCCATTCTCATGCCTGTATAGGGGGTTAGGGTTAAGGAAGGTTCCTAGCCAGAATACCTATAGGGGGTTAGGGTTAAGGAAGGTTCCTAGCCAGAATACCTAAGGCTATTGGGGGTTAGGGTTAAAGGGCACATTGTGCAATATTGGTATTCCCCCAAAACATAAACAAGAACAGTTTAACACTTGGTGTTAAGGTTATGATTGTATGAAACAAACCTTGAAATCTTGATGTCTCAGGTGCTGTCACTTTTGTAAAATTGAAAAATATGATTTATCTGAATCATACCTTGTTCAGAAAATAATTCAGTGTTTGAACAAAAGTATACAGAGTATGTTTGAAAATGTGGGCAAACAGCACAATGTAATTAACCCTTCTGTGACTGCAATGGTCAAAATCAGTCAAAATGTTGATATACTCGCCAAGGTACATCTAGTGCACTTAAAAAATCGAACGCTGTCAAACCTTAAGTGTAGTAAGTACATTTACAGGTCAAAATGAGTCGACAGTTTTTGACTGGTGAGAGCATTGACTGGTATTGTTCAGGGTGGTCAAAATGACAGTAAATACCAGTCAAAAATGCCCCTGTGTGCACATTTGGGTGAACAGTCAAAACAGTAAGTTGACTGAGTTTGACCACTTTTTGACCACTACTTGCAAATAAAGTTCAGCTCTAGTAGGAGGGTTAATAAGATATATATCACAGGTTATTTGTTTAATGTTTATATTAATTCAAAGAAAATAGGTATACTGTACTTGCAGAAGCACTTTTACTAACACTACCAATGTGGTATTTTAACTTAAAAAGTTGAATTTAAGACAAGATACCGTTTCTTCCAAACACCGGGAGTAATTAATGTGTTTATATTATGGGACTTACATATATACTACTCAAAACAATTTAGGGAACACCGGAATAATCTCAGTTAAAGCAAGATCATTTATTTAAGATAAACACAATGTTTCACAGAATTGATGAGAAACAACTGCACAATGAAACAGATGATAAAGGATGCATGTAGTGATTACACATTTCATAACATGACTACTGAAAGAGAGAGGGGGTTGCAAGTGAAAATCCCAGTTCATGGAACATTTCAAACCTATTTGATGTTAATAATCCGGTGTTCCCTAAATTGTTTTGAGTAGTATATAATGTATAACAACAGATGCATTGGATCCAAACACCAGAAAGCAAGTTTTTATTGACTCAAACTTAACATTTGAAACTAAAAGTTGTTTATATTTTTGTATCTTATGTCATCCAGGAACTAAATGATTACGAGTTGTATCATCAGTACCCAAATGAAGTGGATAGACTACAAACACTGGACAATAAAATTAGCGGTGGTTCATCAGCTAATATTGCACTCATTGTAGCTGGAAAGCTCTATGTTGCTAATGTAGGTAAGTATCATGCCCACTGCGGGGACTAAGCAGCCCACGTAAAGGCAAAACTAATGATAGCTATTCGTTGACAGATTAATAATTACCCCCAAATCCTCCAAAATCCTTCTCCTAGTTTTGCCTGATTTTGATGGATTCACTCAGTACGCCACTGTCTATCCCTGTGATTAGAGCAAGTAGGGGTGTGCGTTTTCGGATATTTTTGGAACCGGATACCCGAAATCAGGAAACTTCGGATACCCGAATACCCGTTTTAATTTTTGTTGAAAACATGCCTCCGGTGGTGTACAAATACATGTACTGTAAATGGTAACAAATTGACTTTTATAATACAGAAGATACCATACTTAAATCAATCTTTTCTTTACTGTGTCGTTTTTTGTTTGTTATTAAAGTAAAACCTCTTGTTGAAATAAGTACCTGTATTGTATTTCTGAAATAAAACTGATCGCTGCAAAGTCTTTGATAACCCGAGTTACAAATATGCGATGTACAATGTACAAAAGAAAGCCCCATTTGATCACACGTACGCAACGACCGGACGCACGCAGCAGCCTAACCTGAACATCACACGTGACTAAGTCAGGAGACTAGAAGACCGTGTCACTGTGCACTGTCGTCACTGGTGTGTGCGTGATCAGAGTGCTGATTGGTTGTCCATGTTCACAAAACACGTGTTGAATTATTGGTCATTGGTCAAATGCGATGTGGGTGGAACCCGTTGGGGGAAAACATTTCATGTGCTTGTGCCTTGCTGCGCCTCTGCCTTCTAAATAAGGATGTACCGTACGTCATGTTGGCTTTGGATTATAATTTTTTAGGACATGATTTTGGCCCTGATTTTGGCTGTAAAAAATAATCATACATTATAAGATAACTCTCAGGCCGCCTCTCTTGTGTTTGCCGTAAGTGTTTGCCGTAAGTGTTCGCCGGTGCCTCGGGATTCCCCGGCTGCGGACGTTACCCTTGGCAGCGTGAAAAAATCCCAAGAGTCTTCTGGCCGCCCTTAGACATCCCCGGACGTCGATGTTTCTGCGCGAGAGGGGGAAAAAGATCGTTTCAGCATTTTTCCCGATCTTTTCTGCCATGCCGTGGCCGTAGTCCGCGCCATTACATTACCCGAACTTGTGCCCGCTGCCTGTGCGTGTTTCCTCATGTGGCATCATCTGGCGCATGTTTCATTCACGTAATGGCAACACGTCGTCCACTGCCGTATCTCCGACATCGAACAGCCATTTACGTCAGGTCCCTGTATTCTCGTAACAAGCTATAAATTACCCAATCATGATCGGCATGCAATTGCCTCACTAATCCAATAACTGCGAACAATAGGAAAACATTCCCTCCTGTGCTGCTGGCTTGATAAGTTGTTTGAAGCAGCCGCTGCCAGGCCCTTTGCAGTCTTAACAATTCGATATAATGCATCACAAACAGTTGGAGAAAAGTGTATGGAAAATGTCCATAAAATACTACAAAGGCTTTATTGTGTAATCTCTTGAATTTAAAGATAATTGTCTGTGAAAGTGTTTTAAACGTTACATTAAGTCCGAATTTTAAAAAGTCGTTTACGGGTAATTGGAACCGAAAAATGGAACCGGGTAATGACCGTTTCGGTCGGGTATCCGGATACCCGGCACAGCCCTATGAGCAAGTGGCCATGTGTACCAAATCCATCAAACTCCACCGGCTGCTTTTGTTGGATTCAGGACTGTCTATAGCCAAGCCATGGATGCTTTGCATTTGCCACTGTACCAAATCCATCAAACTCCATCGGCTGCTTTTTGTCGGATTCAGGAATGTGTATAGCCAAGCCATGGATGCTTTGCATTTGCTAACTGTACCAATTCCATCAACGTCCACCGGCTGCTTTTGTTGGATTCAGGATGTGTATAGCCAAGCCATGGATGCTTTGCATTTGCCACTGTACCAAATCCATCAAACTCCACCGGCTGCTTTTGTTGGATTCAGGAGTCAGGACTGTGTACAGCCAAGCCATGGATGCTTTGCATTTGCTACTGTACCAATTCCATCTAAGTATTGGGATATTGGGATATTATGTTGACGGATTTTGGCAGATTTGGGATGGTTCCTAACAAAAATGACTAGGGGGGGGGGGGGGGGGGGTTAGGGTTAAGGAAGGGAGTAGCATAATGCTATATTTAATTGTTAAAGACATGTAAACTGTTTGTACAATGGCAATGTGCATAATGAGAAATAAGAATAACTTGTACAATGGGATTAGTGAAAATTTCCTCCAATAAGGTCTTGAATTTCTGGGAAAAATTTTAAAAATTCATATATTCCTAAATTGCTTTTTTTTTTTCTGAACTAAGGTGAGCAAGTACAGTAACTGGTGATTTGTAGCCATCATTTAGTGAAAAATGTGGATATATATCTAAAATTTGAAATTTTTAATAAGTTACTTGATCAAAAAACAAGAACTTTAAGTTTTGTTACCACTTTTAGAGTGTTCTTATCAAATTAAATCAGTCGTATAATATATTTCCTGAATTTTTTCGTAGGTGATTCAAGAACGATACTTTGCACTAAAGAGCCAGACGGCAGCCTTAAAATCAAGCAACTCAGTGTTGACCACACTATCCACAATGAAGATGAGTTATTAAGGTTATCTCAACTTGGTATCGATACAACACATATCCAAAGAAATCAACTAGGCAGCTGGTACACCACAAGGCTGATTGGTGATCATTCCTTGAAAGGTGGCTACAAGGAACATATCATTCTTAGGTAGGTACTTACAACTAGTGGCATCTCTTGACAAGTGTCAAAGGGGGTGGGATGTTTAAGAAGAGGGAAATTGATACAAATATCTGCATGGATGAGAGGAAACAAGAGGGAGAGAATATGTGACCTGTTACAACGAAATGAGCGTAAAGTTGCACTATACCATTTCACAATGCAGCAGGGAAAGTGAGAAATCGGAGGGGAGGTCTAATTTTGTTTGGTTATTATATTTGCAATTTGTAAATCTCCTTATATTGAATTCCACATTTTCAGTTCCATCAGACAATTAAAAACCTCAATTTCAGGCCAATTTCGTTGGTAGCTTTTATCGTGTTCTGACAAACAACTTGAAACAAAGACGGAAACAAAGCCGCAAATCCCTCTCTGGCGGTCTGGGGGAAATCGCTGTAACCCCAAGTGTTATATATCATTGGAAAGCTCTTGTTATACTGAATACAGAAATACCAATAACTCAATTGTTTAAATTTCCGACTTTGTGGTGACAGGTCACATAAAAGGGCCTTTCACACTACTCCATTCTCCGGGGGCATCCACGGGGAATAACGGCCGGCCCTTTCACACTATGAACGCTTTACCCCCACTCTGCCCGTGGAATACCCCGTGGAATAGCCACCCTTCTCTGGAGTAGGGGTAAGTGGTAAAACCCCGGGGAATTTTTAATCTCCCGGGGAATAACTGGTAGTGGGAAACGAAAGCGGGTTTTGCTTACCCCAGTTTACGTGGCCGGACAGTGGAAGGTCAGAGAGCAAAAGCCAAACAGTCGAGGTCAGGAAATGCGCGCGAAATAAATTGCGCGGTCTGCGTTATAGTTGTTTGTTTTTACAGATTTGTACTTAAAATATTTATCATGTTTGTTGCATTTTGCACGTTATATTTTTGGAAAAAATTAACAGTTTTTCAAAGTAATGATTTTTATTGGGTTAAATTTAAAAATGGTTTGAACGAGGGAAAAATGTTAGTATCCGTCTCACTGCAGTTAAAATAGTATACAGTACAATAAAGGTACCAGTCTCGCGGTTGACAATTCACGCACCGCATGCTCGATCGAATGCACAAATATACGTACATATTAATACACACATTTGAGCAACATGTACGTCGTCATGGGTAGCCATTTTGTTAAGTGGTCGTGCACGCATGGCATACTGGGATTGCACACTTCCGGATAGCTCCGGCGATGACTTCCGCTAGCCAAGAAATACACCGCGGTTTGACATGATGGTGTGAAACGTGCAAGCGGACCCCTGTGGAATAAGGACCCAGGGAATACGCGTGCGGGGATAGTGTGAAAGTGCGCCGGGGTAACAGTGGGGCAAAAAAACTCCCGGGGCCTCCCCGGGGTTGTATTCCACGGGGATAAGAGATGTAGTGTGAAAAGGGCTATATATATATATATATATATATATGCAGATCTACACCATGTCAAAATTTAATAATAATAATAATAATAATGTGTGGACTTATATAGCGCACGTATCCACCAACTAAGTGGTGCTCAAGGCGCATATTATTACCCCTGCTCATAAGGCTCATGAATCATTCCTGAAACCATCTCAGCTCCCTGGGGACTATACGGCTCAATTGCTGCCATTACAGCGCATATAGGGCTAATCAACCAACTCTGCCCTCACAGGTACCCATTTAACCCCTGGGTGGAGAGAAGCAATTATGGTTAAGTGTCTTGCTCAAGGACACAAGTGTCACGGCCGGGATTCGAACCCACATTCTGCTGCTAACACCAGAACTTGAGTCCGGTAAGCTAGACCGCTCGGCCACGGCACTCCTTTAGTTGATTAGTTATCATTCTGGCACTATCCATTTGTTTTTTGGCAAGTGACCTGATTTGTGTCTTCCAGAAAAAATAAGTGAAATGTGGAATTTGAACTCCTTGGCTATATTTACCAGCATGGACAACAATAGACCTTATGCATATTTGATGTCACAAACTGAATATCGCCCTCATTCAGAGGCTAGAGAAGGTCACTCATTGGTTCATGTATGTGCGCTGTGCATGCGTATACGCACAGCGCGCATACATGCGTATATGCACAGCGTGCATACATGAACCAATGAGTGACCTTCGTTTGCCTCTGATAGGGGGGTGACCTTCAGTTTGCGACGTCATATGCATAAGGTCTATCTCCAGACTCTGAAATGCAATTCATTTTTCTGTGTTTTTGTAACAGTACGTGCTGAAAGGAGGGGGAAAAAAGGGAAAAATCTCCCAACCTGATTGTTTTTTTGAAAAGACGATCACCAATTTACTTGTGACTATTGGAGGAAGAAGCATAGTATTAATCAGCGATACCTTTGGGTGTCTTTTACCTCACAGTATTGTTACACATATGCTAATTATTATTTAGAAGGCCATCAAGCTTATGAATAATTCAGTGTCAAGGTACGGAACAACTCTAAGCATAGCATTAGCCAGCGATACCTTTGGGTGTCTTTTACCTCACAGTATTGTTACACATATGCTAATTATTATTTAGAAGGCCATCAAGCTTATGAATAATTCAGTGTCAAGGTACGGAACAACTCTAAGCATAGCATTAGCCAGCGATACCTTTGGGTGTCTTTTACCTCACAGTATTGTTACACATATGCTAATTATTATTTAGAAGGCCATCAAGCTTATGAATAATTCAGTGTCAAGGTACGGAACAACTCTAAGCATAGCATTAGCCAGCGATACCTTTGGGTGTCTTTTACCTCACAGTATTGTTACACATATGCTAATTATTATTTAGAAGGCCATCAAGCTTATGAATAATTCAGTGTCAAGGTACGGAACAACTCTAAGCATAGCATTAGCCAGCGATACCTTTGGGTGTCTTTTGGACGCCCAGTTTCCTAAATGGACACCCTGTTTTATTTGCAATACACATGCAAAAGTATTGTAAGTTAAAGTTTTGGACACCCTATCTCACCTACATATTAAACTTTATATCAATATGGCTCTGAAAGTCTGTCAAGTATAATGCATTGAATACAGGATTGGATGGTCTGCCTCATCAGCTCCCCTAAGGAATAATGATGCTTTTATAAAGCCCAATATATATTCATCTTGGTCTTTTCAGTTGAATAATAAAATGTTCCATTTTAAGCTAACATATGTGACTGGCTCTGGCAAAACCCTAAACTTGGACCCGATTTTCAAAAGTGAGATTTTGGTGTAGTTTGATTCTCTAGATTTTCCTCTTTCATTTGATACCAGATTTGTAGAAATCAGAATGTTTTTTCTTCGATTTCTACAAATCTGATATCAAATGAAAGAGGAAAATCTAGAGAATCAAACTATACCAAAAAAATCTCACTTTTTAAAATTGGGTCCAAGTTTAGGGTTTTGACAGAGCCAGTCACATACGTCAACGACGTTCTCATTATATGTCGACGACGGTTTCTGATCCAGTCATAATAGAATCTAAATGTGTCGTAAGTATTGATATTTCTAATCAAATTTAATTGGCTAGTCTTATATTTACTCAAATATCAAATCAAATTGAATTGTTTATGTGTTTCATTTTCTGCCTTTAGTCAAGCTAAAAGTGAACCAGTAATAGCCGAACCAGAGATTATCGGTGGACTTGACCTGAGTGGAACGTGTGGATTCTTGGCTATGTTTACGAGTGGACTTCAGAAATCGCTTGTGGATTCCACAGGAACAAATCAACCCAATGTTGATATTGCTTTCATGGTAGCAGCAGAATTTAGCGTCCAATCTACGCTGAGTGGTGTTGCACAGGGTGTGGTGGATAAAGTCATCCGCTTTCACCATGATATGTATTTAGGTAACAATGCTCGTGCCAATGGATGTCAAAAACGAGAGGACATTACGCTTCTTGTAAGGAACTTTGGTTTCCTCTTGGGTACTGGTGTTGGCAGTCCAACTACGCAGTATAATCCAGTGACTGTACCCTACAATCCAGGAGTTACCAGTGGATGTCCTCCAACTCTTATTATCCCACCAAGGCCGGCGTTTACTGGCCAGTCATCTCCACAACCCACCCCGATACTCACTTCAGAACCACCAGTGGCAGCAATGAAGCCTTTATTCATCAACGTCAACGATCCAATGTCACCGACATCATCTCACACCAGTACGCTAGGGTCTCCGTCAAGTAGCAGTGTGTCTACACCATGCAGTAACCTCAACGACACCGACCCGAACAGCACTCAAGAATCCAGAAATAACACCAATGATAGTGATACTCAAAATAGTGGGGAAGAACTCTTGTTATTCCAACGCTTACAAGTGGCCAGCCCTCGCCCAACAGAACCAGATGATGAGGGATATATTGAGCCTTATGTTGACTTCACTGAGTTTAATGAAGCTTATGCTACAGCCATAAGTGATCATCAATTATCACAGTAAAACAAAAAGCTGCAAATTAAATACACAAACCTAACATTTTTAAAATTATTTTAATATTTAAGCTGGTGCCAAGTGTCCAAATGGTGTACATATTAATATATTATTTGGTCACATTTATAATGGATTAATAAACTTTAAGTTATAAATGACTCCGTTGAATGAACTTGCCATGAATGGCATTAAGAAGTACGAATGCTGACTAAAACGAAAAGTGAGCAAAATGCAATATCAGACAAATTGGATTAGCATGTGCTGTGACCAATAATTAAATCTCATTCTGTGTAGATTAGACGGATGTTGAAATATTGTACAGTCACCATGGATACTCATCATGGAAGATTTTTGCATCTTTGATTGATAATTCTATCAGAGACTTGATATTCATTTTTTGTGGTCTTAGACTTTGTCATCAGTCATATTGTGATTGGACCACATTAATTAACCCTAACGACCCCAAACGTATCAAACTCCAACGGCTAGTTGTGTTGTACATATGTATTTTGATGAACTTACAACTGTACATAAAGTACTGTTTAGCCCAATCAGGGATACTTCGTATGGTGTCGTGTGTCCCAATTTCAACAGTTAGGTGGTTAGTGTTATACTGTATGGTGTTGGATTTTGGCGGATTCAGGAAGGTTCTGGAGCCAGAACAGCTCAGGGTTTATCCAAAAATCACTCTGTGGCATTGCACAAGATCAATAGTCACTGTGATCGAGCATGTAGTCACTTTGATTGGGCATAGCCAATGTGATTTGTCTTTGCCATTGTGAATTTTATCTTTGAAGAAGGTTCCTAGCCAGAATACCTATAGGGGGATTAGGGTTAAAAGGTGTAAATGTTTATTTAAAATACTAACTATTGCTTAAATTTTGTACAATTGATCATGTGGAATAGCTTGCAGTAATATTGTGCATTGTGATTGTGAATTTTTCAAGTTTGTAAGTAATTCTTCACAAGTTTGGTTGAAGCAATTGCATGTACTCGTTTTGGCCATATTTTACTCATTTCAACCATATTAATTTTAATAGGAATTTAAAATTAATGAAAAAGTCTGTGATAAACAATAAAATACATCACAAAACTTAACCCTAACCTTCCCAAATCCTCCCAAATCCTCTTTGCCAAAGTGAAGGATTGAGGTTACATGCTCTTTGTTAAAGTGAAGGATTTTGGAGGATTGCTCAGGTTATTAGGCATACTTGCCTTTCCATGGTACATGTACATGTACATCCATGTTTGTTGTAGTGATTGCAAGGTCAGTGCTTGGGTCAGTGGACACTGTTTATTGCTCCATGCATGCAGGGAGGGTCCCTGGCCATGTACATGTATCACAGATTAGAAACACATGTGTGCATACATGTCATGTGCTTGCTTTACTACTGAAGGATTTTGGAGGATTCAGGTTATGTGTGAGCAAATGGGCCTAGGGAGTTAGGGTTAAAGGGAGTGTAACACTATTGGTGAAATAATTGCATCCATACTTTATAAGAGTGATGAAATACATGTACATGCTACCGTTGGAAGTTTCAGCTTATCTCGAAAATAGCGAAAATATATTCAGCTTTCTTTGTATGCTTTTTATTGGAAATATTCAGGATGAGTGATATTTTTCAAAATTGTAAATGTTCGACATACTATTTACATTTTCTTGAAAATGACCACATTTCAGGTTGAATTATGTTAATAAGCTTTTACCTGATAATTCAAAACAAATTTTCCTAGGCCATTGCCAATAGTTGTACACTTTGCCTTTAATTGATGGCAATGCAAGGTATTACAGGTCACTTGTGCCATTTTTAAAAGGGACCGTACTCAAGTTCCCTCAGCCTTATGTTCCCTCAGCCCTATGTTCCCTCATCCCAAAATAGACCCTATGTTCCCTCAGCCCTATGTTCCCTCATCCCAAAATAGACCCTATGTTCCCTATTTTGGGATGAGGAACATAGGTTGAGGAACATAGGGTTGAGGGAACATAGGGCCTAATTTGGATTTAAAAAAAATGTTAGGCATTGAGGGAACATAGGGCTGAGGGAACATAGGGCTGAGGGAACATAGGCATGACCCCTTTTAAAACTCCTTGTCTTTGTCAAAGATGAATTAACACTGAAATAAGAATGTGTGGATTTTTTTTTAAATTTGGGACAAACTGTCAAACATCACAATGGGATGAGGTTTATTACATAAATGTCTGAAAATTATAGCCCCATTGAGAAGTTTCAGACATTTTGAGAAAAAAAGAGATTGAGACATTCTCAGTTCATATTGTAATCATGAGCTTGATGTAAATGTTGGTTGAATGATGGCAAAGCGTTTAGTGGATGGACTAATTTAAAATTTCAAGCTAGTCCAAGTCTTACTTTAAACGTAAGGCCAATAGCTGCCATTTTTCTAATTTTCCACAAAACAAACATGTAGTCATGTCCATGTGTGTATGTAAACATAATGTTTACCATTTAAAAACTATGTGATAATTTTTAATTAACACAATGCAGTAAATCACATTATTTTATATGTGTAAATGAACTAACTTTACAAAGCTAACTCTCCAATGTGTACAGAAAACCGTTTTTTGTCTGTACCGACATTGGACATTAGTAGGCTTGAAAATATGTCACAATATGAAAAGCAGTAAGTCTTGTTAGTCTTTTTTCCCCAAAAAATGTCTGATCGTCCTCAGAACAAACATGCGACTTGCCATAACAAAATGAGTGTAAATAGCAACCATTTAAAAACTTTGATTGTGGTTTCATTGGATCTATGGGCAGTTCCCACTGAACATTGAGTTCTTTGATTATTTAGGCAAATACAAAAGATTTGCATGTTGCTGTACCAGCGTACAAATCACAATTAATTTTGAATGCACTCACAAATACATTTATGCTTTTGGGAAAAAGTAAAACATGTGAATCAAGAAATATAGACTAATTCGGCGATTACTGCAGTGGTACCACACTTCACGAGCGCGTCACATGCATTCTTAAATACGCAGTATGCTAGAGTGCACAGATTGGTCAAAGAAGCACCGGACTGCGTAGAAAACGAACGCTTGACACAGAATGTTGGTACCGCCGCAGTTACTGTTCAATGAATTAGTCTATACAAAATACAAGAATTTTATTTTCCACCGTCTCTTTAACATCAATTATCTTTTTGTGAAGTAGTTTGGAAAGTGAAATTTTGTAATTTACCTAAATATTGTTGCCCCTTATCGATGGACAAAAAGGTTGAATTGTATTAATTGAGGAATAAGCTAAAAGCAGATATGATCAATCCAGTATTGTAAATCTAAGCTTGTTTTCACATACATGCAAGTGCCTTAAATGGATTTGCCTTTTTAGTAGAAAGATTAAGATTTTAATTGATTTTTTTAAAATAAAATAATTGATGGTGACTTTTAATTGCTTAATAAATATGAACTCGGAACTGACCTGATCAGCTGGAAAGTATTCAAGAAGTGAGATTAAAAATGAGACATTGTGTGAGCTTTTTTTTTAAATTTAATTATTTGTTTGGTCATGACTGGAGGGGAACTGGTTCCGAGTCTTATGTACAAGAATGTGTGTGTGGGTGATATATTATATACATAAAAATGGGAATAAATGACAAGGTATCTGGACTGTTCCATGAGGCAAAGCACATGACATAGATCCTTGTTATTTTTCAATAACTTTTAGATGTTAGTTCAATACTATGTTGTCCAGTAGTTCACTAATGGACAGTGTTTTGGAGTGAAGGCGCAATGACTGTGAAACATTCAGTATAGCACCTGATGTGTGTTCCACCATGGAGGAAGGAAAATGGTTCCACCAATCAAACACAAGGAACTAGCTGGGTGTGTGGGTGGGTGTGATATAAACGTTTCCCAGTGCTGTAAGCTGGTGAATTACAAATTGTGCAGCAGGGTCTGGACTCTGCACTGACAATATCGTTGATCAGCAGGGAATGGAATGGGAGTGTTAGTTTTAGATGAATTCAGTGATAAGGTCATATTACCGTTGCTGCTGCATAAATGAGCCAGTAATTTTTAATCACTGTGTTCATCATCTTAAACTAGGACACCGATTCATTATACTGCCCTTTTAACAGCTTGTTCCAGTGATGAAATGACGGTCGTCGAAATTTTGTTATTACAGGTCAATAGAGGGCGCTTTAGTCATAACAATAACAGAGCTAGAGAGCCGTATATTTATTAGGAACATGCGTACGGACGCCGGACGGCGAGCCACTGACTATAGGCTCTGAAAAATAATAATGCGCGTGTCTATGGAACGCCACAGCTGCCTTCGGTGCCCATATCGCTTCATTCGGCCGATTCACCATTTCATTCGGCTACTCATCATTTCATTTGCCCAATCATCATTTCATTCGGCTTCTCGTCATTTCATTCGGCCATTCACCATTTCATTTGCCCAATCATCATTTCATTCGGCTAGTCTTCATTTCATTCGGCTATTCACCATTTCATTTGCCCAATCATAATTTCATTCGGCTAGCCTTCATTTCATTCGGCTATTCACCATTTCATTTGCCCAATCATCATTTCATTCGGCTAGTCTTCATTTCGTTTGGCTTTTCATCATTTCATTCGGCTATTCACCATTTCATTTGCCACCAAGATCAAGCTAGCCGCGGATTCAGCTGCAGGTTTTCTCACGGATTTAACCGGATCGGGTCAGTTTAAAAACTGGATAGATGTAAATTTAAAACCCACGATCAGGTTGGTCCAGTGCGTGTGAATACTGCACTCAATACGGTACGTTTCCACACGGCCGGGCGCAGGCGAAATGAAATGATGATTGCGCCCAGCCTCTGTCGTTAAAAGCGTAATCTTATAACGCCAAAACCACGATATGCCCTAAGGTGAAATGTCATCTCCATAATTCGTTAACAAAAATTAACATTATAGGGGGCACAAATTGTTTTAACTTTTGATGAGTTGGTCACAACATGGAGGAAGGTTTCCTTCCTCCATGGTCACAAATACTCTGCATTGTGTAACTATACACGGCATATACCGGCGATAATGGTACATATTCTAGCGTCACTTTGGGCAAATGAAATGGTGAATGGCCGAATGAAATGACGACTAGCCGAATGAAATGACGAAAAGGCGAACGAAGTGAAGACTAGCCGAATGAAATGATGATTGGGCAAATGAAATGGTGAATCGGCCGAATGAAATGGTGAATCGGCCGAATGAAGCGATATGGGCGCGCACCGAAGGCAGCTGTGGCGTTCCATGTCGTACTGTGTACGTACGCGCCGCGCTGCGCTGCTCTAGCTCTGCTAGCCGGCCCCCCCCCCCCACGTCACGTATACAGCAACAGCTAGCTCGCGCTATTTAGCGGCGCCGACATCAACCAGGTCCAGGCAACTGTTGTTGTAGCGTTATCTCTGATTCAGGAAATCCACCCGTTTTCGGTAGTTGTTGTGTCAGTCGAAACTATCTTTGGAAGCTGCGCTCCGGGCTGAAGATCTGGTAAATGAAAGATCATTTAATTCGGACGTGCGCCCCTTACAAGTTAACAAACTCACCCCTGACAAACTCGCTGGTACAAACTCGCCCCCTGACAAGCCCCTCACAAAGTTGCCCCTCGGCAAACTCGCCCTCCCCGACAAACTCGCCCCCGTAATTTTTTGATGCATTTCATTGAGTATGAGCCGACTGATTCAATAAGAGAGCAGATAAAACATTATTATAAAGCCAAGGCAGGATGTACGGGGACATAACTGTTTTAATGAATTATTAGGCGCTGTTGAGACGGATTTAGTATATATAACTAAGTAAGTAAAGAGTAAATCAAACAGGGCCGGCCTAGTATAATAATTTCAATGGGCGTTTTATATTTATAAATATTATTTTTTATAACATAGGTATGTTAAATAATTGAAAATACCTAGAAAACTAGCTAAATAAAACAGTTACAATTTATTTTACCATGATTTTACTATGTAAACTTTGTATTATGTATAGGCCTACTATGAACAATTTACAAAGTTTTGTTTGATTTAATTACATTTTTTAATTATTTGTATTTTGTATGCAAATTTTACTTATTTTTTATTTTACTTATTTATTTTACTCAGTATTTTGTTTAGCTAGTTTCCTATTTATTCTATTTAATTGTAACTGTAAATTAATTATTTCTTGTAATATTAATATTGTAAATTTTTGGAAAGAATGTCGTATCCGACTGCCACTTTTGAAGGTTTTTTGGGGAATTTTTTTGCAGCCGCTAGCCACTAACTAGTTAAACAATTATTCTATTGATTTTTCGGGGTACAGAAAGCGAAACCTATCTTTAAAATCCACTTTTATGATGGTTTTCGGACTTTATTTCCCTTTTAAAAAACATTCTCCCCTTCAGAAAATAGAAGGATCCTATTATAGTTGCCACTGAGCATGTACAATGACCATGTTGGTCACTAACTGGGAGTTGACAAGATCAGACTGACATGACTGAGGAAGTCATTGTATACCAAAAATGCCTGATTTTTCATGAAATAAATATCCTAGATTAATTTGAAGTATATGTCCATCATCATCCATATGTTCTCCACCTTACTGGGTAGGTAAGATTACATTATTGGTTATATCATGGAGGTAGAATACGAATGAGAAAAAGTGGCGGTCGGATACGACATTCTACCCACATTTTTGTTATATAAAACTTCAATTGAAATGATTTTTATGTTTGATTTACTCTTTTCAGTCTCACTGGTGTCAAATAATTTACCACAGATTTATAATACATAAAATTAATAATTGGATTCATTAAAATAATTATTCCCTTGTCCATGCTGCCTTTATTATAATAATGTATTAAGTACTCTCTTACATTAACGTTACACCAATCTCAACAGCGTGAAATACGTCAAAAAATTACGGGGGGTGAGTTTGTAGGGGGGCGAGTTTGCTGAGGGACGTGTTTGTCGGCGGGCGACCTTGTGAGGGGCGAGTTTGTATTGACAGTGGGCGAGTTTGTCAGGGGGCGAGTTTGATTATAAGGGGCGAGTTTGCCAGGGGGCGAGTTGACTGGCATCCATATCAATATCAGTTTATGTACAATGTGCAAGCCTGCATCATCAAGCAATGTCAATAGTCAATGAGACAGAGCACTTTTTCTATGTCCTCAGTTATGATTATGTCGTATATTATAATACTCACCTGGATCAAGTGGCATAGCCTGGAGCCCCATGGGCTGGCCGATTTATTTATTTTGTTTAGTAAAAAAACCCAAAAAGAATAAGTAAAAAAAATCTTTATAATTTTTTTTATTTATTTATTTTGCCGGGGATTACCACATAATTGGCACATCTAACCCCCACCCTGCATTCGAGAGCCACCATTTTTGGGGGGAAATAAAATTTAAACCCCTCCTCCCATGAAAAATCTCTGTGTATATGCCTGTCTGTATCAAATGGCATATATACATATTTGCAATAACATCCAATAGTATCCAATATGAAAGCAAAATGTTAACTTAGTTATGTTGGATGAAGATATTAATGGTGCACTTTTTCATACTTTTTGTTTCAGATATGTCATAAGTCTGATCCAGAATCCAGAATCCAGAATCCAGAATCCAGAATCCTTGGAATTACCAAGCATCATCTTGTCAACAATCTCAAGACTCATTGCTATTGGTCATCATGATTTTCAAACTTCACATGAACTCTTTGGCATTTGCTTTGACTGTCTTTGGTAACAAATTGACGTCGTCCGTGTTTCAATTTTACTATGTCAAGTTGTTTCTGAATCGTTACCATATTTCAGAGTCCTGGTTCTCTGCTGCCCAGGTTGTGTATCTCATCTGGAATGCAGTCAACGATCCACTGTTTGCATACTGGCAGGATAATTCCAAAATCCGGGCATTCCGTAGTCGGAGACTAGCCATCTTGTATGGAGCCCCTCTGTTCAGCATTTGTTTCTTGTTGCCATGGTTTCCTTGGGGTAATTATGAAGATCATAGTTGGCTGGCAGGGTTACATTTGATGTTTACGCTGTGTGCCTATGATACCTTGTTAACCTTTGTCTTACTCGCTCACTGTGCAATGTATGCAGAGATTTCCACAATTCACGACGATAGACTGCGTCTAACCAAGTATTGTCAAATTGCCTCAATTCTCGGTGCTACAAGTGTCATGGGTGCTGAGTTTGTATCTTCTAGTCTAGAGAATTTCAGAGCTTTCCAAATGTTTTGTCTCGTGTTGGCATTTGTAAGTTGGTTAGCCATGCATTACACCGGTCGTAATGTGGTAACGTTGTATGACAATACTCCCATCGAAGATTCCTCCACTAAATCTGAAGAGTCATTGAATCAGTCGTCGTCGTCTAAGTCCACAGCTTGGGTCCAATTCAAGCAGATCATTGTGGAGAAGAATTTTCTGAGATTTGTGACGATGAATTTCTTTCAGATACTTCACTGTACGTACGAGGCTAATTTCTTATCCATCTTCGCTGGTCAGCTCATCCCATCAGGTGATCTTACCCCACTTGCACGGAAGATGCTTTATGGATCAGCATTCGTTTTACCACAGGTAATTTGACATTATTGTAAAATGAAAATAACATATGGAGCAGAAAATAAAGAGATTAATTTTGGATTATTTTAAATATTTGTATTTCAGTAGGATGCTAAACAAAGATGATAATCAGAGGAGACGAGTAAAAGACCAGACGGTATTGGGATTATTTCTTAAACTTTTTCAAATGAACTTATTTTTCCTGTTGCGCATAGGTTCTGGTGCTTGTGTTAGGTCCTGTGGCAGGAAGATGGGGCTATTATAAAATCTTCTTGTATTCATTTGTCATCAAGATAATTAGTGGTGTGACTATGTACATTATTGGACAAGCTCATACATGGATGCTAGCACTTTTCTTTTTGGTGGATATGTGAGTACACTGTTTTTTTTCTTCAATTGTTGAAGATTTTGTGCCGGCTGATGAATGAATTTCTTTCATTCATAGCTTGTTTGTGAACCTAACAAATGAGCAATTCATAATTTAAATGGGTACCTGTGAGGGCAGAGTTGGTTATTGTGTTTGATTAGCCCGTATGCGCTGAAATGGCAGCAATTGAGCTGTATACTCCCCAGGGAGCTGAGATGGTTTCAGGAATGATTTATGAGCCTGAAGAGCAGGGGTAGTAATGTAATGCACCTTGAGCACCAGTTTGGTGGATACGTGCGCTATATAAGTCTACATTATTATTATTATTATTATTATTGTTATTGTTATTGTTATTATTATTATGATTATGTATTCAAACTTTATATAGATCAACCAACTAGTGAATCTTTAAATGAATTGTTTATTTACTTGTAGGTGTGTTCCAGAGGCAATGTTTTCCTTTTTTAACCTTCCTCTCTCCGACATCATTGATCATGACAAAGAAAAACACAAACGAAGGTAAGAAAATAGGTCACCATAATCATACAAATTTAGAAAATTAAATTTTGTTTTGCCAGTCAAAGAAAAATCCTTGAATTTTGAAATATGAAAAAATAAAAACCCCAGCAAAGAAATACGTTGGAGTGGTTTCACAGTCATGGCAGTACAGTTCTGCATTACTAATTTTGTGGAATTCTGCAATAAAACAAAGAAAAATACAAGTAAGGACATTACTCTTTGCTAAAGTGAAGGATTTTGGAGGATTGAGGTTACATGCTACATGCTCTTTGCTAAAGTGAAGGATTTTGGAGGATTGAGGTTACATGCTACATGCTCTTTGCTAAAGTGAAGGATTTTGAAGGATTGAGGTTACATGCTACATGCTCTTTGCTAAAGTGAAGGATTTTGAAGGATTGAGGTTACATGCTACATGCTCTTTGCTAAAGTGAAGGATTTTGAAGGATTGAGGTTACATGCTACATGCTCTTTGCTAAAGTGAAGGATTTTGAAGAATTGAGGTTACATGCTACATGCTCTTTGCTAAAGTGAAGGATTTTGGAGGATTGAGGTTACATGCTACATGCTCTTTGCTAAAGTGAAGGATTTTGGAGGATTGAGGTTATTAGGCATACTTGCATTTCCATGGTACATGTACATCCATGTTTGTTGTAGTGATTACAAGGTCAGTGCTTGGGGTCAGTGCTTGGGGTCAGTGGACACAGTTTATTGCTCCATGCACGCAGGGAGAGTCCCTGGCCATGTACATGTATCACAGATTAGAAACGCATGTGTGCATACATGTCATGCGCTTGCTTTACTACTGAAGGATTTTTGATGATTCAGGTTATGTGTGAGCAAATGGGCCTAGGGAGTTAGGGTTAATAATCATTTAAATAAACTTATAAGGAACTAGTTTGGGATAGTGCATGGGCAGCCAGGAAGGTTAAATCTTCTTGACTATAAACACAATTTCAGCACTGGAAAAATACTGTGCTTTATCAACTTTACTGGTATTTTCTTTCTTGTTGCAGAACTCCAATTTCTTCCAGTGTGTTTGGTTACAATGCCTTGTTCACCAAACCCGCTAATTCTTTTGCTCCGATGATCATCCTTAATATTCTCAACAGATACAGCTACCAGACACTGATATCACAAGGAAAGTCCAACACTCTTGATGTTAATGTACCATTAGCACAGCTTCATTCTTTAATGTTTACAGTTGCATGTTGCATTCCTGTCATTATTGGCTGTTTACAGATTCTAGTATGGTACCCATACACTATCCGGAATAGTCATATAATTACACCAAAACACTTTGAAACTTAGTGATTTTCTTCAGAAAAGCCCGTCTAGATTTGGCTGGTTCGCTGTTTTATTCAATGTGGTCCTGCACTGAAATACCTTTTCAAATCTTTCAATGATTTGAGTGGCATATTCATAATATTTTTACTTAAAATTTGCTTGATAAATACTTTGAAATTGAATTCAATCTTTTTAACAATATACAAGGTTAAGGTTGAGGGATTAATTTTAACTTTTATTTTATTGTTTCTAATTATGAAGGGCTTTGAGGTTCTTGCATAAGGCACTTTATACATTCAGTGTTAATATTATTATTATTAACACATTATTCATAGTTAAATACTATTGAATGTTACAGGTACTGTATTGCATAGAAATCGTATAACAAATTGGGTGGTTTTTACACAGATATTTGTTTAAATTATATCTATTGTTAACATCTTAGTTTAAAGTGACTACACACTTTTGTTAAATATATCCATACTTCATAAGAATCAAGATATAGAAACCAACCTGCGTGGAAGTTAACAAAAACAAAATAGTGAAGAATGCTCTCATATTGTTCGTATTCAGTTCATCATGGAATTTCTTCGGATGACGGGAATTAATTTTGGAAATTATTTCACTAATTTAACGTAGCACCTAAGTCTGAGATAGAAATATTTCAAGGTTTGTTTGATACCATCATCAACTTTGCACCAAATAAGTTTTACGTAAAACTGTCGTCACTTATGTTTTCAAGATTATAATACCAATTTTATTTACATTTACCAACTTTAAATCAAGTAAGATTTCAGATACTAACTTGTCAGTTAATAAACAGGTAATGGCCAGTGTTGTACCTTCCCTTTAAGATTTTATTTTTGTATTTTAAAGTGATTTACATAGAGTAGTAAAATTAGTATTGGATGTTACAGATACTGTTTACATATACTGTATACAAAAGCAGGTTTTTATTTTGGTACACAAATGTTGTCTTTAAATGATAGATTTTGTTTATAGCTCTTAATCTTAGTTAAACAATAACAATTTTCTGTGAGAATTTTAAACACTGCCTTTGTATATTCTTTGGAGAACCCCATAACAACATTTATTTGTACATCTAGATCACATAAGCATCATGAATTACTTGTAAATCTCAGAAGGTTGGGCAGACACGTAGCCAGAAATCTGTCAAGGGAGGAGCGGCGAATTAAAAAAAAAGTAGCCTCAGAAATATTTTGAATGTGGTCACAAAACAACAACCCCCTCTTTGTAGGGTTACAAATGTTTCAGTTTGTAAACTTTGTATTATACAAAAATAAATTTTAAAAACGGTCCCAAGAGGGAGGGGCGACCGCCTCCTTCGCTCCCTTGGATTCTCGCCTGAGGCTGTGTATAAGTACTCAATTTCTCCACTTGCCAACCTAATCTGCTGAAATGTGCACAAATTAATTTATTTCTTTATACATATTTCTTGGTCATAATGAAGTATCAGGGCTTTAGAGTAACTATTAAAAAACGATCGTAATGAATTGTACAAATTGTCAGTTTTGTTCTGTATTTTTTTGCATGTTGTAAGGGGTCATCTTTTTATCCTGTCGATGTTCCATTCCCCTACATACATGTAGTCAGGGCCGGATTTATAAGGGGGCAAAGGGGGCAATTGCCCCGGGCCCCCCTGCCAGAGGGCCCCAGACTAAGGACTTCCTTTATAAAAAAATGTAATAATTATAAAATTAGTTTTATATTTTTTTCGAAGAAATGCGGTTTATCATTCATTTTAGTTCATTTTTTATTTGTCATGTAATTTAATTTCTATGTCGAGGGGCCCCCGAACCTGAAGTGCCCCGGGCCCCTCAAGGTCTAAATCCGGCCCTGCATGTAGTGTCCCAAACAGCTCAACATTTACCTTCTCTTGGCCTTGAAGAATATTCTGTCCCCTTCCCTTACTCCAAAAGTTTGGGGAATGCTTGTCCCTCATAATCCCAGTCGATTGACGCCCGCTGGACGGTGAAATGGGGTTGGTCGAATATTGTTCTCGTGTCCCCAACAAGTCTGTCCAAAGTTATCGATTCCCCTCTTGCGTGAGTGCGCATATCAGCGGCGTAACGGCAAGCGCATTATGCAGGAAAAACTAACGGTTGGACTGCAGGTGCTCTGGACGTGATGCATTCTGCTTGGATAGTATGTGCATATCGACATAACATTTTTTTTAACCATATTTTTATTATTGGCAAATTGTTGGTGTTTTGATACATTTGCACTTTTCGGTCTCATGACTTGCCAATGAAAATGTGCATATTCATGAGCAAATCAGTGAGGCACGTCACAGTGCGATCACTGAAGTTTCTACATAGACCCTTTAAAAGAGGTTGGCCTAAGTTACATAGCAGATCTGTAGTACTTTTTTCATGAGTATAAATACGAGTAGGCCCTACTGCATCTCGGCTAACTGCAGCCTAAAACACAAATTCAGTGTCACTTTTTTTCAGGGTAGTGCACATTCTGACCCCTTCCCCCGCCAAATTTCGACCATATATTGACTTGTTTGGATTTTACTGATACAGTGGTAGTGAATCATCATGATACTTAAACCTCGGCTAAACTGATCTGAGAGTCCATGCATAATTCACCATCTGAATAACGGCCCGATGGAAAAGTGCCTGTGATCACATTTTGTTTAAAGTGTGGCATGAATTAGCTTTCACCATAGAGAAAGATGTTTGAAGTTGAACGTGTAACTTATGCTTGATATGCTAATGTGAAATTTACTCTGGAATAAGTTGAAACATGCTATTTAAAGATGAAAATAATATTATTGGCAGCGGTGGGATTCGAACCCACGCCATCGAAATGACTGGTGCCTAAAACCAGCGCCTTAGACCACTCGGCCACGCTACCTCAAAACGAGGTTGGTGTTGCATGGTATTTATATATTAATTTGGTATGAAATTGTCTACAGATTGTCCAGCCCACCAAAAAGAAAAAAAACGGCATGATTCATTAAAATGTGATAATCTTTTTATGATTAACTATTATCACGGTGATCACATTTTGCGCAAGTGTGGCGGCTGATTACAGCCACGTGTTCACTTTTAACCAATCAACTTATTTCATGAAACGTGCAATTTGATTAAGTCTGGTTCCAAACTACAATTATACAATATTGATACTTGAATAGTCTGGTTCCGAACAATTAAATATCCAATATAGGTCAAGTACATCCACCTACCCGGACCCGTGCACGTACGTAAGCTGGCTAGCAAGTACATGTACATGTACAGTACATCATTACATGTACATAATGTTGTTTACAAAATTTTATCTTGGACCTTGCATATCGCTTGATATGTGATGCGTTGGCCGTAGCAAGCTCCCTAGCTACATGTATGTACTAGTACATCATGTACACAAACTAGTACAATGTAGGCTGCAGTTGGTGTTTATGTGTGCTTGCGGAAAACTTAAAAGTGTACGCCTGTAGTGTAAGTATCCGATGCCTTCTTCTATTTCAAGTTTCATCAACTTGTAGACTTTGTTTGGTACAGAGACTCTTCAGAGAGAAGGTAACATTAGACTATAAATTAATTTAGATTCCCTCAAGTCGCGGACTCGAATTCGAATCGGAGTCAGACTCAGAGAGTTAACAATCAATAATACTCATTAATAGCAATCATGTTATTGTTATAACGTTAATATATATATGTACGATTACGTACGTTGGACTTGGAGATATCGTTATCAATATCACTCAGTAAAAGAAGAAGAAGAAAGAAAAACAAACAAACAAACAAAAACATTTGCGATACTGTAAACACTGAGCAAAGCCAAAGGACCAGACCAGATCAGAGATTCTTGTACTTGACTTTGTTTTTGTGTAATGCATGATTGCTGTGCATCAATGCCATCATGACTCATGTGCGGGGAATGTTTTATGGCTATAATGGCTATATTGGCATTATGGTAAGACCAATAACCATTATTTTGCATTTAATACTACAGGTAGGTCATCTTTAACTGAGCAAAACATTTCACAGGTTAAGATATATTTCTTGAAAACTAAGTTAGACTAGGTTGTTCCAAGTTGAAAGGAAATGGAATAAATCTCGTAACACAGATGATCGGCATCTTTATGTTAAGCAGATTCATAAATTATCCAAATTAATTCATAGTGAAAAATCTCGCTACTATAAAGAGCAACTTACAACTTGTGATCCTAAAACAGTTTTCAAAGTTGTGAATACGCTTCTCAATAGATCAGTCAAAGCACTCCCTTCTACTGATTCAATGAAATCACTTAGCAATCGATTCAGCAAATTCTTCATGGAGAAAATTGTTAAAATTCGTCAGAATATCACTTCAACGCTTGAATCATCAGAGACTGGGCATGCTGAGCCAGACATTCTTCTGAGTAATGGTCATACCCAGGGACCAATTATGTCTCATTTCACTCCCGTTGATTATGATGAGATTTTAAAGTTAGTTTCCTCCGCTCCTAGTAAATCTTGTGGACTAGATCCGCTGCCTACATGGCTCCTGAAGAAGAACCTGAGTATTTTCACCCCAGCTATGGTTTCTATTATAAATTCATCTTTGACGAATGGCAGTTTTCCTTCAGCTCTAAAGGATGCTATTGTTATACCACTTTTGAAAAAGCCTACGCTTGATCACGACACTCTCAAGAACTATAGACCTGTGTCAAACACTGCCTTTCTGTCTAAAGTGATTGAAAAAGCTGCTCTTAAATCGTGTTTCCAAGCATTTGGAGGTTAATAATCTGCATCAGCCATTCCAGTCAGCATACAAGTCCAATAGCAGCACTGAGACAGCCTTGTTGAGAGTCAAGAGTGATATAATGTATGCTCTTGATAATCGGCAGGCTGTTCTCTTGGTGTTGTTGGATTTGTCTGCTGCTTATTGCTGATCATTCTATACTTTTAAATAGAATGTCAAATATATTTGGTATTACTGGAAGTGTTCACGACTGGTTTCATTCGTACCTCACTGGCCGGACTTGCAAAGTAAAATCGCGAATGAATACTCCGAGCCTCAAGCTCTCGATTTTGGTTTGCCAGGCTCTGTTATCGGTCCGCAGTCCTTTTCATTCTATACACATCCACTCGCCGACATCATTAAGCGCCATACCAATGTTAAATTTCATTTTTATGCAGACGACAGCCAGGTGTATATTACTTGTGATCCTCGAGACCCAAATGATGTGAAACACGCTTTGTCGACTTTGACCACTTGTATTCTTGAAATCAAAACATGGATGATGCATAACATGCTGCAATTAAATGACACTAAAACTGAATTCTTTGTTGCCGTCACTCCAAGATTATCTCATACGTTGCAGGACATCTCTCTTAAGATCGGTAATATTGTCATCAAGCCATCCACCTCCGTCAGAAACCTCGGTGTGGAATTTAACCAAAATATGAACATGTCAACCCATGTGACTTCGATTTGTCGTTCACTAAACTTCCATATCCGCAATTTATCTCAAATTAGAATGTTTATTGACCAGACTACTTGCCATCACGCCGTTCGTGCACTTGTTACATCAGCGATTAGATTATGCTAACTCTCTTCTTCATGGTATAAATGTTTCTGATATCAAACGTCTTCAGCGTCTCCAAAATCGTGCAGCCAAACTTGTTTTCCAGGCTAAAAAGTATGATCTTGCGTCGCCATTTCTCCAACAACTCCATTGGTTGCCTGTCCACTCGCGTATTGTGTTTAAGATTTTAACTGTTGTATATAAATGTTTCACCAAACAGGCACCAACGTATCTTTCAGACCTCATCATTCCCTACAAATCTAGGAAATCCGGACTTCGCTCAGGCAATGATGATAGACTAGTTACGGATTGCCTAAACCAACACTCAATCTGGTGACAAGGGTTTTTATGCTGCTGGTCCTATGCTATGGAATAACTTGCCTCACTACATCCGTCACACTACATCATTAACAAAGTTCAAGAAAGATCTTAAGACTTTTCTATTTTAATTGTTTTTGTTTTGGGTTTTTGTAGTTGTATAGTTTGTTTCTTGTATTTTGTTAAGCGCTCTGATACCAGTTTCTTCTGTGTTTGAGCGCTATATAAATGTTCACATTATTATTATTATTATTAGTAGCCCCATTCTTATCTAGGGCCAATAAACTGGAATTTTTTTTTTCAACTTTTGATCTGTTAATTAATATTACAATCTAAAATTATGTGATTAGGTGAGCTTGCCCTAGAAGACACTTTTGGCATAAAGTTGACTATTGTGAGATTGGTAATTTTGGAGAAATTTAAATTTTATTATAATTTTTTTTATTTCAAAATGTTTTTAAAAAATTCATGAAAGTGAGCTATCCCAGCATAATGGATTTTATGCAAAAAGTGTCTGCTAATCACTAATTTTAAGGTTGTAAAAAAATAGAAAAATCGCCCCTTTTTTGTACATGCAGCCTTAGAATGTGGCTATTCAAGTAGTTATTGGCCCTGTCTACAGATTCACTTAATGTGTCACAAATATTCTTATGTTTAAAATTGAACATTACTTTGTTATTTATTTGTACTTCTGTGGAGAAATAAACCTGAAACCTGGTACATAAAGTCACAACCAGTGATATAACTAGGGTCCAATTTTCAGGGGCACTAGGGATGCACCACTTTTTCTAATGAGTATGTCAAAAAGAGCTTATAATAATAAATGAACCACTCGTCAGAATCTAATAAAGAATGACCCTGGGGCATAGCCAGGTGGGGGGGGGGGCGAGTGGCTGTTTCCCCCATTTTTTTTTTTTTTAAAAGGGGGAAATAGCCCACAGCCAATATTTTACCCCATTTTAACTCTTAAAAAGTGGGGGGTGTGTTGATGTTCTGTGACCTCAATCAAAAAAATTTCTGGTCGAAAACTTGCCGGGGGCTACTTTTTTTCAGAAAATTGTCCACTGCTCCTCCCTTTTTGCCCTCTAAAATCGTTTAAAAAATTTAACTGAAGGCTCACCGAGACTTGAATTACTTGCGAGAAATTCAAAAACGGTTAACAAACAGCATTTGATTCATACCTTTTAGGTATTGTTTGATTGTAGATAAAAATGTTAGTTTTACTAATCTGAGAGATGCCTTCATCATGCGTTGTACAGTGGTTGATGCGCAATACTTGAACATTTTGTATCCTGCAACCTCAAATGAGGACCTATTTTTTTCTTCAATATTCTGAATGGGGGTAACCCGGGGGGGCACAGAATTAGTGTTGTAATTTTATCTTTGGGTCTGTTTCCCTTTGTCCAGTATCTTTGTTCAAGTCTTGTTCGTTTTGTCTGTTGTGTTGTTATTGATGTTATGTGTTTTGCCTTGTTACTGTTTTGTTTGTGAGGGTGCGTATGTTTGTCTGTTTCCATTCTTTTGTTTTTTGTTTGTTTGGTTGTTTGCTTCTTGTTTGCTTTGTTGGGTTGTTTGTTTGTTTACTTGTTTGTTTGTATGTCTGTTTGTTGTTTGTTTGCTTGTTTGGGGTGGTTGTTGGGTTGCTTGTTTGTTTGTTTCTGTCTGTCGGGTTGTCTTTCTGTCCGTTTTTGTTTGTTTGTTTTTCCTAAATTGTCCTCTGTAACCTTCCATGGTTTTATGAAGGTCGTTTTTATAGACTTTTTATAATATATTTGTAGTTCTGTAAATTTTAAGTTTTATTATATAATTTGTATACACTGGGAAATTTGTTTTTAATTATGATAATTATAAAGAAATGAAATGAAATGAAATGGCTGACATCTCACAGGATGTGCACAATTAAAAAATCCCCTAAACAGTTTTCAAACCTCACTTGACTTCAAATCCTTTCCTGTATCATAGTTTGCAGGAAGGAAATTTGCTGATGTAATCTCCAGAGAGATCTGTATAAATAAGTGGAGGCTGTATAAAGTGTATTGTTCATTCTTTATGATACAGAATACTGCTTACTTTCCCTAGTTATATGAACATTTCTGCAATGAGAAAAAAAAGTGAAAATGCAGTCATGCAGGTTATGTTTTCAAAAGGTTGCCTTCTGGAAACCTTTTGAAATTTGTTAATTCCTAATTTCTCAGCATGAATGATGCTTATTATCCCTCCTACACATGGAGGCCACTCCGATCCACTAAATTCTGTTCTTTAGCAACCTTCAGTACATACATGTACATGTACAAGCCTGCTGTCCTTTCCAAGTAATCTTACAGAATCAACTGTGTGTCACCCAACAAGGCCACTGTAAATGTTTGAACATATTAGTATGGCCTGCAATGTATCAATGGGAGACCACTTTACCCTGTAATTTCAGTGGTGTGACAGTGCACAGAAGGGTAACCATAGGAGGCCACTGGCAACAGCTAATGGCTTGGAGTTTTTGGAGCTAATGGGTTGTTTCAAAAATTGCACTGATTGTAGGAGGGTTAAGAATGTGTTACTAGTAATTTGATAATCTGGTTCATGTAATTACCAACATGTACATGGACCTTTTAGAAGTTATTTCTTGGAATAGTTACATGTATATAGTGTACCATTGCACTATTAATATCACCAGGTCTTTGTTGAGATGATTTGTATACATGTGCACATAATGTACAGTGTAGAGTGAATGTTGATTTTTTTCCCCTCCATGATTGTACACAATGAACATTATGTTGCTATAATTGTACAGGCATACAGGCATGCATGTATTGTACATGTACACATACCTACATGTACATGTACATGTACATGTACATGTACATGTACATGTACATGTACATGTACATGTACATGTACATGTACATGTACATGTACATGTATCAGTCCTTCCTCCATGGTTGGCTTAAACTAATGCCAGCCAGTTGGATCTTTGACCTGCCATCACGCACAAATGTAATATAGTCACATTGTACAGACTTCCTTTCTCAATGCTCAGTCATTGGAGTACGTATTAGTAAGCAGAGGTCAGCCATGGCTCCTGGGTCAACTGAGGACAATGATATCAGGTTGATGCAGGCACGTACATGTACATGTACATTGTACAAGTGTACACAGGGGCTGCCAATCTGAGGTCAGCGGGCCTTGGGAATATGATTTTTACGAACTGGTTAAGGCCGTGGTTAAGGTTAGTCTATGGTCAAAGGTGAAAGAAAGCCTGTTCAGAAAAGACCATGCAGTCTGCAATTACTTTTGAAAATAATAATTTGGCCCTCAGTTGGAAAAAAAGTTTGCCATCCCTGATACACATACAGCGAAATGAGCGTAAAGTCGCATTATACCATTCCACAGTACAGTGGGAAAAGTGAGAAATCGGAGGGGAGGTCTAATTTGTTTTTGTTATTATATTTGCAATTTGTAAATCTCCTTATTGAATTCCAAATTTTCAGTTCCATCAGACAATTAAAAACCTCAATTTCAGGCCAATTTCAGGCCAATATCGTTGGTAGCTTTTATCGTGTTCTGACAAACAACTTAAAACAAAGACGGAAACAAAGCCGCAAATCCCCCTCTGGTGGATCGCTGTAACCCCAAGTGTTATATATCATTGGAAGGCTCTTGTTCTACTGAATCCAGAAATACCAAGAACTCAATTGTTTAAATTTCCGACTTGAAGCTCATTTTGTGGTGACAGGTCACACTAACTGTTTATTGTACAGCTACTCCATACGTAGTAAATGTACATGATGCAGTATCTGAGTGGAGTGAGTTTGAGCATAGAGTAAATGTGAGCACCTAGTGTGAAGTTTCATAACATAGTATACAAATGTGTACATATACATGTACATGTGTACACATACAGTCTTACAGTTCTTTAAAATTTAGTTATTTTAGAATTATAGATTACCTCCATTTTAAGCTTTTGTGAAATATGTACTAGGTATCCTCTTCTTACCAAAAAATGTTCTAAAAACCAAAGCCATGCCTCTGTATTAAGGCTGTACCGGTTCTCCGGGTATACCGATACTGTCATTACCTGGTTCCATTTTTCAGTTCCAATTACCTATAAATGACTTTTAAAAATTCGGACATTTGAGCGGTTAAGATTACACTAGATAACACCTTTGTAGTATTTTATGGACAGTTTCCACACACTTTCCTCCAACTGATTCAGTGTGATACAATGTTTGCCTATTGTTTGCAGTTATTGGATTAGTGCATGCTTTATGTCTGCACTGGGAGTGTGTACCATGAGCTGTTAATAGAGGGGATATTCTTATAGGGAACGTCCACTATAATTGTTGCGCTATTAATAAAAAAGTGTTCTTGAAATTGAAAATTAAAACGGGTATCCGGGTATCTAGAATTTCTTGATTTCGGATATCCGGTTCCAAAAATATCCAAAAATGCACAGCCCTGCCCAGTATAAATTGTACACACATCTTTTCCTGTATTTTGTAGTATAGTAGCAAATGTTGGACAATGCAATAGTAATTTAAAACAAATTATAAATTTAAAATTTTCTTTTCTTTTAGATTTCAGTTGATGCCACATCTTCAAGGGTCCATAGCAGGTTTGGTTAGCGGTATGATTAACTGGTCATTCACTTCAACTATGAATGTTTACGTGCTTGTGTGTATATAAACAAACATTAAATATGTCTGAAGTAAAGATACCTTCCATCTCTTGCAATCTCAATGAGGAGATGGACCATTCAGATGATGATGATGAAATGCATCTTGTCTCACTTGTGGATTACATCCTCGGCTGTGAAAGTAATCTGAAACCTCCGGCGCAGAAATTGGAGTTGAAACAGAAAACGCCTCCTCTGAGGAAGAAATGGAAGCACGCAATCAAGAAGGCACAATCTGTGGGGGACCCATGGCAGGAGTTCCATCTGGAGAATTACCCTACAGAAGTTGCTGTTCGTCATCGATATAGTGCTGGAACCAATAAATGGGTGATTGATAATGTTAAGGTCAAGGTTGCAAAAGAGGTAAGTGGAATACTTCAGTTTTTTTAAAAACAATTTAGCAATAATTTATATATTGATCATCCAAACATGTATGCATTGTCTTGCTAGCTTTATAATCAATATTTAATTTAACATTTGACATTTGGAATCCGGCGCTCTGTCTTTCGTCCGGCCGGGGAAAAAAATCGCCTTTACAGAGCTCGCTTAGTTAGTCTTGGTTATTAAGACATTCTTCTTACCTTTTTCTTTTTTTGATGCTATCACGTAACACTCGGACATTTCACCGACAGAGGGCATTTGCTCACTTAGATCACGTTGTTGTGAAAGCGGTCGTTAGTGTAAAGCTAGTGTAAAGAAAGTGTAAAGAACAGGTTCAATTGGCGTTGGCTTGAATCAAAAGACAATGAGGGATATTTTCTTTCCGTGCGCATGAATGAATGTTCGCTCTTCCTTTGTGGGAAAATTATTTCAGGCTCTGGAACAAAGAGCTACTGGCATTCCTGATGTACATGGACATGTATGTAAACGCTGTGTACTCGGAGCTATTTCGAGTGTCTGCAGAAACTGATATCAAGTGTTGGCAGACACTCCATAGTACAGTGCTTAGCTTACTGTGTTCATGTGAATGTCAGTAAACAGGGGAAATGGTTAATATCCATACATAATCCCTGATGCAAGAATTCCACCAATTTAAAATAAATGTACAATTCAATTGATACACTTGTACATGTGTATACTGTAAATGCAGTTAAATTAAAACAGTTTGGCTGTAGTTTTGGCTACAAAACAGTGAGGGTCAAAATCAGTCAAAATGTCGATATACTTGCCAAGGTATAATCTAGAGCACTTAAAAAGTCGAACACTGTTAAAACCTTATGTGTAGTAAGTACATTTACAGGTCAAAATGAGTCGACCGTTTTTTGACTGGTAAAAGCATTGTTCTTGCATTGTTAAGGGTGGTCAAAATGATTGTAAAAACCAGTCAAAAATGCCCCTGTGTGCACATTTTGGGTCAACAGTCAAATGAGGCAGTTGACTGGTTTTGACCACTATAGCTACTTGCCACTAAAAGTGCAGCTACATGTATAGTAGGAGGGGTAATTGACAACATTGACTAAGCAGATTAATCGAAATTGCTACAAAAATATTTTGAAATCTTGCATATTTCATTCAATTATTTTTCAGTCCTTTGCTCGTGGTGCCATGAGACAATGTTTCAGACTGTAAGTATTCTGTCACTACACACTTGTATTTGTATACACAAAACATAAGTTAGCGGAGTACTTGAGACTGTATTCAAACACCCTACTATACTTGATTTTAGTTCTTAACTACATTTACCTACACGTATTCACAAAACGTACATGTGGGCATGTTTCAAAAGTGGTCACCAGATTACTTGAAAAGGACAGCAGGCTTGTACATGTACATGTATGTACTGAAGGTTGCTCAAGAACAGAATTTTGTGGATCGGAGTGGCCTCCATGTGTAGGAGGGTTAATAGTCAATCGCACACCTTGCATTGCCTCTTGTGCTAAATCCATGTACGTGTAGGAACTGCACATGCAAGCTCCACAGGTCTTGATGTCAGTGCACAGCGTACAAATCATGGCAAGTGAGTAAGAAATTTCGCCGAAAACCAAATAAAGTTTCCTGTAAAGAAGAATTGTTATTTTATTTCAGCTGCTATTAGACCTACAGTACATGTATACTACATATAAGTTATTCTGTTCACTGTATTTTCCATGTAATTGACATTTTGGTATATTGTACTCATTCTAATGCTGAAGTACGTGTCATGATTATTTTTTATTTAATTTTTTTTGTTCGTTTAGGAAGAAGCTGTCTAACTTTGGTAGACAGCGCACTGATTGGAAGCATGCGATGAACTTTGTTGCCAAGTCATATATGGAGAGTGTAGATCGGGAGATTTACTTCCAAGATGTCCGTCTGCAGATGGATGCCAAGATATGGGGGGAGGAGTTCAGTAGACATAATCCTCCTAAAAAGGTTGGTATGGCAACTTAATTTTTCTGATGTTTAAACATTTTCTAAAGTTTGGAGTCACGGTATTCACTTCCTTTCAGGCTGTCTAGTGAAACTTGGGTGTGCAGAATATTGGTTATTATCACGCCTGTGATTTCTTAGGATTTTTCCTGATTTCAGGATTTTTTTTTTACAATCTCCCTTAGCCACCAAAGAAAAGAAAGAATTAGCCTGTATTGTGTCCACCAAACCTCAAGTTTCTTGTTTGTGGTGATGTGGAGAGTCTGTAAATCCTCCCAAATTAAACATCCAGGAGGTTCAGGGGGCTTTGTCCTCTAGACCAAAGGCAGACCCAGGCCTGCTACCGACAGGAGGTTCAGGGGCTTTGTCCTCTAGACCAAAGGCAGACCCAGGCCCGCTACCCATTTTTTCAGGATTTTATACTTTTGACAAATCCCACCCCTGTATTGTTGCTTGTTTAAGCATAGAATGGAGCATGCAGTCCAGTATATGGACGCGTATGTTTGGAACAATACGGCAAATCTTTTATCTACCATTGGTTGTGTAAACAACATTGACATGGCTCTGGTCCTAAAACCCTGACTTTATAAACACTTAAACTGTTGTTTATTATTCAAAAAAAGAGAATAGGGGAACAAAAATCAAGTCTATAGACCACTAGACATCACATTACAACATGTTGCAACATATTGTAAAATATACTACTCAAAACAATTTAGGGAACACCGGATTTTTAAAATGAAATACAATGTAGGTTTGAAATGTTCCATGAAACCGGGATTTTCATTTGCAACCCCCTCTCTCTTTCAGTAGTCATGTCATGAAATGTGTAATCACTACATGCATCCTTTATCATCTGTTTCATTGTGCAGTTGTTTCTCATCAATTATGTGAAACATTGTGTTTATCTGAAATAAATGATTTTGCTTTAACTGAGATTATTTCGGTGTTCCCTAAATTGTTTTGAGTAATATATATGTTTGATAAACACATTTACATTTGAACCAGTTTGTATGGAAGTGTGTACATACACATGGGTGCCATGGCCGAGCAGTTAAGCGCATTGGACTTGTGTTCTGACGGCTGTGTCGTCAGAATGTGGGTCGAATCCGGGCCGCGACCGTGGTACTTGTGTCCTTGATCAAGGCACTTTACTGTAATTGCTTCTCTTCACCCAGGTGTATAAATGGGTACCTGTGATGGGTAGAGATGGGTAATGTGTTTGATTAGCCCTGTAGTGCAAAAAATGGTTGCACATAATTGGGGAAACAATGTAAAGCGCATTGGGACATTATGTGAAATGCGCTATATAAGAATGAAATATTATTATTATTATTATTATTATTATTATTATTATTATTATTATTATTATTACATGTACATGCACTGAGTACATGCACATGTTGTTACATATGTTTTAAGTCAAAGCTGGCAAAGCTGTCATAAACAAATTAAAAAAGCTGCCAAAAAATGGGGGGAAAAATTAATAAAAAACTATGATGGCCCTTTCAATTTATCAATTTATTAAGGAGTGTCGTGGCTGAGCGGTCTAGCTTACCGGACTCAAGTTCTGGTGTTAGCAGCAGAATGTGGATTCGAATCCCGGCCGTGACACTTGTGTCCTTGAGCAAGACACTTAACCATAATTGCTTAGAACTCTCCACCCAGGGGTTGAATGGGTACCTGTGAGGGCAGAGTTGGTTGATTAGCCCTATATCATATGCGCTGTAATGGCAGCAATTGAGCTGTATACTCCCCAGGGAGCTGAGATGGTTTCAGGAATGATTTATGAGCCTTATGAGCCTTATGAGCAGGGGTAATGATATAATGCGCTTGAGCACCACTCAGTTGGTGGATACGTGCGCTATATAAGTCCACACATTATTATTATTATTATTATTAAGTCAAATTTCCAAATGAGGCTTACATGTATGCATCATTATTATTTTATGTTATATATTATATATGGATGGTTTTGAATTGTCACTTCAACATGTAATGTTATTTCTATTGTTTTTTAAATTATTTAATCCCTTTAATGGTTTTATGGGAATCGTGTAATTTTGCCTTACGGCTGCAGCAAGTTTTTAATATAATAATGATAAGCTACAGTAATATATCATGCTCACTAAATACACATCAAGCCATTTCAGCATGATTAATTTGATGAATAGTACAACAAATACCATACTACAATGACTGCAAAATGACCTCAAACACAATACCCTGTGCGTACATGTACGTTTCCACTGCATTTAATAGCACGCTCAACAAATTATAATTTTGTCTTGTTGTCCAGGGAACTGGTTATGCACTTAGGAATTCCCAGGTCTGTGTTTTTCATGTACGTGTACAGGTATGTACACTTAATGTATGTACACGTGCACGAGCAAAACACCTGTGTAATTCACTTACATGTACATGTACACTGCACAATGTTTGTGTGGTATACAGATACAATGAATCAACTTTATGATTAACAAATGTGATGTGATCTGGGAAAACCCTTCTCATGGTGAAATTTGTCATTTTTGTGTTATATACATCAAATTAACGAGGACACTGTGTTGTTTTCAAAACTGTTTTATTCATGATTCTAGGTTGTCTATAACATGAGTTATGCTCTCGGGAAGTTATAGCCATCGCTGTCCTTAAAAAACGAAAAACGAAAAACAAAAGACGGCTTTTTAAATATCTGTCATCATAACACTATGTTTTTACATAAAACAATGGAATTTTTATTTAATATTTTCAAGAATGATCATTTAGATATTAACAATTAAAATGGTAACAAAAACTCAAATTGTCAAACAAAAAATTGGGGGACTATTTTGCCATTATCTTCAAAACAAGTTCGCCGACATCCGACGGGTTTTCCCAGATCGCATCACATATGTGCTCAATTTTGTAATTATATTATACATGTATCTGATATCATTCCATTATAACTCTTTAATTTACATAATTTGATGCATCATATACAAATAAATATTGAATATTTTGTATACCATGTTCAGTCAACTATATGTATATTGCACATGGTCTGGTTTTATGGCTAGTGTTGACAGATGTTTATACGTACATAATAATAATAATAATAATGTGGACTTATATAGCGCATGTATCCACCAAACTGGTGCTCAAGGCACATTATATTATTATTGTACATGTACATGTATGTACATAGCTTTTGATTTAATCCAGACCTTCATCATTAAAGGCATGACAAGGACAAAACAGATATTTAGAGGAAATTATTACAGCAAAAGATCATGGGGTGGGATGGCGAGAGAAACATGTAGAAAATAATCTCAAATACCACAAATAGAGCTACAATATATTTGTTATCCAGTATGTATTCATGCATTGCAATCCACATGTAGTTTTATTGTCCAAAATAATTTTAGAATAAATACAGCGTTTGAATAAAGTATGTGAATACTTTTTACATGAATACTAATTACATGTACATGTCTGTACACATGACGTGTAAAATGTAGGTTTTTTTTTTTTTTTTTAATTTTTTTTTTAGAAATAAGACAAACAAAACTGAAAAGCATATTTTGTTTCTCTTTCTTATTAAGGTTGACATTGTTCAGATGTGCGTCTTGGAGTTTAAGAATCGCCCTGGAGCTCCCTTGTTTCATCTTGAGAATTTTATCGAAGGCAACTATATCAAATACAACTCCAACTCGGGCTTTGTTAGAGATGACAAGATCAGACTCACACCGCAGGTTAGTTCACATGTATCAAGATTTCAAAACTTTTTATGTCAGAACATATTATTGTTTACTGCTGATGTGGAACCTGATTTGTTAAATATGCGCTAAATATGATAATATGCCCTTAAATACATGTAAGTACCTGGTTTGCCCCTTTCTGTGCAATGGACCTGCCTTGTCCACACCCACTATTAAGATTACTTAAGGTGAAATAATTTAAATGTAACATTTGAACCAAACATAAGGCTTACCAGGGGCGCGTTTTCGCGACTGTAACCAGAAACATGTTTGAGCTTCGGTCATTGGTTAAGCGTTTTTGCGAGTTCGGTTGTTCTGCGATGACGTCATTGTTCTGACCAAACCTGAACCGAACTTTGTGATCGGTTACGATTGGTTTCAAGATGGCGGATTGTAAAAAGTAACAAAAGTTTTGTTAATTATTTGCTAAAACATGATAGAATAATTGTTCGTATACCAGTATATCTTTCAAGTTTATTACTAGCACTCACGAGTAAGTTCTATTTTGCAAAAATTTAAACTATATTTTGAGAAACGCTGATGATTGAACACGTCGCAAACTGAAAACAATTTTCTGGTTACGTTTGCATTTTTGCTGTAGCTATGCCGTCTTGTTGCTGGTCGAGAATATAATGTCAGAAACAAGTTTCTGGTTAGGGTCGCGAAAACACGCCCCTGTAGTATTATACATGTTTCAATTCTAGCAGAGCCATCTAAGTTTTATATTAAACATACAGTATGCACCCTAAAGTAGTATCTTGATCATCTTTGACTTGGTGGTCATCAGAAAAGAATTTGTATTGATTATGAATAGTAAATGAAGACTTAATTTTGTGTAGTTCATGTTCATGTTATTGTTAATCGGATGGAGTCCCATGCAATGGGATGATGTATTAACCCTAACAATCCTCCAAGGGGCACCTGCAAAATTCTCCAAGGGGAACTTTTTGGGAAAAATTCAGCACTGTTTGTAAACTGGTACTTTCACCTCTTCAAATCGGACAAAATTACAACCCGGCAAGAAGTACAGGCCATAAGTGCTGAATATGAAAGATGCACGGTGCATTTTGAAGATAAGGGCCCATTTCCAAAAGTGCACTGATGGATTTTGGAGGATTCAGGAAGGTTCCTAGCCAGAATACCTAGGGGGTTAGGGTTAAGGAAGGTTCCTAGCCAGAATACCTATAGGGGGTTAGGGTTCAGGAAGGTTCCTAGCCATAATACCTATGGGGGGTTAGGGTTAAGGAAGGTTCCTATAGCCAGAATACCTAGGGGGTTAGGGTTAATGAGACTATAAAGCACAAGTTGACTTCATTCTGCATGTACATCCTATGTCTAGTTAATTTGTAACTTTTAAACTTTTGTAGGCCTTTAGTCACTTCACATTTGAGAGGTCTGGACACAAGTTGATTGTCGTTGATATTCAGGGTAAGCATAACGTATACGTAGGAGAACAGCTTCGGCCAGTTTTTGTTTGTTGTCTCAAAAAGCGTCAATGTACTATTCAGTTTCTCTTGTGGTTTGTTTGATGATTTAATTTAACCCTCCGACTCTAGCTGAGGTCAAAATCAGTCAAACTGCCTGTTTTGACTGTTGACCCATGTGTGCACACAGGGGCATTTTTGACTGTTTTTTTTAACTGTCATTTTGACCACCCTGAACAATACCAGACAATGCTTTTACCAGTCAAAAACGGTCGACTCATTTTGACCTGTAAATGTACTTACTCCACGAAAGGATTGACAGTGTTTGACTTTTAAGTGCACTAGATATACCTTGGCAAGTATATCAACATTTTGACTGATTTTGACCCTTGCAGTAGTAGGAGGGTTTTAATACAAAAAGCGACGTCTTCTCTTTATAGTGATTGACTGTTGTTTTCCAGATTTTTTGGTATTGTAAATTGGGGTGTGATCCTGTTCTACACGGCCTGAATAGCTTTCCCAGAACAAAGATATTGACTATTTGGAAAATCACCAACTACACATATAGGCAGGCCTGTGATTCCTCAGGATTTTTTCCTGATTTCAGGATTTTTTTACAAATCCCCCTTTGCCTCAACATTTCTTGAATGAAGAGAAGTAGCCAGCAAGGAAAGAAAGAAGTAGCCTGTATTATGTCCAAACCTCTAGTTTCTTGTTTGTGGGGATGTGCAGTCTGTAAATTCTCCAAAATTAAACATCCAGGAGGTTCAGGGGGCTTTGTCCTCCAGACCAAAGGGAGACCCAGGCCCGCGACCCATTTTTCAGGATTTTTTACTTTTATCAAATCACACCCCTGTGTAGGAGTTGGATTACTCGATATGATAATCTGGAGGCTAAAGTTTAAATCTCACTTCAGTAAGCTTTACTTTGTTTTCTCTGAAGGTTAATTTAATTGCCAGACAGTGATTTGAATGAAAATTTGACTAGTCAATCAACCAATAACAGTTTATCCTGTTGATTATTTTTCTCTAGGAGTAGGAGACTTGTACACCGACCCACAGATTCACACAGCTACAGGCACCGAGTACAATGAGGGTAATTTAGGCGCTCGTGGTATGGCGTTGTTCTTTTCATCCCACGTCTGTAACGAGATCTGTGCAAGTCTCAAACTGACACCATTTGACCTTCACCCAAGTGAGGTTGCCGACCATGACAGTCTGGTTATCAGACAGGTAAGTTTACTGCACAACACTGCATTGTAATTGATGACACACTATACAGGGTGTCCCCATAAAAAGTATACCGAGATAAAAATTACTGTAATGGCAAAACTACTTTATATATGGGAAAGAGAAATATATCTCTAGAAAGGGCAGAATGTCCTCTTTGCAATGGTATACAGCTTGTGATGTTATTGACACAGATGAGTGAACAAACTAGACAGATGTTAAGGGTACTGAAAGCAGGACTGTGACAAGTTTGCATATTTGAATAACAAAGCTCAACCATGCAAGTGTGCAGAATACCAAATGCCTTTGTTTTTTCAACACATTCTTGAAAACAAGGAATGTACCTAAAACAATGTAATCTGCTTTGTTTTCGCTACTTACCTCAAAAGTTTAATGTGCAGGTTTTTTAAAATGCTTTTTGGACCTTTGTTATTCAAATATGCAAACTTGTCACAGTCCTGCTTTCAGTACCCTTAACACTGTGAAAATCTCGCTCGGTTAAAATTTCAATAAACACGGTTAAAATATGGGTACCCTACATTTTAACCTTAATTTAACCGTCTTAGTGCACGGTTAAATCGCCTTTAAAAAATTCCTTTGTATTGTCTCGGTTAAAGTGTGGTTAAAACTCGGTACCTGTTCTGAGATCTGCTGAGGGCTTGCTCATTAACTCTGTGGTGAGTTAATCCATTGTTGACAGAGATAATCCCAATACAAAAGCCTCCGCTTGCCTGAGACATAACGGTCAATGTTTGTTCAACCATGCGCGAAAGAGTATCGTCCATGTTGTGCCCATAGCGCAGCCTGCAGTCCGTCATTTAACTTCGCTGAATTTGTAAATTGGGCACGCGTCACGCCAGTCAGGAATGTGCCTCAAAACGAGCCAACGTTTAGTCTAGTCTGTTACGTTGTAATTATTTGGCGGCGGCCGCCATTTTTAGCGCCAAAAAGAAGAAAAAGTCCGCCCCCGCTTAGGATTGACGTCATGTCAGCACTGACAACTTTGTCTCTGATCTGCAACTGGTGTGAATATTTGTGTGTGTAAGTAAAATAAACCCTTTCACGGTATATGCGCCATGTTTGTCAGGCAAAATTGTTTATTTCGATTCGCTGCCGCCATGCGATCGACCCATCAGCGCCGAACTTTCCGCCCACGGAAGTTAATTCGGCGCTGGTACCGGGTATACGGGTCCGTCGCAGACGCAACGGCATTCAAATAAACAAATTTGTTCGCTGTCAACGAATATGTCATGTCCGCAAAACCCTTTTTGATTCAAGGGTTTTAATTAACTCAATTTCGCTGGCCAAAATCGCGATTCACAGTAGATACTATCTGAAGATCAGGATCGGTTTGGGGTTTTAAATTTTTGGCTAGTTGGCTTATCACGGGAAAAACCATGCGGTTTGCAGTTTTACTGTGAATTTAAAAAAAAAATAATATAATTAGAAAGTCATTATATAACATGTTACTGATGTTCTTTCACCGTATAATCAGAGAGCAATACAAATCTATCATAAGGTAAGAGTACCCATCATCAGCTTGCAACTTTGAACTGAAATTGAAATTAACACATTTTAATTGAAAATATTAATTTATTTTAACAGAACAAGGAAATGCTGGAAGGGCTATGCCATTGGACAAGTCAAGGCAACAAGGGAATTCCAGCCGCAGGAAGGGAAAAGGCGCCAGAGAGTCAACTCAAGATATTTGTAGTGTTCCTGGTGCCAGTTTTATGTGATTATTTATTGTATTAAACTTTCATATTTATTTTGTTTATTTCACAAAGTTAATATATACAATACTTAAAGCCTATGACCCTATTTATACTACTCTTAACATCGCTGCTTTATATTTTACTTAGTCAACTTGTTTTAATTGTTTTCTATTCATGTTGGCCTACACAGTTTTATATGCAATTTTTGTAATTAAATTTTTAGTAAGACTTTGGTGACACCATATTAACATTCATTTGAGTAGATTAGTTCTGAAAAGAACTGGGTACACTCTACGTTTGATCAGTATGCTCTGATCGCCCTCAGGACAATCAGAGCATACGGATCGAAACGCTGAGTTGTACCTCCAGTTCTTTTCAGAACTACTACTCAATTGAGCATTTCACATGGTGTCACCCAATTTGTCTTACTTATCCTCCCTCACCATGCAAAAGCTACGAGTTTTACTTAACTTTTTTTTTATTGTAATTTAATTTAACTCATTCACTTGATTATTTTGTTCGACTTGACGAAATAAAATTATGAGGAATTTTAGATTGTGTTTCTTGTCCTTTTTGTAATGAGTTGTATTTCCTTCCTCCATGATTTAAGTACATTGAAATTTTTCAATATAAAAACACATAAACAAACCGCCAAAAAAGGATGGGAATGATGTCATGTCGTAATAAACCACTGCCGCATAAATGGAGTTAAAATTCTTGGGCTTTACACAATTCTACATATGCTAGTGTTCGTTTTTTGGGGAATTGCATGTATATGACCGGCTGACACTAAGTGACAGTATAGGGGTGACGATACTGAAATTTGAATCGTACGATATTAGGCCAAAAAAAAAATTGTTGAGTTGCCCTCCAGTGAAAATATTTGAAGGGCTCAGTCGGTCGGGATTTTTTTTCTTTTTTTTCTTTTTTCTTTTTCTTCCCTCCTCGACTGTCATTTTAAGATTGAAATGCATTGAACTGAAACCATATACCATGTTTTCATTTGTATACCTATCAGCAAGGAATTTTACTTCAGAATAAAAGTATCCCAAGCATTTTGTTGTACTTTTCATGATTGACCATGGAGGTCTTCCTCCATAGATTGACACAGCAAATTCATCCATATTGCGGCAATGCTCAACGTGCAACATGTGAGTGGCCATTCGATTTGAAAACGTGTAGATCGAGTCGCAATCGCTGACACACGTACGCAGTGCGGGAGCCAGTGCACAACATGTGAGGGCCATTTGATTTGAAAACGTAGATTGAGTCACAATCGTTGGACGTGTGCGAAGCCAGTGGAAAACATGCGAGGGCCATTCGATTGGAAAACATGTAGATTTGAGTCGTAATCGTTGGCACACAGTGTGTGCGAAGGCAGTGCACCATGTGAGGGCCGGGCCATTCGATTTGAAAACATGTAGACTGAGTCTTTGGTACCGTAAATTTACTGGTAAAAAAGTGGAAAATTTCACAAATCAAACGTATTATGTTTTATAAAAAGAAAATTGGTAAGTTTCATTAATAAATATGCCTATGAATGACGAGGAAAAAAAAAAACCGACCAGATTTCAGCACTTTTGGGTCGGTCGGTGGAGGCAACTCAACATCTTTTTTTTTGTGCCTTATTTACCGGTACCCAAGACTCGATCTGTTTTCAAATCGAATGGCCCCTGCCCTCACATGGTGCACTGCCTTCTGCCACACTAAAGGATCTGAAAAATATCCTTCTCTACACATTTCTCCAATTTGACCAATCGGTCATTATTGGTACGTTCATATACAAAAAAGCCTACTATTCCCACAAAACTCATTGTCAAATGGACAAATTTTGGAAATAGTCAAATACGGATTCACTGTATTTCAATTTGTATGACATATACATCTTGGAAAACAAAAACAAAAAGTCAACAAAGATGTGGTGTCACCATAGCTCTATGGTGTCACTGAATGGGTTTGCACCATCATTATTTACAACACTACGTTGTTTTTTACACCGCGACGGGTTTTGTACGATTTTCGCCTTGTGTCAAGACTATGAACCCATTCAGCACGCATGCCGAAGGGAATTTCGACACGCAAAAAAAACCTACCATCAACGGAGAGGAAATGGCTCCATGAGTTCCACTGCAGAGCGCCATGGTCGACTGCAGCTTGGGGTTTCGTAGTCTCTCTCTCAAGACCGGAATTGGCACTTTTACTGCACATAACCCGTCGCTATGCGGTGTAAAAGAAAATACGCTTCCAGGTACATTTTCCCAGGCACCCGATCAGTATTTTGCCCCAAAATGATTACGCTTTGTTTTCAACTTAAAAACAAAAAATTCATGATATCGAGACAGTAGTTCACATAATGTCTGAAAATTTCAACGTGTTACATGCACAAAATAAATTTTTATGGAGAAAATTGAAAAAAAATTAAGAATTATACTCTATGACTATGGAGTAGGTGGCAATCCTATTTTCAGTATTTTTGCCCCAAAAATGATTACGCTTGTTTTCAACCTAAAAACCAAAAAGTCATGAAATCGACGAAGGTCTTCTAATCATGTCTGTAAATTTCAACGTGGTACCTGCACAAAAGAAATTGTTATGAGAAATTGAAAAAATTAAGAATTATACTCTATGGAGTAGGTGGTAATCCTATTTTCAGTATTTTGCCCCAAAATGATTACGCTTGTTTTCAACTTAAAAACCAAAAAGTCATGATATCGCGACAGGAGTTCACATCATGTCTGAAAATTTCAACGTGGTACATGCACAAAATAAATTGTTATGGAGAAAATTGAAAAAAATTAAGAATTATACTCTATGACTATGGAGTAGGTGGCAATCCTATTTTCAGTATTTTTGCCCCAAAAATGATTACGCTTGTTTTCAACCTAAAAACCAAAAAGTCATGATATCGCGACAGGAGTTCACATCATGTCTGAAAATTTCAACGTGGTACATGCACAAAATAAATTGTTATGGAGAAAATTGAAAAAAATTAAGAATTATACTCTATGGAGTAGGTGGCAATCCTATTTTCAGTATTTTTGCCCCAAAAATGATTACGCTTGTTTTCAACTTAAAAACCAAAAAGTCATGATATCGCGACAGGAGTTCACATCATGTCTGAAAATTTCAACGTGGTACATGCACAAAATAAATTGTTATGGAGAAAATTGAAAAAAATTAAAAATTATACTCTATGACTATGGAGTAGGTGGCAATCCTATTTTCAGTATTTTTTCCCCAAAAATGATTACGCTTGTTTTCAACCTAAAAACCAAAAAGTCATGATATCGCGACAGGAGTTCACATCATGTCTGAAAATTTCAACGTGGTACATGCACAAAATAAATTGTTATGGAGAAAATTGAAAAAATTAAGAATTATACTCTATGGAGTAGGTGGTAATCCTATTTCAGTATTTTGCCCCAAAAATGATTACTTGTTTTCAACTTAAAAACCAAAAGTCATGATATCGCGACAGGAGTTCACATCATGTCTGAAAAATTTCAACGTGGTACATGCACAAAATAAATTGTTATGGAGAAAATTGAAAAAATTAAGAATTATACTCTATGGAGTAGGTGGCAATCCTATTTTCAGTATTTTTGCCCCAAAAATGATTACGCTTGTTTTCAACTTAAAACCAAAAAGTCATGATATCGCGACAGGAGTTCACATCATGTCTGAAAATTTCAACGTGGTACATGCACAAAATAAAATGTAGTGATGACATGTTTAAATTAATAAGAATTATACTCTATGGAATAGGTGGCAATCATATTTTCAGTATTTTTGCCCCAAAATTATTACGCTTGTATTCAACTTAAAACCAAAAAGTCATGATATCGCGACAGGAGTTCACATCATGTCTGAAAATTTCAACGTGGTACATGCACAAAATAAATTGTTATGGAGAAAATTGAAAAAATTAAAAATTATACTCTATGGAATAGGTAATCCTATTTTCAGTATTTTTGCCCCAAAATGATTACGCTTTGTTTTCAACCTAAAACCAAAAAGTCATGATATCGCCGACAGAGTTCACATCATGTCTGAAAATTTCAACGTGGTACATGCACAAAATAAATTGTTATGGAGAAAATTGAAAATTTTTAGAATTATACTCTATGGAGTAGGTGGCAATCCTATTTTCAGTATTTTGCCCCAAAAATGATTACGCTTGTTTTCAACTTAAAAACCAAAAAAGTCATGATATCGCCACAGGAGTTCACATCATGTCTGAAAATTTCAACGTGGTACATGCACAAAATAAATTGTTATGGAGAAAATTGAAAAAAAATTAAAATTATACTCTATGACTATGGAGTACATGTAGGTGGCAATCCTATTTTCAGTATTTTGCCCCAAAAAATGATTACGCTTTTGTTTTCAACCTAAAAACCAAAAAGTCATGATATCGCGACAGGAGTTCACATCATGTCTGAAAATTTCAACGTGGTACATGCACAAAATAAATTGTTATGGAGAAAATTGAAAAATTAAGAATTATACCTATGGAGTAGGTGGCAATCCTATTTTCAGTATTTTTGCCCCAAAATGATTACGCTTGTTTTCAACCTAAAACCAAAAAGTCATGATATCGCCGACAGGAGTTCACATCATGTCTGAAAATTTCAACGTGGTACATGCACAAAATAAATTGTTATGGAGAAAAAAATGTACAAAGCCTTGCACATCTACGAGTTCGAGTGAATCACGCGCATCGCCAGTGTGCCGACAAGGCAAGCTTTTTAACCGGGCCCAACTCAGGCTAATGGTACAGTGGTCAACTCGTTCATCACACTGGCACCCGACTAATGTCCGTACATGTACAATGTACCTCCTCCATGAATGTACAGAGTACATAATTACACATTGTACATTGCAACCATACTGGCTGGGTGGATGCCGGGTGTTGATCAATATGCTTAACTTCATCCTTCATTCCGTCTACCTCTTTCAATACTCTCATAGCCTTGGTTTACGCTTGTTTTCAACTTAAAAAAACCAAAAAGTCATGATATCGAGGCAAAGTTTGTTCACATTTTGTGAGTAACATGATCCAAATCGCTTAACAAATATTTCTATTGCATGACAAGCAAGGTACGTGTTCTCGTTCGACCAATAAGAAAACGTTTTACGCGCTATAGGCATTGTACACAGCGCGTAACGAATATTTATATTGGTTATTATGATGACGTATTGTTCTCGTTGGCCAATAGAACAAATTGTTACGCGCTATGCATAGGGCATTGCACACGTGCTAACTCGTACATACCCTGAGTGCCTTCCAATGACTGGATCAAATTAGCGCGCGCGCTGGATCTTAGGATGAGAATGTAACCAGTTGGACGATAATTTGTTTGGTGACAATCAGTATTTTACACGCAAAGATCTAAATTACAGGTACACGTACATCATCTGACCAAAACATTTAAAGAAAAGTAGGATGCATGATATCTATTTATTTATTTACTTATATTCATAGTTACTTTTTAATAATAATAAAGTGCAGGATTTATACCCGAAATACCGGTTTTCAAAAATAAAACCGCGGTTTTATAAAATCATCCGTTTTTGAGCCCCAGAGCGGGTCAATTTATCCCGACAGTCGAGGCTTACGTTTACTGGTCCTCATCGTATCCTTGTTCTTCGGCAACGATTATTAAAACAACCCATGATAATTAGGAACCCCGATGGATGAATTGTTATTTTAAGTCCAATTGTTAGTATCTGTTTGGCCCGCAACATACCTCAGTTCGGTAATCAATGCATTATAATTATTGTCCATTTCGTAATTACACTCTGGAATATGATATATATTATTCTAAACGTATCCCCTTTCCGATGAAAAACAGATTAACAAGTAGGCTCATACCCTAAATATACACCTATCACGTACGCCTATCACAGCGGCACGCCAACCCATTCTCAGCACAGACACCTATTCTCATATGGGCAAGGTCAGTGGTATTCTGAGCAAATTGCGTGCATGTCCCCGGCCGTTGTATACCACTACCAGTGTTTTTAGATTGAAATTTACAGACACTTCGTAAGTGTTTTTAATCTTTTATCGCCTCTTGTGTGCAAGTTGTACCGGTACGTGTTATACTCGGTTAAACCACGGTTAAACTTGCATCCTCATTATCACATTGAACAAAGGTTTACAGTTATGAATAACAAAGGAAATCCTGGCCGGAAACCACTCGGTTAAAACACGGTGAGAATGCGGTTGAATAGCCGGCTGAAATCAAAGGGTTAAACATGGGTTAAAACACGGTTAAAAAAACATTTAACCGAGTCTCTTTATATTTTAACCGAGGAGATTTTCACAGTGTAACATCTGTCTAATTTGTTCACTCATCTGTGTCAATAACATCACAAGCTGTATACCATTGCAAAGAGGACATTCTGCCCTTTCTAGAGATATATTTGTCTTTCCCATATATAAAGTAGTTTTGCCATTACAGTAATTTTTATCTCGGTATACTTTTTATGGGGACACCCTGTATATATCTCAAAAATGTTAATCCCTATTTTAAAACGGTTTCTCAAATACACTCTTATCAGACCTGTAGTGCAACTAAAGGTAATTTATATTTCAATAAGAACAGAACATCATTTTTTAGAAATAGTCTCCCTCAACAAGGATCAATTTATTGGAATAATCTCTGCTTACATATCAAAGAATCCATATCATTAGCAGTGTTCACTATAATTGAAGACTCTGTTACTGCAGTCGTATTAGATTACTCTATCCATACTCATTAATTAATTGTTAGCATTCTATTTAGATTTCTTGAGCTCTTTTAACATTATGTATCCAGGTGTCTCGCACTCTTTGTCCTCTCTCTTGTTTTCTTTCTGGTTAAGATAGTCTCGTCCATGTCTTTTGTTCAATAGGATAAACACAAAAGCCACACATGGCTTCGTTCAAATTCCTAGGTGTATAGCTAGACTCTCATGAGTAAGCCACCATCAGCCACTGAGACTGGAACATAATAGTATGCCCCTGCAATACATCAATCACAAACCACTAAAACCAACAGACATATGAGGTATTATGTTACTATGCAGTATAGCCATTAGGAGCCACTGCCTTCCATAGCAATGGCTTGGAGTGGCCTCAATGGTTTGTTCATAAATTTGCACCGATAGTAGGAGGGTTAATTTAATTCATTATTTAGCTGGTACATTTAGTTTGCAAATAAAGATAAGAATATCAAAATCTTTTTATTTATTTCTTTTTTATTAATAGAGGAGAGCTTCTACACATGTCCGCGGTACTGAAAACAATGTTTTGCGTCCTCGTCATCGCCCCTCCATCTCGCCCCTTGATGTCACCAAGTTTGTCATTCTGGAGCGCTCTATCTCTGAGTCTTCTACAGAATCTTTATCTCCTGATATCACTCCTCCAGTGTCTTATGATATTGCCTCCTCTCCTGAAGATGTCAGTATGTCGCCTAAGGATAACATGTTTCTCCGGGATCACTTCTTCCCGTCGCGTCGACGAAGGACTGAATCCGAAGGAGATCCGTCAAGATTTCGCAGTGAATCTGACAGTGATACTATGAGCAGGGTAAGTATAAGAATCATCATCATACAACCAGGAAATCCTCAGGCTTGGCAATTCGAAATTCACTTGAAATAAATTCTGTGTATTCTGGAGTGAATCTGATCTTGACTCTCAGCATGGTTAATGTGCAATCATAATTGCTATACCTTTATATGTCAGCATTCGCTTGAAATGGATGCTCTGTATTGGAAAATGACATGGCATGATATTCTTCCTACTTTTGTAGGAAATCCTACCTTTTGATTTTGAAAAGCCTGCCATGAAACTGGGTTCCGACTAACTTCAGTCCATGGAAACTTTCCTTGTGTATCATTTTATTGTAAAATACCAAGATAAAAAACAGTTTCCTTGCTATATATGGCTATAGAGGTAAACCGCTATAAGCTAGTATATGCCTAATGATAATGGCAAACATTTTTCCTACCTTTTCACTTTCTCACAATATCATCCCAGAAATTACCTTCTGTTTACAAATATATTGAGTTTGAATGTCAACAGGAATAACAGATGGTCCAAGTCTGGAACATGTAATAAATACATATCAAAATCCTTGTTTTCAAATGTATTAAAGAAATAGTAATTACATATTGTCTTTTGTTTGGATCGTATAGGAAATGTGTTCTTCAAATCAAGTGAGTTATGGTGTTCAGAAATTAACAGTTTTCTATTAACAGTTTCCCAATCAGAAGTGCTTTAGCCTGTTTTCCTTTTCATGTGTACTGCAACAGAAATGTTTTGTTTATTGACCAAGTCTTTACGGGCACTTGGCTTTGGTCAGCTAATTATTGGGGTTAAACTTTTATCGTGTGAACTGAAATGATGAAATGAAAATAATTGTTTGGATTTGCTTTGTACTAACACACTGGTAAACGCTGATGGGTGCAAAAGGTGACATGTATATAGACTATACATTGCAGTGGTGATAAATTATGGCAAAAACTGCTACAGATTGCTTGCTCACAAAAGGTCAACTCATCTGCCATTATGTGGGAAAAGCAAATAAGCAAATCCTATCGGCGAATGCTTGTAGGTGTCATGATGCTTAGCATTGCAGGTATACTTAGTTGATAAGCATATGCAAATGAACAGGCAAAAATTTGTAGAACGTGCCTGTACATATATACAGTATGGTTGCAAATACGCGCACAAAATAGCCATATCACTGTTTTTCTGTATCACGGCACTGCCATGTTGGTGACTTGGTGTGTGATGTTAAAGACACTGCGTGAAAGTGGTCTATTAACAGTGCGGATAATTTGGCACCGCCATGTTGGTGACTTGGTGTGTGTGATGTTAAGCCCCCACGTGAAAGTGGTCTATTAACAGTGTGGATAATTTGGCACTGCCATGTTGGTGACTTGGTGTGAAGTTAAGCCCCCACGTGAAAGTGGTCTGTTAACAGTGTGGATAATTTGGCACCGCCATGTTGGTGACTTGGTGTGTGTGTGTGTGATGTTAAGCCCCCACGTGAAAGTGGTCTGTTAACAGTGTGGATAATTTTCAGTAGAGCATCTTCTCGGGCCAAGTTTCAAAATGATGAGTAAATTAGCTAAGAAGGCATTCCTTCTTCATGAGTACATGAGTACATGTACAGTAGGTGTACAAGTACATATAGTACAAGAAAGTGACTGAAAACTCAAAATTTGTTGTGTGCCCGGAAGAAGGTCGTAAGGCTCTACGACCTTTTTCTGAGCACACAAAGTACAACTTTTTGTCCCAGCAGAAGGTTGTAAGCAATAAAATGGCTCCTTTTGAAAAAAAGTAGGGCATAACTCACTGTTATACATGTATATGTATATGTTGCTAGAATTACTCCCAAGACATGTTTTTCCATTCCCATGTGGAATTTAACTTTCCTACAATGACTTTATATTAAAATGGCAGAAAAACGACCAAAATTTCACACTCAGTTTTCTTGAAACACAATTTTGCACATTAATTGCTTACGACCTTTTGCCGGTCACACTTTCGTTACGTCCTACTTCCGGGCACATGATGAATTGTACTTGTATGAGTATGTGTAGTTCAACTTGGCAGTTACTGTTGGGCAGTATTGTGATTATACACATATTGCTAATGTACAAAAAATGTTCATTATACGTTTAGATGTACATTGTACATGTAATGTACATGATATATGCTGTCATTGAACATGCCACTGCATGAGTTGGCAAAACAGAATCCAAGAATGTGCTCTATTCTTTCGCTTAAAAGTTCTCTTACTTCTTGAAAGATATGTCGCCCGTGTTTTGCATTATTTTAGCAGCATTTTCCTTTGAATTGAATTAAACTAATCAAAATGATTCATGTATTAATTTTCAGAAGAATAGTAATTAAGGTCACACATAATATGTGGTGGGGCCTGGCATTAATGCAGTTGAACACAATTATTATCAAACCATGGCTCTAAGAAATCTTTTGTAAAATACAGTACATGTACTGTACATTGCATGTTATTTTCAACAGTTTGTTTTCCTTTAAGTTAAAGTAGCATTTTTTAGATTCAAAAACCCAGAAATTCCTGGGTAATCTCAGGAAAAACATAAGCAATGTATCTTTTAAAAGTGTATAGTATACTTTCTTAAAAATTTAGACAATGCAGTTGAAAGAGCCCCAAGTAGAGGTATATGAGTCATGGGTGCGTGATTGTTTGATGCAGTTGAAAGAGGCAATATGCAAAATGGCGGCCTTGGCTACGGCTATGGCTAGATCACTGTTTCTTCCTATACTTTAGCATTGCCACTGCAAGCCAATAGCCATAGCCAAAAATGCTTAATTCGGACACGGCCAGAGTCTCTAGTAGATGTATATGGTTCATGGTTCATGGTGCATGGGTCATGGGTCTTGGGTCTTGGGTCATGGGTCATGGGTCATGGGTCATGGGTGTGTGATTGATCTGTTCAACAGAGAAGTAATTAGCAGTTGCAATATTTCAATGCCATCACAATGCCAATGCTTCATGATTTTCAAATCATCAAAACTTTTCAAAATCATCAACATCAAAACTGGAGTAGCTCTTAAAGCATCAGCAGATATGTCAACAGATATTCAGAGTTCACCTTTTATAACTACATTTCATGTACACAGGTAAATAAATGCATAGAAAAACACAAAATGCTCTTAACAATTAGTATGTGTTCATGTGCATATCTGTTTTGTAAGGGAATGAAAGTTCTGTAATCTTTAGAGTGGCTAAAAGCCAAAAGAAAGTCAACTGGCATCACGCCTGCAACAGCGTGAATTCATAAATGCCAGAGACAGTTTAGGCAATTTTGATTGGATGAAACGTGATCATGTGAGGGTGTGTTAACATATGGTAAACACTGGTCTCATCAAAATCAGACCAGCTTGTTATGAGCTTTGTGTGTCAGCTGTAAAATTAAGCCGGCACAAGACTTGCATAGCAATGTGGAATTGAACCAACAGGCCTCCCAGCGAAACCTACATGTATAAAACCTATAAAAATCTATATTTCAAAATGGGAATCTTTATTTCTCCCAAAAAACCTATATTAACCTATAAAAACCTATATTTTTAATCTCCTGCAACACTTTTTCAACTTCCTCATAAAATCCTCATGGCTTTGAAGAAAAATTACTTCCCAAGTATAAAGAGATGAAGCCAAAACAGTAGCCAAACTGTAACATGTGTACCGCTCTTAGATTTTCTGCCGGAGAAGGGTATGGGGTAATGTACTTTGTTGCAAAAAGTACACAGAAGGTAGGCACTTTACCAAAAACTTGTTACTTTTTTAAAAACAAAAATGACTGAACTTTTAAAGTTTGAAAACGAAAATGATACAAGCAGGATAATGGCTGTCTTTGGGCTTGGCCATGGGCGATAAAGGACTGAGCCAACCAACTTTTATTTTCAGTGTGTCAAACTTTAATTCCCTTTCATAAATAGGGGTAAGTGTTCTGCTTTATGTGTGTGGTGCACATATCATATAATGCACCTTGAGCACTGAATATCACAGACATTTTTATTTGCACAAATTGTAAGACTATACTTGAACTACACTATGCTTGAAAATGTACACAAATTGAAATCCCATAAAAAAAGGTGTAAAGCCAGTGCTTATTAACCCTCCTACTATAGCTGCACTTTAGTGGCAAGTAGCTATAGAGGTCAAAACCAGTCAACTGCCTATTTGGACTGTTGACCCAAATGTGCACACAGGGGCATTTTGGAGTGGTTTTTACTGTCATTTTGACCACCCTCAACAATACAAGTCGTCAAAAACGGTCGACTCATTTTGACATGTAAATGTACTTATTACACGTAAGGTTTGACAGTGTTTGACTTTTAAGTGCACTAGATATACCTTGGCAAGTATATCAACATTTTGACTGATTTTGACCCTTGTAGTAGTAGGAGGGTTAATGTGTTTATTGCGAGTTTGTTTAAGAACTATTGATGTAAACCTGTCTCAAATTAAAAAAAGGTAAGCTGGAGTACTATCAAATGGCTAATGCATGTTATGACAGAATGGGTTGTTGTCACCTCGGGTACTTCCCCAATGGTACCCAGGCAATCTCAATCCTATGCAGGTTTGTGTACTTGGTTGGGTACCATTGAGGAGTACCCTGAGTAACAACACATCCTTCAGCCGTATTATGACATTACCTCATAATAGAGGCAGTTATCCCTTCATTCACATAACTGTTTAATCAAAAGTTTATTACATGCATATATTGTGCTAGTCTGTAATGATTCAGTATATGGCATTGCATGAACTCCAAATTCCTGTACTCACAACAGGCATGATATTCTTCCTACTTTTATAGGAAATCCTACCTTTTGCCGATTTTGAAAATCATACCATGAAACCGGGTTCCGACTAACTTCAGACCATGGAAACTTGTGTATCATTTTATTGTAAATACCAAGATAAAAAACAGTTTCCTTGCTATACATGGCTATAGAGGTAAACCGCTATAGGCTAGTATATGCCTAATGATAATGGCAAATGTTTTTCCTACTTCGTTTGGCTACCCTGCTTGTATGGAAGAAGCGCTCAACTAAAATATGAAGCATATTGCAGATGACTGATGTGCAACAGGAGAGAGTTGCACCGCACACACTTTTTATGCATGTTTACAGCACAGTACGCAATACGCATTAATTTAACCCTTCTAGTTCTGGTGCCTTTTTCAGACAAGTTGATGAACCATCTGAAACTATTCGTTTTGTGAAACACACCAAGGTGTAGTGTATCCACCATTCAAAACCATTTGAATGATTTATAAGCCACTGTGTAGTACACCATTTGAAACCATTCGGCTATGGAAACACACCAAGGTGTAGTGTATCCACCATTCAAAAACCATTTGAATGGATTTGAATGGTAGTAAAGCTTGCTACCAACACTTTTCAAATGGTTTCACCATGTGTGTACAAAACCAATGGCCATTTTGGTAAGTGGAAATTTTGAATGGTTTCAAATGGTCAAACACTAGGGTATCCTGGTATCCGGATACCCGACCGAAATGGTCATTACCCGGTTCCATTTTTCGGATCCAATTACCCGTAAACGACTTTTTAAAATTCGGACTTAACATTTGAGCGGTGCAAACAGAAATCTGTGACTCTTGAACAATGTAATGTTTACACTTTTACAGACAATTATCTTTAAATTCAAGAGATTGCACTCCAATAAAGAAAAGATTGATTTAAGTATGGTATCCTCTGTATTATAAAAGTCAATTTGTTACCATTTACAGTACATGTATTTGTACACCACTGGAGGCATGTTTTCAACAAAAATGAAAACGGGTATCCGGGTATCCAAAGTTTCCTGATTTCGGGTATCCGGTTCCAAAAATATCCGAAAACGCACAGCCCTAGCACGTACATGTATGTAAAGTACATGTTCATGCATACCTGCAAATCACCAAATTGTGTACCGTAGGTGTAAATACACGACACACTTCTTGATCTAAATCAACCTTTTAGACTATTTATGCCGTTTTTCGTTTTTTTAGGAAGAGGAACGCCAAGCAATGTTAGTAAACAAGACACACAAGCCATCCTCGGTCCATGTAGAAGTGGCTATGAGAGAGCGACTGAATCTAAGACGCAAGATGGGAGGATCTGTACTCGGACAGGTACATTGCTATCCTATTCTCATTAATAATAATAATAATAATGTGTGGATTTATATAGCGCACGTATCCACCAACTAAGTGGTGCTCAAGGCGCATTATATTATTATCCCTGCTCATAAGGATCATAAGGCTCATAAATCATTCCTGAAACCATCTCAGCTCCCTGGGGAGTATACAGCTCAATTGCTGCCATTTCTAGCGCATATAGAGCAAACCAACTCTGCCTTCACAGGTACCCATTTAACCCCTGGGTGGAGAGAAGCAATTATGATTAAGTGTCTTGCTCAAGGACACAAGTGTCACGGCCGTGATTCGAACCCACATTATGTTGCTAACACCAGAACTTGAATCCGGTAAGCTAGACCGCTCGGCAATATATGATAAACATACATTTAGTACATTTTAATTCTGGGCTGCAATGGATGAATCTTTTGTTTTCGGATTGCCACGTGGTTTGGATCTCAACCATAGTGAGATTGCAGTTCTTATATGAACCACATAGATAAATGTGACCACCAGACAGGTCTCCTGTACATTTCGACTAGCATGCTGTAGTCATCATTGACGATGACTATAGAGTACGCTAATTGAAAAGCAGAGAAGACCTATACGGTTCTTATCAGAACCACAATCTAACTTCACTGATAGTTGGGATTCAAACCACACGGTGTTTACCGCAAACCATGACAGATAACAAGACTCCACCATACAAAGCATCAAAACCTTAATCTGATACAAATTGTTGCCAAAAAGAAAAAAAAAGAAAAGAAAGAACGAAATGATATCTTACAACTTGTGGGAGTTCCCCCGTGTTCTTTTTGAAGATATTTGCAGTCGGACAGTTTATATTGTACGTGTGCAGTACATGATATTGTTTGAATTCACCGTGAAGGAAAAGTGTACTGCATGAGCTGTATTTTATCAGGTTTATGCAAATCTACGTTGAACAGACAGGTCGATATACATTAGCTGTTGTATAGCATCAATGATCCGAAAATTGTCTGCAATAATCGAAAAAAGACGTACTTGTATCCATTTTGTACAGGTCCATTTGGATTTGGCCAAGTACCACGAAATTGGACGTTTTGTTGAATCTTTTGCTGATCGTAACATGCAAGCAGCATTTTATCATCTTCAGCAAGCCTCTCATTGTGGCACGATGGAAGCTATCTTAATCCTTGCGAAGATTTACCTCAACTTACCTCACGATGTCTTAGAAGCCGTCACCATAGATGTAAGTCAGAGAGATTGGTCTCATGTAGCAAATGTGTAAGCCTTTACTTTAAAGACAAGGTTTAGGGTGGTAATTCAAAGATCAACAAATTGTAAACAAATTTAATGAAAAACTTACTTAGTGTTGAGAGCTTATCCCATGATACCACATTATACCCCGAGGCTGGGTAGCTTTACTCAATACCTCGCTTTTTGTGCATGCACATATTTGGGGTACAATAGCAGGAGTCCAAATAGCAGGAGTCCAAATAGCAGGAGTCCAATAGCAGGAGTCCAAATAGCAGGAGTCCAAATAGCAGGAGTCCAAATAGCAGGAGTCCAAATAGCAGGAGTCCAAATAGCAGGAGTCCAAATAGCAGGAGTCCAAATAGCAGGAGCCCAAATAGCAGGAGTCCAAATAGTAGGAGTCCAAATAGCAGGAGTCCAAATAGCAGGAGTCCAAATAGCAGGAGTCCAAATAGCAGGAGTCCAAATAGCAGGAGTCCAAATAGCAGGAGTCCAAATAGCAGGAGTCCAAATAGCAGGAGTCCAAATAGCAGGAGTCCAAATAGCAGGAGTCCAAATAGCAGGAGTCCAAATAGCAGGAGTCCAAATAGCAGGAGTCCAAATAGCAGGAGTCCAAATAGCAGGAGTCCAAATAGCAGGAGTCCAAATAGTAGGAGTCCAAATAGCAGGAGTCCAAATAGCAGGAGTCCAAATAGCAGGAGTCCAAATAGCAGGAGTCCAAATAGCAGGAGTCCAAATAGTAGGAGTCCAAATAGTAGGAGTCCAAATAGTAGGAGTCCAAATAGCAGGAGTCCAAATAGCAGGAGTCCAAATAGCAGGAGTCAAATAGCAGGAGTCAAATAGCAGGAGTCCAAATAGTAGGAGTCTGCAGAGTCCAGTAGCAGGAGTCCAGTAGCAGGAGTCCAAATAGCAGGAGTCCAAATAGCAGGAGTCCAAATAGCAGGAGTCCAAATAGCAGGAGTCCAAATAGCAGGAGTCCAAATAGCAGGAGTCCAAATAGCAGGAGTCCAGTAGCAGGAGTCCAGTAGCAGGAGTCCAATAGCAGGAGTCCGCTAGCAGGAGTCCGCTAGCAGGAGTCCAAATAGCAGGAGTCCAAATAGCAGGAGTCCAAATAGCAGGAGTCCAATAGCAGGAGTCCAAATAGCAGGAGTCCAAATAGCAGGAGTCCAAATAGCAGGAGTCCAAATAGCAGGAGTCCAAATAGCAGGAGTCCAAATAGCAGGAGTCCAAATAGCAGGAGTCCAAATAGCAGGAGTCCAAATAGCAGGAGTCCAAATAGCAGGAGTCCAAATATCCATAGCAGGAGTCCAAATAGCAGGAGTCCAAATAGCAGGAGTCCAAATAGCAGGAGTCCAAATAGCAGGAGTCCAAATAGCAGGAGTCCAAATAGCAGGAGTCCAAATAGCAGGAGTCCAAATAGCAGGAGTCCAAATAGCAGGAGTCCAAATAGCAGGAGTCCAAATAGCAGGAGTCCAAATAGCAGGAGTCCAAATAGCAGGAGTCCAAATAGCAGGAGTCCAAATAGCAGGAGTCCAAATAGCAGGAGTCCAAATAGCAGGAGTCCAAATAGCAGGAGTCCAAATAGCAGGAGTCCAAATAGCAGGAGTCCAAATAGGAGTCCAAATAGCAGGAGTCCAAATAGCAGGAGTCCAAATAGCAGGAGTCCAAATAGCAGGAGTCCAAATAGCAGGAGTCCAAATAGCAGGAGTCCAAATAGCAGGAGTCCAAATAGCAGGAGTCCAAATAGCAGGTTCCAAATAGCAGGAGTCCAAATAGCAGGAGTCCAAATAGCAGGAGTCCAAATAGCAGGAGTCCAAATAGCAGGAGTCCAAATAGCAGGAGTCCAAATAGCAGGAGTCCAAATAGCAGGAGTCCAAATAGCAGGAGTCCAAATAGCAGGAGTCCAAATAGCAGGAGTCCAAATAGCAGGAGTCCAAATAGCAGGAGTCCAAATAGCAGGAGTCCAAATAGCAGGAGTCCAAATAGCAGGAGTCCAAATAGCAGGAGTCCAATAGCAGGAGTCCACTAGCAGGAGTCCACTAGCAGGAGTCCACTAGCAGGAGTCCACTAGCAGGAGTCCACTAGCAGGAGTACAATAACACTTCTATAGGTTATATACTTATGGTGGAACATTTTGGTTAGTGGAAGAAATGAAACATAAGCCATGTAATTTACTGTTATATTCAACATTATTATTAACCCCAACCTTCCCAAATCCTCCAAAATCCTCTTTGCTAAAGTGAAGGATTTTGAAGGATTGAGGTTACATGCCATGCTCTTTGCTGAAGTGAAGGATTTTGGAGGATTGAGGTTATTAGGCATACTTGCATTTCCATGGTACATGTACATCCATGTTTGTTGTAGTGATTGCAAGGTCAGTGCTTGGGTCAGTGGACACTGTTTATTGCTCCATGCATGCAGGGAGGGTCCCTGGCCATGCACATGTATCACAGATTAGAAACACATGTGTGCATACATGTCATGTGCTTGCTTTACTACTGAAGGACTTTGGAGGATTCAGGTTATGTGTAAGCAAATGGGCCTAGGGAGTTAGGAAGGATTCAGGTTATGTGTAAGCAAATGTGCCTAGGGAGTTAGGAAGGATTCAGGTTATGTGTAAGCAAATGTGCCTATGGAGGTAGGAAGGAATCAGGTTATGTGTAAGCAAATGGGCCTAGGGAGTTAGGAAGGATTCAGGTTATGTGTAAGCAAATGGGCCTAGGGAGTTAGGGTTAAATAGAGTTTGAATACTGTTATAACCTTCAAATTCTGTGAAAATCCATTTTCTAAATGTTTTTTTTTTAAACAAATATTTTAACTAATTCTAAATTACTTGGGAAATAAAGTTACCATATTGAGAAATCACCTGTCTATATCAAATGTTAACATGTGAATTTCAATGCAGGATTGTGACGAGAATATTAACGATGGGATGGATTTAATGGAGCAAGCTGCCGAGGCTGGTGACAGACCTTCTATGGTCTATCTGGCTAATGCATATGAGTCTGGAATAAACCTGGGAACAAACAGGTGAATTTTTAAATTAAAAAAAAAATCATAAATCAGAGCATACTGATCGAAACGTCGAGTTGTACCTCCAGTTCTTTTCAGAACTAATTACTACTCAATTGAGTTCCACATGGTGTCACCGCAATTAGACTTACTTATAAATTTAAAGGTTTCTAGGAATTCAGATATTTTCTAAATTGGTTCATTTAAGGGCAGTTTTATGCAGATACACATTTTACAACACATAAATCTTTCAGGGCAGATTGAACAGAATAGGACATACAATGTACATGTAAAGTGAACATTGAGTGCACTGTTATAATTGTCAAAAATTGTCATGCTTATCTTTGACACATGAGGGCGCTGTTCCTGTTGAGGTCACAACAGGAACTTAGTGACACAGCAGGACATAAAGAACCCAAAATCAAAAACCTCAAAGCTTGCCCCCCAAAAAACACAAATTGTGACTGGTAACCAAACACTCAGTTGACATTGTAACAAACAATATTAAGAGAAATGAAATTCAATCTACTTTAGTTACAAACTAACCATGTTGTTGCATCTGATAATAATAATAATAATATGTGGACTTATATAGCGCACGTATCCACCAACTAAGTGGTGCTCAAGGCGCATTATATTATTACCCCTGCTCATAAGGCTCATAAATCATTCCTGAAACCATCTCAGCTCCCTGGGGAGTATACAGCTCAGTTGCTGCCATTACAGCGCATATAGGGCTAATCAACCAACTCTGCCCTCACAGGTACCCATTTAACCCCTGGGTGGAGAGAAGCAATTATGGTTAAGTGTCTTGCTCAAGGACACAAGTGTCACGGCCGGGATTTGAACCCACATTCTGCTGCTAACACTAGAACTTGAGTCCGGTAAGCTAGACCGCTCGGCCACGACACTCCACTGATGCTGCTGTGACATCACTGATGAGATATTCAAATTGTCTTGAATAAAAGGTACCCCACAGGTATCAAAAACCCATAAATTTGCAATTATAAGGCAGGAAAATTATGTATTATTGTATTTATAGTTTTTGATTATACTAGCAACTATGGCAAGTTAAGTTAAACATATTTTTGACTTACATGTAACTAAATACTTCATGTATGCAGGATGACCCGTGATCCCAAGATTGCATCATAGACATACATATTGTAAAATTATTACTCTTAAACAATGGATGGAGTTTCAAACTTGTAGTTATTGTTGTGTTTCAGAGAGATCATGTGGACCGAGGCAGTTCATTGGTGTCAACAAGCAATTAGAATGGCTCAAGAAGATGAAGACGGAGGATTTGACTGCCTCACTGAGAATCCAAACTACCAGCTACTGGCCAAACAAGCTAACATGTATAGAACTGGGGGACATGGATTGGATAAAAATTCCCAAAAAGCTGGTAAGTATCTGGCACTACAGAGAGGAAAAAATCTGAAATAAAAACCTATTTGTAGTAATATCAAAAGGGGGAAACATGGGAGCAGTGGAATGAAAGGTTGCTCATTTGGTTGTATTGCCATGATTACTTTGATCATCTTGATCTTGTAACAATTCACCCTGCTCCAACTCAAGAAGTAGTTTTGAGCCGACACATTGGTGAGAATGTGATTCCACGGTAGCGCCGCACTTGTAAGAGTGGGCGTACACTTGATTTGAAATCACATTAAGCATCTTACAGGGGTGTGATTTGTCTGGATTTTTTTGGATTTTCAGATTTTTACAAATCAGTTTTGTGATCCTCCGGATTTTAAAGATTTAAGCAATAAAGGAAAGCAAAGCAAATGCTCAGAACTATAGATTGCACCCCAGCGCTGTTAACAACACCGGCCCCAATACCCCTAGCAAAATTTACGTGGATTTTTCAGAACTGCCCAATCACACCCCTGATCTTTATTTTATTTTATTAATTTCATATTTAACCTGAGGAGACCTTTCAGTGAAACACTGTTTTTCGAAGGTGCCCGGGAAACCTGTAAACAACGGTGCTTGCTATGTGAACCAGAAACACCGGGGTAAAACCCCTACTCTTCCACGATAAGTGTTCTGGGTTCTTTTATGTGCATTACTTAATCTAGTACACAGGACCTACGGCTTAACGTCCCATTCGAAGGACAAAGCAATTACGGTTAAGTGTCTTGCTTAGGGACACAAGAGTCGAGACTGGCCAGGCCGGGATTCGAACCCACATTCTGACAAAACCAGACTTGAGTCCGATGCACTGGACCACTTGGCCAAGACACTCCGATCTTGATAGTTTATAGAAATTATTCCTTTACACACATCCGAGTGAATGTGAGTTTTGATCACTTCATAATAATAATAATAATGTGGACTTATATAGCACACGTATCCACCAAACTGGTGCTCAAGGCGCATTATATTATTACCCCTGCTCATCAGGCTCATAAATCATTCCTGAAACCATCTCAGCTCCCTGGGGAGTATACAGCTCAATTGCTGCCATGACAGCGTATATGTGACCGTCCACCACGAACGGGCTGTAAAGTCGCACGCGTTGATTGAGCAGTACGGCTTGAAATGCATGAAAAATCAGTCAGTTGTCCATTTTGGTATTTTTTTAGAAATGAAAAATTTGAAATATTCTCCTTTAGTTCTGAAAATTTCAGAATTAAATTCAATTTCAAAAATCATGAAAACCACATTTTCTTTCGGGCAATGAGTTAATAAGTCTGTACAAAATGTAAGTTTATATGAAGTTTATATGGAAGTGTAAGTAATTAGTGTAATGACTTTGATACACCATAACTTCGCGTAGGAATGTAGGAATGACTTGTGTTTGGTATCATTTTAAACCTTATGATATACTCTTTCCAAAAATATATGAACCTCCAAATGTGAAATTTTCGACTTTACAGCCCCTTTGTGGTGGATGGTCACATATAGGGCTAATCAAACAACAACCAACTCTGCCCTCACAGGTACCCATTTACCTCTGGGTGGAGAGAAGCAATTATGGTAAAGTGTCTTGCTCAAGGACACAAGCACCATGGTAGCGGTTGGGATTCAAACCCACGTTCTGACGAATCGGCCATCAAAACACAAATCCGATGCACTAAACCGCTCGACCATGGCACTCCATACAGTGCTTGTAGGCATGGAACAGCCAGTGACGGGAATAATTTGATATTCAACATAACCTCTTTATTTGTAGGCAACTTATACAATGAGGCGGCTGAAGCAGCTATGGAGGCAATGAAAGGAAGACAGGCTAACAAGTACTACATGCTAGCTGAGGAGTGCTATGGAGAAATGGACGAAGATGAAGAAGATGAAGAAGATGACTAGACGTAACAGAATACATATATGTGACCCGCTCTGTGAAAATGAGTCACAAGTCGCAAATTGGACAAAAATACATTTCTATGTAGCTGGAAAGAGTACGCCGTCGGCTTTAATTTGGTATATGTTCGACGTGTGTGACATATTGCATTTGTAATAATCAATAATGTGCATAATTAACACAATTTATTGTTAGGAAAACAAGCATTCAAATGAAAACAAATGACATATTTGAAACAAAGTACTCACAAAAATCATTGATTTTAATATTTTATTGATTGAAATTGATGTTTATGTAAAAATATTAAGAAAATTTAGATCCTAATGATGTCAAAAAATATGATAACCAAACATCAGATGTAAAAAAAACCACCACCCTCTCAACATTCCATCGCCCATTACATGTAAATGCATGGTGCGACAGAGCGGGTCACATATGAAATGCACATTGATGAAAGGTAGACTAGTTAACGAGTGCTTCATGCTGGCTGAGAAGTTATTGGGAAAATGGAAGTCATATTTTCCAATTTACTTATTTCTGTCTTGTATGAGAGTTTGTGATTTACCGTATCAGCATAGCCAGTGAAAAAGATTTGGGCTAGGGTCGACATGTCGGGTTACTAACCTTCAAAAACTAGTGAGTTTAATTTTGATGAAAGGTAGACTTGCTAACAAGTACTACATGTACATACTGGCCGAAGAGTGTTTTTGGGGAAATGGAAGATGACAAAACAAAATCTAGATAAATACGAAGGGGACTATTCTATTCTGTGAAAGTTAGCAGACAAGGTAACACACAAGAACCACTTTCATCTGGTCAAGGAATGAATGCTACATGGATTTATATACACTTGTTAATTGTGAAAGGTAGACTAGCCAACACAATGCATGCAGGTTAAGCATTTAATTTGATATAAAAAAATCTAAGTATATATCGAGGGCTTAAAACTAGAACTGGTTATGTCCAAAATCGGTATTTTGAAAAAACAAAACAAATGAGTTTGAATCTTTCTGAAAAATCAGAAACTCCCCATGAGGCAAAGGTGGACATACCCAGTTCTGGTTTGAAGCACTCGATATGACGCTTTATTTGATATGATTACATGTAGAACGGCCAATTAGTACTATGCCTAAAGTTGCATAATGAAAATGATTTAGATAATATTTTTAGTATTGGGAACCCTACCCCCCCTCCCCTTTTCTACCTCCATGCTCCAAATTCATGTATATATCTCATTTGGACCAGATATTATTACATATTGGGAATAGGGGATCTGTTGTGCAATCACTTTGATATGCCATATGAATATTTCTACATTGTGTGAATAATGTCTATAGGTTGATGAAATTCTTGCGTCGGGTGATAAACAACTGATTTAATTTTGCCCTACACCGACGTGTGTATAGCACTTGGCACGGAACGCGCTGCTATACAGGATTCTAGCCGGCCAATCGTCATCGAGCAAGCTCGGTGGCCGTGCGGTTAAGACGTCTGCACTAGTAAGCAGGAGGTCGTGGATTTGAATCCCACCCGATTCGCCTGTGAAGTTTTTTCACAGATACTAGGAAAGCACTGCGTATGCACACGTCGGTGTAGGGCAAGTGAACAATGTCGTTAGATATGAAATTGTCCAGAAAACAATTGTTATAATAACAAGATCAGTGTTCTAATACACCATACTTTGTTATTTTACGATTTTGATGTACATGTAAATAATCACTTCCTTCAAGAGAAGAAACATCCTAAATCCAATAATCGGTACAAAATATTTGATAGAACAACCATCACCTTGCTAATGATATTGATTGTATTTAGTTCAAATCCTTGTGGCTAATTACATATATTAACATTGATAATGCATATTGGTATTTTGTGATTATGTTAAATCTTGATATGTTGTTTGCTGTTCTCAACAAGTGTCATTTCTTCATCATTCCTGGTCATTTATGTATGGTAAATTTGTAGATGTTGTGGGTGCCAATATTGTGGGTGCTAATGTTGTTGAAATGTCTTGATTTTAGAGAAACTTATATCATAACATTATCTTTATTTAATAATCATTCAGTTGTAAGCAACACTTTGAACTTTTAAGTTATAAGCAGGGTCGGAGTCAGTTACCATTGATTGTATAATTGCATAATTATGCAATTAATTAAATTGGAATTTACATTTTCAAATTCAATGTAATTGTTGTTCAGTATTTTTCTCTCGAGTAATGAGATAAATCTGAATATTAATTGCAAAATGAGAAACACATTTTTATAACTATTGGAACCAATTCCATATGTATGTAGGTCTCACAGACTGGTCTCACAGACTGGTCTCACAGACTGGTCTCACAGACTGGTCTCACAGACTGGTCTCACAGACTGGTCTCACAGACTGGTCTCACAGACTGGTCTCACAGACTGGTCTCACAGACTGGTCTCACAGACTGGTCTCACAGACTGGTCTCACAGACTGGTCTCACAGACTGGTCTCACAGACTGGTCTCCAGACAAGAATTCGCTCATCAAAGTCTCAAGACCAGTTTGATTCAGAAGGATAAGGTTAAGTTGAAGTTTGCATTCGCTTTCATAGAGCTTTAAATATGAACTGGGTTTATGTTGCTCAAATAATTGGCCCATACAGTTCATTGTAATTGTGATTGTAATTGATTTTTTTTTATCACCGTAATTGTAATTGTTAAGTGAAAATTACTGCAACAGCCGCCCACACTCCATGTGGATACTAAGTGTCTGATGTCCATGGAGTAAGGGTTTCACAATCTACTGGCAAAGTTAGATTTTTGTTCACCCAATAAGTGGATACTATAGGCCTTAGTTCACAACTGTGGAAAGATTTAGCTGAGGTTAATTCCGGATAGCAAATGTTGATAGGCCTCAATATCGGTAGTTCTGTGCTGTTTGTTGGTAAGCTAGATCGTTTTTTAATAGCAGTGTTTTAAGATATAGACACTACACGATGTTAGTATGTTGTGTGTTCAGGCAATTTTCTTTTTAATCGGATTTTCGCTGTTGCTGATTTGCATAAAATCATTTTCAAAAGCATGGTTTTAACAGCATTGCCAACATGAATTGATGACAAGGTCTGCGGTCGCCTGTCATCATTTTTGTTTTAACTCATTAGCACGAATTACTTGTTAAACATTATTTTATGAAATGTAAAATTTTGTAGTAATTTACTGTTTTTCGACAAGGAAATTAACCCTCCTATGGTTTGACGTTTCAAAACCTTTCAAAATCTGCTTACGGGCCAAAATGGCTATAAATTATTATGAACCCTTTAAAACCCTCCAGAATTTGTTGCTACTGAACAACCACACCTTTCAATACCCTTTGAAAGGTATTGAAACATTTCAACACCAGTTTGTTCAGAGAGTTGTTACACCTTTCGAAACCTTTCATAGGTCCCTTTTGTCAGACAGTTTTCTCACCTTTCAAAACCCTTCAGTACAGCAAACTTGAAAGGTTTTGAAAGGTCTGACAATTCTATGGCAACTGCACTGTATATAGGAGGGTTAATATTAAGTTGTAATTAAAAACTCAATTCGTTGTGAACAAATTAAAGAAGTAGCGGTAAGTCTTAGGGAATGTGTTTTAAATCTGTAAATAAAAATCGTAACGGAAAAAGTTAAGTTAGTTTACACCGGTGATGTTGGGAATATTAATTAGAAAGCTGATTTTAGTTTAGTTTAGGATTTTTAGTTATGCTCTTTCCATGAACATATAAACCCAATTCTTAAACTGAAATGAAATAACCTTAAAGTGTGTTAAGAGAAGCACACTCAGCAGGGGCATTATGTAAATATTTTGACAGCTCAAAGAATCTTCTTCTTTGCTTTTGGAAAAATTCATTAAGCAGTAGCTATATGTTTGAAAAATGTATGTACACTGCAAAAACTGTGGTGTTAAAATAACACTGTGCGAGTTGCCTAATATAAACACCAATGGTGTAGTTTTTAACACCACAGTATTTTGCAGTGCACTTTGAATTTCCTCTTTGCAGAAATTATAGTGTTAAAATACAATTGTGGAGTGGGTGTGAAGAAAAATAACTGATTAAGTGATATTTTCAAGGGAAAATAATTTAACCTACATTATATTTGTAAAAAAAAAAAAAATTACAAAATGTTTTTAGACAGTTGTTGAAATACAGACAAGTTGGGGTTTTGATTATTTATAATTAGCCTTAAATTGCCTTATCGTTTTTAGCCCTTTCATTTTCCAATTGTTATATTTTTATGAGGCAATAGATTAAATAATGTGTACAGTTACAAAAAAATATAATTTTTTTAAACGCACCCTTATATGCCAATGTTCTTTTAATCCGTTGCCATTATTGTACCGTTGTGTTACTTTTATTATTTTCTTTATTTTTCGTTTATGAAGATGGAATTTTAATTCATTAACTGTTATGGGCTTGATGGTTTCTTTTTAGATCTTGAAATTTTATGACTGGTGTCACACAAAAGGCATTTTCTCTGTGCACAAAGTGTATATTGCCAAGTAGCATAGAGCTACTGATATATTACTGAAAAGAAGAGATCAAACAATTGTAAAATATCATCGCATATGATAAAATCAAGTGTTTTATTTTAATACAAAGTTCCTGCAACTCAAATTGTGTTTAACACGTATCCCTTTCACAGGTTTTCTTTTCAATATTATAACCAATATTTGAAATTTATTTCATTATGTAAGCTTAAGTAATAATGTACATTTTCCCATTTTTCCCACCATGTGACTTAAGTCTTTAACATTGGCGGGGAAGGGGGCTGTAGCCCCCGCCCTAAAATCGTTAAAAAAAAAATTTAAAAAAATCTGATACAAACGGTAAGGTATTCCCCCTCATGTTTCCCCTCACTGTGCTTTGTTTTTCTCTCCCTTTGATTATTTCATTGTAATTTTTGTAGTACTGAAAAATCGTTCTTGATTCTCAGCCCCCCCCCCAAATATTCTGGATCCGCCCATGTTTAACCTTTATGTGTTGCATAATAAATGAATAATTTGATACAGTGGCCAAATGGAAAAGTATACTTTCACGATAAAACATACCTAGTTGTATTGATCTTGGAATACCGCTTTCAAAGTTAGAAAACATTTGGATATTCTGTAACTCGGATCTTATGTTATAGCTTGAAATCAATAAAAATCAAATGCTTATTACATAAATATTATTTGTTGTTGCTGCTATGTATATTTGCAGAGATATTAAAAGCTAATTTCTATCGATGATATGTGCCATAATTATTATGTGTTATTATTTCTCCAAGTATGTACATTGTGGGAATTCATGTACAGATATTTAACAAAGTTTCACTTGTGACAATTATAGCACCCCGCGTAAACTCTGCACAAACACTAATTTGTTGCTGTATCAATTATTGTGATATAAAAACGTTTTGAATCCAATCTTGATACTGAATTCTCACGAATTATTACTTGTCTCCGTAAGCGAGTTATAATTATATAGGTTTGACAGACATGTGTAATTTGAAATAATATTAACAATGAATCATGCTATTCTCAATGATTTTAACATTTATGAATGGTAATTACCCAAACAAAAAGTGAGATTATTATTATATTAAAGTTTCCTTGGTTTTAAGATGGAATTGGTTTGAAACATGTCATTTTTTGGAAAACATGAAAAACAAATCTGAAAATCTCCACATTATAATTAATATAGGCCTATATTATCTAGGCCTAAGTAAATTTTTCAATCCCATTACTTGACACAACGAAATAAGCTGAAACTATCACAGGGTAGTTTCTGTACAAAACTTTTGGTAGCTACAGTGTAGATGCATTCACAGACATTATACCATCAGTAGAGTACAGTACACCGCCTTTTCGAGAATATAGTGGAAATGCAATACATATTTTTCGTAGATATTTTAATTTTCGTCTCCTAACATGATAACACCTCAGACACAAAGATTTTAAGGGTTTATTTATGGAATTATACACAAAATAATTGACAAAGAGAATTGTTAAACTGTCCCTGGCATGACTGCAAGTTGACCAGAAATTAGTGAATTTATCATGTAACTTCTTAAATCCGTTTTAATTATCACTCTTTAGCCTACCCATGCTCTTTTAACCTTTTTGTGAATTTACTTCCTAATTTATACAAAGAGTGAAAATTTTACTAATTGAAACAAAAATGTAAAATTTATAATGCTTGAAGAATGTGGCAACTCGAATTATTCCATATGAATTAATTTCGATTCTAAGCAACCGAATACTTGATCCTCTCACATTTTGATCTGAATCTATTGACTCCTTCTTGTTCAGATGGAGGTAGTGCGTTGGGAATGCTACTAAGCTGCAAGTTTTCAGTGAAGACCGAGTTTCGGCGTGTACACTCGGCCGACTTATGACGCTTTGACCCGGCAGCTTTAGCTACCTTGGCCCCTAAGTAGTAATGCATGTCGTGGAGCTCCTTGTTGATTTTATTTTGATTGAGATTAATAGCAGATGCCATAAGGTCTTCGTTTGACATCATGATTTGGGAGCCACTTGCTCGAAGTGCGCCTTTGGATTGAGCGAGGGAACCCCGTCTCAGACTGCCTCGACGCGCTGCTGAGGTGAGTATAGAGAGACTATCTTTGCGGTCGGGCATAAGGCTGGCACGACGTGCGCCACGACCGTATTGAGACTTAGCAGTTGGTTGATTGATACCAGCAAATAATGCTACTATGGACGAAACAAAAGAAAAACAACTGAAGAGAATTGTATTTGGGGTTGAGAGAGTAAATGGTTGGAACGTCTACCAGTTTGCCCAGGGCCCAACGTCATGGTTTTGCCTGTCGTAAGCGAAAATAACTGCTTTCTAAAGCAAACATTTTGTGTGCTGATCTCTATCTGGTTGGTAAGTATTGCGTCATTTCAACATAAACTATGTCTCCATCATATGGAGTGATTATACAACTTTATTTACGTATTTTCTTTCCTTAAACAAAATATGGTATTGTATGTTGAAGCTCGATATCAGAGTTTATATGTCTTGTTATAAAATGTATGAATTTCTAAACATAGATACATTTTGGAATGAAGTGAATATTTTGGTTTGGACTTACGGTTTTGGTGGCTTAGCTGTACACTGATCCTACGACCGGCAGGTCCAGTCAAGCCGACATCGGTGGCTTTGAGATGAGTACCAGGACGCAAACCAACGTGTTTGTGTATGTCAGTTGTGCTCTCACTAAAACTATAGATAAATATATCGAAATAATGACTTTAAGTGGTTCGTTTAGGTTCTGTTGTAGGAAAATCAGCAAATCTATAGCCCTATATAAGTACACACTTTTTCATATAATACAGAGGTTTCATAAACCAGTGTTTTGTTTGTGTTTTGAAAAACCATGTAAATATTCTTGAAGTTGTAGAAGTTTGTTTAGTAAGAACTTTCCAGTTGTTTAAACGTTAAGAACATTAAATATATTTTCACATGGCGGTAGTTTTGTTGAGAACCATTACTGTTTAGATTTTTTCGTTAGTATTTGACGGAGATTTGTTACCATAGGCCTATTCACTGTAGGCTCTCTCATATTTTGCTCGTATTACACGTGCCGAAAATACAATATTCTTTTAGTTTCTCGTTAAGAGAACATTCAGCCATGAGCAACGCCTACTATATATAGAAAGGGAAAATAGAACGCTCGACAGATCACTTCGGGCGGAGGCTAGTTTTACTAATATATCGATCACAGTCAATTTGTCTTCTAACACCTCACTGACTATTTTTGTTATCCTCGTAAGTAGTATGTGTGCCAGATTACGACCAACATTGTGGTGGAGGAGGAGGTGGAGGAGGAGGTGGGATTGAGCACGGGATTGAGCACTCAATCCCACCTCCTCCTCCACCTCCTCCACCACAATGTTGGTCGTAATCTGGCACACCGCCACACCTCCTCAAATCACTGCACACAAATTGCACTCCTCCTCCTCCTCAATGTTGGTCGTAATGCGGCACACACTGGACGCGCGCGCGTGAGACACGTCTGGGCGCGCGCGTGGAGGTGTGCTCCTCCTCAATGTTGGTCGTAATGCGGAACACTCTCACTGCACTGCTCCTCCTCATTACAAACTGCACACAAAATACTTACTCCCTCCACACAAACTGCACACAAAATACTGCGCAAGCGCAGCATGCATATTGATGATTTCGGGTGGAGGTGTGCAGTTTGTGTGGTGGAGGGAGTAGTGCGCAAGCGCCGCATGCATATTGATGATTTCGGGCAAGTTTGAGACAGTCGTTTCTCACATCACCTGCCTAGGTCGTTCTTTTGTCTGTCTTCGTACATTGAGTCTTTACTCATTCAGTCTTTACTCATTCAGTCTTTACTCATTCAGTCTTTACTCATTGAATCTTTACTCATTGAGTCTTTACTCATTGAATCTTTACTCATTGAGTCTTTACTCATTGAGTCTTTACTCATTGAGTCTTTACTCATTGAATCTTTACTCATTGAGTCTTTACTCATTGAATCTTTACTCATTGAGTCTTTACTCATTCAGTCTTTACTCATTGAGTCTCTTTACTCATTGAATCTTTACTCATTGAGTCTTTACTCATTGAGTCTTTACTCATTGAGTCTTTACTCATTGAATCTTTACTCATTCAGTCTTTACTCATTGAGTCTTTACTCATTGAGTCTTTACTCATTGAGTCTTTACTCATTGAATCTTTACTCATTGAGTCTTTACTCATTCAGTCTTTACTCATTGAGTCTCTTTACTCATTGAATCTTTACTCATTCAGTCTTTACTCATTGAGTCTCTTTACTCATTGAATCTTTACTCATTGAATCTTTACTCATTCAGTCTTTACTCATTGAATCTTTACTCATTGAGTCTTTACTCATTGAGTCTTTACTCATTGAATCTTTTACTCATTCAGTCTTTACTCATTCCGAAATGAGTAGTTATAGGCCTATATATAAACTATTTCTTCCGTTTCTTGTCAATCGGAGATTAAGCATCAGAGATTCAACATGAATGTTATTTCTGCTGTCAAACCCCATGCTTGTCACCAGTGCGGCAAAAGCTTTGGACGGAGATATAACCTACGGAGGCATGCAGAACATGTACATAATGAAGAGAAATCTAAAATGGATGAAGTTGACGATGATTCTGAAATTAAAGCTATCCAATCTGACAATTCTGACATCGATAATTCTGAACCCGATGTTAAAAAGCGTAGATTTGAAGATTCGGAAAGAGAAACTTGTGAAACTGAATCTACGCAGGATGAAGACGAAGATTTCGAGGAAGATGATTCAGAATCCGATACGGAGGTGGAATATGACGAATCATCGGAAGAGGATGAGTCTAGTTCTGAACTGGAAGACAATGCCACTTTTCGAGACTGGTTGGAAGAGGCTAAAGTGGCTACTGAAGAGATGTGGTGTGAAAAATATAAAAAGTACGTCAACGGGGGTATGCGTGAAGATCAAGCCAAGGAAAAAGCCAATAGGAAAACCCTTTGGGCAGTCAAGCGAATCTTTTTCAACAAATACAAGGATTTTTTGTCAAGTTACCTACATCTGAAAGATAATGGGACTCATCAGGATATTGCGGAAGATCTCGAAGAAAAAGTAAATAAAGGCATGGAAGTAAACAAAGCTCTGAACAGAGTAATGCCTAAACACCATACCAAATTTGACGGACTACTACTTCAACTAAATGAGGATGAAGAGAACGAGGATGAAGAGAACGAGGATGAAGAGAACGAGGAAGAGTGATAATGAAAGACCAGATGTTTCAGAAAGACTACTGTAATTAAAAAAACCAAAAAAACATCTATAATAGTGTCTTTTGGTAGGAATAAAAAAATCTATAAAATAACCACCTCTGTTAGTCTTACAGTAATCCTTTATGGTTATTTTACACTATTACGTTACATCAAGGGCAGTGACAACTTAATTTCGAAGAAAATGAGTGCCTCTGCATGGGTTCTAAACTTCTGGGTAACTTTCTATTCATCTTTAAATAGACAGTGTATTGTGAACTACAGGCCTGACATTCTAAAGCGGGCCGTTGTTTCATGTAAGTTAGACAACTGTATTATGAGCCCTAATATCCGACTTCATTTACGGTTTCGTTGACAGTACACGCAACGAAATTCCAAGTTCCTGAGCAGTTCATTGAAGCGGAAATATAATCCAAAACACTTCGTCCCATGTGCTCGGTATGAACGAGCGAGATGTGTAAATCTATCGTGTTACATTTATTGCAAGGAGCGTAGACTCTTAATCCCTGTAAAATTCAGTGTGAGTTGACTTTCTTTTAATTCTGTTATATTCCTTATAATTCACTTGACTATCTATTGATTACCCTAGTCCTATACATCCCTCATCATTTCCTCTCCCCAAAATCACCATATAACGTGTACAAAATTGACAAGCTAAGTCCAATAGATATTTGATTTACATTGTTTTTATATAGGGATTCTTGTTTAATGTGCATTTATCTTGGTAATTATTAATACTTTGAGTTATAATAATTTTTGAGTTTTCTTTTATATAGTGATTTGTATCGGTAATCCATTCATTGTTACGTGAATTAAAAAGTGAATAAAAATAATAAAAGAGTTGAATGTGTTCTTTTGTGTTTATATTTTTGTGTCATTATGTCTCAACTTGCCCGAAATCATCAATATGCATGCTGCGCTTGCGCACTACTCCCTCCACCACACAAACTACTTGCGCACTACTCCCTCCACCACACAAACTGCACACCTCCACGCTTGACTGCCCACGCTTGACTGCTTGGCTTTTTCCTTGGCTTGATCTTCACGCATACCCCCGTTGACGTACTTTTTATATTTTTCACACCACATCTCTTCAGTAGCCACTTTAGCCTCTTCCAACCAGTCTCGAAAAGTGGCATTGTCTTCCAGTTCAGAACTAGACTCATCCTCTTCCGATGATTCGTCATATTCCACCTCCGTATCGGATTCTGAATCATCTTCCTCGAAATCTTCGTCTTCATCCTGCGTAGATTCAGTTTCACAAGTTTCTATTTCCGAATCTTCAAATCTACGCTTTTTAACATCGGGTTCAGAATTATCGATGTCAGAATTGTCAGATTGGATAGCTTTAATTTCAGAATCATCGTCAACTTCATCCATTTTAGATTTCTCTTCATTATGTACATGTTCTGCATGCCTCCGTAGGTTATATCTCCGTCCAAAGCTTTTGCCGCACTGGTGACAAGCATGGGGTTTGACAACAGAAATAACATTCATGTTGAATCTCTGATGCTTAATCTCCGATTGACAAGAAACGGAAGAAATAGTTTATATATAGGCCTATAACTACTCATTTCGGAATGAGTAAAGACTGAATGAGTAAAGATTCAATGAGTAAAGACTCAATGAGTAAAGACTCAATGAGTAAAGATTCAATGAGTAAAGATTCAATGAGTAAAAAGACTCAATGAGTAAAGACTGAATGAGTAAAGACTCAATGAGTAAAGATTCAATGAGTAAAGACTCAATGAGTAAAGACTCAATGAGTAAAGACTCAATGAGTAAAGACTGAATGAGTAAAGATTCAATGAGTAAAGACTCAATGAGTAAAAACTCAATGAGTAAAGATTCAATGAGTAAAGACTCAATGAGTAAAGATTCAATGAGTAAAGACTCAATGAGTAAAGATTCAATGAGTAAAGAGACTCAATGAGTAAAGAGACTCAATGAGTAAAGACTGATTGAGTAAAGACTCAATGAGTAAAGATTCAATGAGTAAAGACTCAATGAGTAAAGATTCAATGAGTAAAGACTCAATGAGTAAAGACTCAATGAGTAAAGACTCAATGAGTAAAGATTCAATGAGTAAAGACTCAATGAGTAAAGATTCAATGAGTAAAGACTGAATGAGTAAAGACTGAATGAGTAAAGACTGAATGAGTAAAGACTCAATGTACGAAGACAGACAAAAGAACGACCTAGGCAGGTGATGTGAGAAACGACTGTCTCAAACTTGCCCGAAATCATCAATATGCATGCTGCGCTTGCGCACTACTCCCTCCACCACACAAACTGCACACCTCCACCCGAAATCATCAATATGCATGCTGCGCTTGCGCAGTATTTTGTGTGCAGTTTGTGTGGAGGGAGTAAGTATTTTGTGTGCAGTTTGTAATGAGGAGGAGCAGTGCAGTGAGAGTGTTCCGCATTACGACCAACATTGAGGAGGAGGAGCACACCTCCACGCGCGCGCCCAGACGTGTCTCACGCGCGCGCGCCCAGTGTGTGCCGCATTACGACCAACATTGAGGAGGAGGAGTGCAATTTGTGTGCAGTGATTTGAGGAGGTGTGGCGGTGTGCCAGATTACGACCAACATTGTGGTGGAGGAGGAGGTGGAGGAGGAGGTGGGATTGAGTGCTCAATCCCGTGCTCAATCCCACCTCCTCCTCCTCCACCACAATGTTGGTCGTAATCTGGCACACATACTACTCTCGTACACGTTGTTATGGACGTTATGATATCGAGACGAACAACTTACTGGATTCGAGGTAGATCATAGTAAATGTTACGAAGTACGTTGGAAATAGATACCTCGGGTATCACGATCATGCAGCTGGATGGTGGGCTAGTTCATTGGTTGCTATGGGCTAGTACTTTTGCTGCAGTCGCATAGACTTTTCTTGTTTGCTTGGCATTACAGTAAAAATAGCGAACATCATGTGACACACTCTGAACCAATCACAACATAGAATCATGAGGTGTTATAAAAATATTTTTTTCAGCTACTTACGCATGTCTTACAGCAACTGCTCGGAGTACATCAGTTACCGTATGAGGGCGTTGTTTCTCGTTGACCATTTCTCTTTGGCTTTCTGAAAATCCATGTTCGACATTCATGTCAAGGGATGTGCGACGAGGTCGGCCACCAGCAGGCGTGGGCCCTGAACAGCAAGAAAATAATTCATACAATTTCCTAAGGACAACGTATTTTGGAAACCAGAATAGAATATTTAGAAGCCGGTCGCCAGTTGAGAAGAAAGACATACAATTAGAGGTATGGTTAACAATAAAACAAAAATCATACCCAGGGCTGTAACAAGCGGTGTGTGTTTGGGGGTGGGGTGTAATTTTTCTCAGTCGGCAAATGAAGCATCAAAGGTACTAGAACGAGGGTTGGTCCAGAATAAATTTTTAGTCGGCAAACCGACTGCAAAATGTATTGTGTTTCTAAGCACTGAAGATTTGTCGAGTTGTTTGTTATCAGTTGTTTTTACTTTGTGATACCATAGAGATACATTGTATTTTAACTCACAGAAAGAGCTGCGGTTTCAGATGGAAGTTCCCCCCCCCCCCCCACCCGAGCGACTTTACAGATTGTCCATTTTTTGGGGAAAACAAAGTACATTTGTCTGGCCATATTAGTGGTGTGTCGGGAAATTTGCCCCCCCCCCAAAAAAAAAAAATTGCCACTGTTGTCAGTTGGCATATTGGCTTCCACACCCCGAAAAGAAAATGCCTTCGCTATACGCCCCTAGCCACACCTTTCACTTATAATAGTGGCAGGTTCAATCCACCTATTGTATTACAGTAAGGAGGGTTCTCAACTCTCGAGATGTGTTGATTAAGTAAAAATTCATACAATTTGCACCAAATTCAAGGAAAAGTTACTTTGATCCAGGATCACCAATCCTTTAAAAACTCACCGATCGATTCGAATGAGGACTGTGGAGTCTTATAATCGGCTGTAGACATGTCAATTGGTTTGTTTAACCAATTCATCCGTTTCAGCCTACTGACACTAGCACGTGCTTTAGGATCTGTATTCATCATGCAACGTACAAATTCCCGGCAGTCTGAAATTAATCAACAATAGCCATTAAACATGCGTTTAACTCTTTGGTCAAAATGTTACAGTGGCAAATTTTCTTTCTGATAAAGGCCCTAAAGAACCTTCGTGCCAAGGGTCTACCTTGTTCTTAGACCCCGGTATAAGAAAAATCATGTCTATGTAACGATAAACAGTTATTCCGATATACACTGAGACGCAATAGAAACTTACCACTTGTTTTGGAATAGCATAAAATTGTAATGGTTCAAAATAAGACAACACAACAATTTGTACTAGAAATGTTGGCATTTTATTGAGGAAATGCCCACGTTTTGTCCACTGTACTTGATCCCATCTGTATCCACTTCACCGCGAGTGCACATTACATTTGTGCATTGTGATTACTGATAATTTAAGGTCGAAAAAGTGGTAAGTTTCTATTGCGTCTCAGTATATATTTAAAGTGTGATATATCTTTAAAGATGTTGAACAATTAACAGATAATAATTTGATTAATTTATGTGAAAAGAGATCCTTTCAATAGAAATAAAGATGCACAATAATTGTTAAGCTTTGCTTGGTGTATAATGCTGAATAATAAATTGATGTTTCTTTACCTTTGGATACTTTCTTGTGGAAGAGTAGTTTTCCACGAGGATTGTGAATGTTATCAATCAGAATATCGAATGTTTCATCATGGTATGGCAGTCGACCACACAACATAGCATAAAGTACTACACCTGTAGATAGAAATAAAACGTAAACACATTATGAATTCACACTGCAATCAATGTGCGAGAGGTTCAATGAATCTGCGAGAGGTTCAGTCAATCTTCGAGAGATTCAATCAATCTTCGAGAGATTCAATTAATCTGCGAGAGATTCAATCAATCTTCGAGAGGTTCAATGAATCAGCGAGAGGTTCAGTCAATCTGCGAGAGGTTCAGTCAATCTGCGAGAGGTCAGTCAATGTGCGAGAGATTCGATCAATCTATGAGAGGTTCGATATCATCCCTAACTTCATAATAAGTAATCTTTTAGATAATAATTAGTAAATTCGAATCAACTGCAGAATTAAACTTGTTTTACTTCTGTCAACACTTGCATCTATGTGAAAGGGTACGGTAGCTTGTCGAGGATATAGGCAACCCATGCCTAAGGGGTGAGATTGGGCATCGATATAGGCCTAGATGGATATAGATGGTATGTTTGTCGGGAGTAGGAGGGCGCCAGATGTTGCTGATGAAGAAACCTGTGTCTTGGTGATCTGTGTCGTGTTTGAATATTTATATAGCTTCTCTGAGGCGTCTTGGGTGTCGACTCGTGTGATGAGTTGTGCATCCTTGTAATACTTTTGGAATTTTAATGTTAAATTGCAGTTATTGAAGTGCCCTTTTTCCCGAATAGGCTTATTGTCTTACCCATACTCCATACATCAGCTTTCTTGCCATCATATACCTCCCCAGCTAAGATCTCTGGGGCAGTGTAGGCATACGAACCACAAAACTCAGTCAGTTTCTGCCCAGCCTCACACATCGCAGCAAAGCCAAAATCTGTAATAAAAATGATTGGTTTAGTAATTATAGGTAGAACTTTAGAGAACAATGTAAATGTTGTAATCACGATCCAAACTATTTGATGGGCTACGCGTCGCTGTAAAAGTTTGTTTTGACGAGACTGTACGATGCTGTGGTGATCTCACACGTCACCGGTTATTGTATATTTTTGACAATAGTGAGGCGATTGATATCTCAATTCAGTTATAAAACTATCAGTGACAAGAATAAGAGAAAAGCTGAAAAGAATGTCTCATCTGTGGGACTAACTACTAAAACAGAGAAAGACAGTTAGTTGGGTATACAGATTAGTGCGTTGTCGTGAAGGAAAACTGGCAAACAAGCAAACCTAATATATGAACAAACACTAACAAAAACAACTGTAATGGAAAGTACGCGCCAACAAGCATTTTGTTTGGCGTGATTGGGCGATATTTTTTTGCCATTATTTATTTTCAAAGGACGTATGAGACGTATAGGCTTACATGGCTAAAAGAAGATATTAAAACTAAGATGTGACACTGTCTGTCTATAGTCAATACAGAAATAGACATTTTTATTTGGGGTGTCTCTATTTAAGCCTAAAAATGGACTCTTTCCAGGCACATGCATCACTCAACCTGTGAAATAATGGGCTCCCATTTACAACCCATTCGCGAATCGGAACATTTGATACCAACTGGTTGATACTACCTCCGAGTTTGATGTTATAATGTTCGTCAAGCATAATGTTGTCACATTTAATATCTCTGTGTACGACATCCAATGCATGTAAGTAGCTCACGGCATCCAAGAGCTGATGAAACAACATTCGACACTCCTCTTCACATAGATGACCTGCGAAACCAAATCATGTTTTGTCTGTTTTAAAAAGACTAATAAGAGAACAAAGTAACAAATAGGATAGAATAGTAATAACAAATTGAGCATAGAATGTGTTAGGTAAAACTTGTAGCTTTGCATGGTGAGGATGATAAGTAAGACTAATTGCGGTGACACCATGTGGAATCTCAATTGAGTAGTAATTAGTTCTGAAAAGAACTGGAGGTACAACTCGACGTTTCGATCAGTATGCTCTGATCGTCCTCAGAATGTGTTGTGATCATCTATTTGTTCATATTTTCTTTATACAAGCAATGATGTTTAAAAACAAAATAAATGTTTAGCGACAACAATGAGGATCCTTTGTTTACAGTATAGGCCCCTATACGTATGGCATAATTTTATTTGTGACATCACTTTACTAAAATTGTATCGTGTTGTGCCGCAAGTACACCTGGATTCGCCACTCAATTTTCTTATTTTATCTGGAAGCATGGACATCAGCCAAAATGTGTTTCTTTATAAAATTTAATTTTAAATACACCAACCAATTTCTGTGCTGTTGTGGCGCCCTTTCGTTTAACTATAGCACAGCCCGCTGCACAAACATACAGCCTATATTGTTTGGCTGCTTTTAATACTGGCTGACAGTTTTGGCACACTTTTACATTATGCAGTGGCTCTGGTGGCTGAGAGGGGCCTCACGAATCAGGCCAACGTTCATACCCCTATGTGAGAAAGTCATTTAAAACACAGCACGGCAGAACTCCAATCGATCCAGCAATTTTGGTTGCAATTGGACATCGTTAACTTTCACATAAAAAAGGGGGGGGGGGGAAGAAAGAAATTTAAAAAATGCCGACGCGCGGGTCTGAGGCGACGCGCGTGGAGAAACCAGAGACCCCTTTTTTGGCTTAAATGTCTGAATTCTTACCTCTTTTATTGATGTAGCTAGTCAAGTCTCCATGAATCATGTATTCCATCAAGATAAATGTGTAATGTTCCGTCACCAGTACCGATTCCATATCAACCTAGTCATTACAATCGTACAAATAAATTATATAGGCTATTTAGAAAGTACATTATATTCTTCCCGGAACATACGTGTTTGTCCCCCCGGAACATACGTGTTTGTCCCCCGGAACATACGTGTTTGTCCCCCCGGAACATACGTGTTTGTCCCCCGGAACATACGTGTTTGTCCCCCGGAACATACGTGTTTGTCCCCCGGAACATACGTGTTTGTCCCCCCGGAACATACGTGTTTGTCCCCCCGGAACATACGTATTTGTCCCCCGGAACATACGTGTTTGTCCCCCGGAACATACGTGTTTGGGCCCCTGGAACATACGATGTAAAGGATCCCCTTAGACCACATAATTATTCCACCTTTGTTTCAATTGATGATGATGATGATGATGATGATGTGTGGACTTATATAGCGCACGTATCCACCAACTAAGTGGTGCTCAAGGCGCATTATATTATTACCCCTGCTCATAAGGCTCATAAGGCTCATAAATCATTCCTGAAACCATCTCAGCTCCCTGGGGAGTATACAGCTCAATTGCTGCCATTACAGCGCATATAGGGCTAATCAACCAACTCTGCCCTCACAGGTACCCATTTAACCCCTGGGTGGAGAGAAGCAATTATGGTTAAGTGTCTTGCTCAAGGACACAAGTGTCACGGCCGGGATTCGAACCCACATTCTGCTGCTAACACCAGAACTTGAGTCCGGTAAGCTAGACCGCTCGGCCACGACACTCCACAAGGAGGATATTATGCACACAGGCCTCGTGAAGCTTGTGAATGAATGTGTCACATTAAATTCATAAGATGATTAAAAAATAGATAGATGTTGATGTCACCATGACCACTCTGCTATCAAGCTGTGAAATAAGCTTGGGCGATAACACGATAATATTGAATATCGCGATACCTTTTTTTATTCGATAACTTTTCAAGTTGTCGAGATATCGGCAAATCGCGTTTAAAAATATATCGCGATTAAAAAAAATCGCCATTGTGAGTCAAGTCAGGACAAAATTAGGACAGTCTTTTCAGCTTTCAGAAGTGACAAACAAAAGTGAACTACTTCAGAAGTACATACATGCTATGCAAACGAATTTGAGATTTATTGTGACACTTGTAGAGGGGTAGGCCTACATACCTGTGGTTATCAGCTCTAAAGCAATCATGCATGAATGAAAAATAATAATCACGATACTATCGAAAATCGCGATATATGTTTGCCGATATATCGTGGATGAAAAAAATCGATATCGCCCAAGCTTACTGTGAACTTTCGACTCATTGGTCGTCTCGTTTAGTAAATAAATGTATTTACAGAAATACAGGTGAGAGTTCTAGTGCACTGAAGTTTGGCCATATTTGAAATTGCATTTCATTTCCCCATTTTCTTTGAAATGAAAGCGCTTTAGACTGGACAATTCTTCGGGATGATTATACAATCACAATCTTTATTTTGAGATAATATTCAGACACTTTGTAATCGGCTATTTAATGAAGGTCTGACTTTAAATTCATGAAGGTCCAATTAAGGCGAACTTTTATCTTTAGGCCCGTAGGCCTACTGTCAGACTGTGATCAAATTTAATTGTTAATATTTGGCATCACATTGCGATCAATTCCTAGAACACTTACCAGTCGTTCGTGTGCAAGTTGCTGCATGATAGTTATTTCCCGAGGTAAGAAATTTTCCACCACCTCTTTTGGAGCACGAAGCTTACAAATTTTCTTGAAGGCAAAATGTCTGTTGAGCTTCCGCGAGTAGACCTTTTTCACCTGTAACGTTACACCATTTCACGTGAATTTCAGTGGTTGTTTTTAATCAAAATTTGAACTTTAACAGTTAAGTTAGTTGGTTAAGTTTCTGCGTCGATCCTTAAAATCTTATAAAATTCTGAATACTACACTCTTAAAAGTAAAGTGTTGAATCAACCATATAAGAGTTTGATGAGTGACAACACTTTATTAAGTTAAATTCAACTCAAAGAAAGTGTTGAATTAACACGGAGTCAGTTAAGTCTAACTTTATCAATGTTAATTAAACACTATTAAAAGTTGAATCCAACTTTATAAAGAGTTGTCACTGACCGAACTCTTTAAAATGTTGATTCAACACTTTAGTTTTAAGAGTGTACACGCATACTTTGTTATTGAGTTTCGTGAGGATATAAGTCTATTTAGCCTACATTGGGAAAAAAACATTTTCAGGTAGCCTATTAACGTTAGGCCCTAATCTGAAACTCTGAAATAGGTTTGAAATTAAACGAATATAGGCAGGGCCATAAAATGATTTTAATTAACTTGACTCACTTGTGAGAAAGGTCCTTCTCCAATGTTCCCTTCATCAATCAGATCAAGCTGCAGAGAATCCCATACCGATTTACCTTTCTCTGGTATCCACACTCCATCTCCTTTTCTCTTGAGATGAAGGGTCTCATCCGTGTAGAAGATTCTGTCGTTGGCCATGTTGTAAACATATGAATGGAAATTAAATCAAATGGAAACTGGCTTCACTGAGGGCCCAAATGCATGGCTTGATGATATATGCCAAAGATTTGGAGCACTGCGAATATTTACAACAGTTTAATCAGCCCAACCCCCCCGTTATATGTACCGGTAGTTAATAATTATTTGTATAATGCATGTGTTTACGTTTCCATGCGTTTGTGGAATAAATGCGCGCCCCAACGCATTTCTTTATGACGCCAAAGCCAAGGGGAGGGGGGGGGGTGAGGGAAAAACGCGCCACCAACGCAGCTACATGCACCTCATCATTCGCAAACGCTGGCGCGCGTGTGGTGGTGGTAAACATAGTGGTTCGCAGGGGGGGGGGGGAGGAGGAAGGGCTCACGTGATCCCAGGCTTGACATGCATTGTAGGCTATACCATTAATGTGACAGGGCAAACAAAAATCGCCCACAGTGTAACAACATGTGCGCATGCACGGTGGGAATACCGACACTGGCGTATTATTGTCGTTAACAACTCAAATGATTCTTTAAAGTTAAATCTTGAGATTATTTTATTAAAAACACTTAGAGAAAATGATATTTTGAAATTCAAATCTCGTTGATGAGATGCATTGTATTTGGTCATGGGATTCTACTGCCGAGTTTCAGCAGCTTCACACAAGTACAAATTAACCAATTTATGAATTTACAAAAAATATTTTGTTGTGTGTATTAGCAAATATTTGGTTAAATCCTAGAGGTCACCGTAGTACACGAAGGTGAAAGTCCAACCTGGGCTAACCTGATGTATGCTCATGACACCCCTCCATGATAGAAGAGCCTCTCTTTGTACCAATTAATTTGCCATTAAAACTTACAACTCGGGTAGATTTAGCAAATGGTTCCCTAAAACTAAAAGTTCACACTCTATGAACCTCAGATCAAATCGGGTCCTTGAAGAGCACTCTTTCACCTCGAACAGATTCAGGAACAGTCCTGTGCCATACCTCACTAGACTTAACAAATGAAGTAATTTACTCTTTATTCTTTTTATCCTTATTCAAACTTAATGGATTTTGCAATTTATTGTAGTTGTTTCATGTATAAGCACTGCGCAATTCAGCCTTTGGGCTGCAAAAGGTGTGTTTTTTAATAAACCAATAATAATAATAATAATAATAATAATAATAATACACCTTATGTGTTGACGTCATCACGCCGCCATCTTTAAGGTAAAACCATAATGAAACAATGGAAAACGCACATCTTTACACGCGCGGCGCACAGATTGGGCCAATGAGCAACCTTCTTTTGACCTCTAGCCGAGGGCGCCCTACTCAAATGACGTCATGTGCATAAGGTCTATAATAATGTTACACTATCAACAAACACTTTCACGGTAATAAAATTATGCGCCATGTTTTTAACGGGGCAAAATTGTTTATTTCGAACCAGCGCTCGAACTTCACGCGCACTCCAGACGCGTGCGTGAAGTTCGAACGCCAGGTCGCCGACGGCAACGAGTATTCAAAATAAACAATTTTGCCCCGTCAAAAACATGGCACATATGTTACCATGAAAGGGTTTATTTAAAAAAAAAATTTGAAGACTTTCTGGTCTTTATTTTCGACAACAATAAATTATTGATATTTTTTTCTTATAAAGAAAAACAAATTGAACAATGAAATTAAATTAGCTAAAACACTCAGAATGTTCACGTTGAGCTTACTGGATGCTAAATTTAGCGAGCCTGGACCAAGTGCCTGGTTTGGATTGCCTAGGTAAAAGACATAATATCCAGAATGAGTAAAGGACACAACAGATCAGAGGCAATGATGTTAATTCCTAATTAGCATGACATGTAGAAAACTAACGTCACAATGTGCCCATTGTAACGATGAATATGAATAAGATGATCACATAAAACCAGTAACTTGTGAATTACTTCTGACTGTATCCCTTAAACCGATTTATGAACTTATCAGTAAGTGCGATGAGTTATTTTACCTGAAAATACGTTAATTCTTCTCTCAGAGAACAGTTATGTAAAAAAAATATAATACATCTGAATAAATAACTTTGGTGTTCATCCTTCAGTCGAGAAGATGACCATCTTCATGCATCATCCGTGGGGTGGGCTGTGTGGGTACAGAGGTGGCTGATGAGACCAATCCGAGCCCGGAAGTCTCTGGGGGAAGTGAGGGCCCGGCAGGACAACAAAGCCAACGCATCCTGTGTTGTGGAGCCGCTGCTTGCCCCGGGCTTTACGCGTTGCACGCTTGGTTTTGGTTGCCTCAACTCGTGCAGGGCTAGGTCTATGTACTGGCTGAACAAGTCCAACTATCTGACTTAGACTTCTATTTCCTTGAAGTTTATGTGGACATTATTCGTGTGTTGTTATTCCTAATGCTTCCTGATCTTCACACATCCGGGTTTGTCATGCATTTACTGGTATAACTTCAGACAGCCTGCTGATACCGTTTATTCTATGCCAAGGTGGTATTGTTCACGATAAGTATTCTCCATCAAAAAGACTCGCGGAAAGCAATGAATGACTTGTACTACTTAATCCTATTGAGCTTGAGTCTTATTTGCTGGGGTAAAGCAAATTTGGATGTAGGAGGTAAGTTACACTCGGATAGCCGGATTATACCTTTGTTGCTTTTTAATCACATTTTAGGAATGAATAGGTAACATTATATACCAGTCCATTATTGATCATTTCTTCTGCATTAATTTTCGTTTATAGATGAAGAACCCGTGTATATGACTGCAGTTGTCCATTCACCTCTTGGAGGATACGCATATTATTCCTGCTTCTTGAGTTCACCTGACACAGCTGCCCAGATAACATACGGGCGGTACATAAAAACAAGGGAAAATAGCTATTATAATTATTATAATCGAGAACCGACGGGAACAGCGTTGATACAGAACTATCCAGGATCTCTTCGAATTTATCTTGATGACACCAACTACGACTACAAGAATACCTTTGGAATATTCTATTGCCGAGCAAGTAAATCAGGCAGATTACTCACAACGATAACAGCGACTGTGCTGCTTGCCAATGGTGGGTAATAATTGTGTTAAAAAAATATGACTTCATACTATTTTCAATGTTTTAAGTTCAATAATATTTTTGGCAAACACCTAGCCCAAAATAAGAACTCCGTCTCTGTGCACCGTATTACACGAAGGTGAAAGTCCAACCTGGGTTAGCAAACACCATGTAATCATTAGCTGAAAATGTAGTAAATATTCGCTTTTGGCCTATAAATAAAATACCTGTTCATTAAAGTTTTGAACAAATGAATCTTTTACGTAGTATGAATCTTTTACGTGCAATGGCACGTTGTATAAGAATTAAGCTAAATGTACACGTCTGTTTTCATATTGATATTACTACATGTATGCTTCCTTTAAATTGCTTATTTGTGGATATTTGAATCCGCTGTTTTGCTCTTTATGGTTTCTGGTTTTATTTATGTTCACTTTTACATAGTATTGATTTCGTCCAGAAACTGTCCAGAAACATGATTATCTATAAACAGTATGTATCTACATAAAGTATAATTTCATAGACCATTTAAAGGAAATTCTACAAGTCACTTCATACTTTTGGGCCTACATAGTTTACAAATAAAATATCTTTGTATTCCATTATCTTTCTTCATCATTCGTTTATAATATATCTGCAATTTTTTTTCCAACTGATGGACTTTTCACGAAGACAGTCAACTATGGGGAGCAAGGTGTGGTCATTCGGATGACTGGTATTATTGCATCTTATAAGAACTTTATATTCCATTATCTAATTTCTTCATCATTCGTTTATAATATATCAGCAAAAATTGTTCCGACTGATGGACTTTACACGAAGACAGTCAACTATGGGGAGCAAGGTGTGGTCATTCGGATGACTGGTATTGTTGCATCTAATAAGAACTTTGAATGGAGGTTTAATAACTCTGCTGTCCTGCAAACATCAGACTCAAGCAGCTTCACTATTGGGCATGCAGTCACTGAGAATGATGCAGGTGTGTATGAGTGTCACTACTCCAGTGAAAGACGTCAAGCAAGACAGGGACTCATAAGGTTGATTGTTAGGGGTAAGTTATTGGACGTGCAGTCACTCTTAGAATCATGTAGGTGTATAGTGTCACTATTACAGTGACAGATATCAAGCAAGACAGGGACTCATACGGTTGATTGTTAGGGGTAAGTCATTGGACATGTAGTGACTATTAGAATCATGTAGGTGTATAGAGTGTCACTATTACAATGAAATATATCAAGCAAGACAGGAACTCATAAGGTTGATTGTTAGGGGTAAGTCATTGGACATGTAGTCACTATTAGAATCATGTAGGTGTATAGAGTGTCACTATTACAATGAAAGATTTCAAGCAAGACAGGGACTCATAAGGTTGATTGTTAGGGGTAAGTCATTGGACATGTAGTCACTATTAGAATCATGTAGGTGTATAGAGTGTCACTGTTACAATGACAGATATCAAGCAAGACAGGGACTCATAAGGTTGATTGTTAGGGGTAAGTCATTGGACATGTAGTCACTATTAGAATCATGTAGGTGTATAGAGTGTCACTATTACAATGAAAGATATCAAGCAAGACAGGGACTCATAAGGTTGATTGTTAGGGGTAAGTCACTCTTAGAATCATGTATGTGTATAGAGTGTCAGAATAACAATGAAATATTTCATTCAAGACAGGGACTAATAACCGGTTGATTGCTCACCCATGAGGACATTTAAAGCCAATTATAACACTGTATAAAAAATCAACGTGGATCTTTTTGAATTGTTTATTTAATTGTTTCTTTAACGAGAAAATAGTGACAATCCATTAAGATTAATTGTTTGTATTCATTTTAACGTTGAACTTCTGTCTTCAAATGACAACATTTTGTTATGGAAATTATTTCACTAATTATAATAAAACAATAGCACCTAATAAGACGGAAATATTTCAAGGGATGTTTGATACTATATCATCACCTTAGTATTGTTTCATGTATTGTTTCAAGTATGTTGATTTATGTTTCAATTATAAGATTACCAATGCCCGAATAATCATGCATAAGCCCTGTCTGTGCATGCACAATATTTGATGTCATTTTGCTTTTTCTGGTTATTTTAATACCATTGTCTAAGGGTTTCTTCATTTTTTTTTCTAAGGTTGCCCAGCTGGCCGATGGGGTACTCCAGATTGTTCGAGAGTGTGTGATAATTGTTACAATGGTGGCATATGTAATGATAGGAATGGACGTTGCATTTGCCCAGCAGGTTTCACTGGTCCCAACTGCTTAGACGGTATGTAAATTGAATACAGGAACTCATATAAAAAATCGATTCTTCATGAAAGATCGATTCTTCATGAAAAATCAATTCTTCATGAAAAATCGATTCTTCATGAACGTTCCAAAACATGTTTAAATCAATTTCATAAATTTTTTATATTACTCGTTTCTTAAATCTAATTATTTCTTTCCATTATAGGCGCATTATTAAGGTGCCTTTGAGATCACATAGCAATAATTTTTCACCAGGATGCCTTAATGTAATACTTTCTCTTGGAATCCCTTTGTACATTTCATGTGGATTGAATAATGCCATAAGAAATGTTATATTATTATTATTATTATTTATAGTTTGTGGAAGGAATAAAGCTGGATTCAATTGTGAGATAACGTGTTCTAGCAGTACTTCGTTGTGTACTGGACAAGTGTTCTGTCTGCCTGATCCAATGGGATGCACATGCGCGACAGGGTTTCAAAACTATGACTGCATAGCAGGTAAGATACCGATATTATGAAAATTAAATAAGTCTTAAAAGTTTGCATGGGGAAAAGTGATAATTAGTTTCTGACTCGTCTCGGATGCCATTGATTGATGTTGGTGGTGAGGTCTGCCTGTCGCCTGTAGTGATGTTTCGGGGGTGGGAGTGCTTGTCGACGGATGATTTGTCGAACTCCTCTTCAACAGAATCCCTTTCATCACTATTTAGTCAGCTTCACTCACCAGAGTCCAGAATTCTCATGAAGACGTTCAGAGCACACTGACCGAAACGTTGGGGGGTAATCTACAGGTTCTTCTCCGAACCGCACAACTCATGAGAGATTACTACATGGTGTTACTGCAACCCTACTCTATTAACTATGTACATTATTTCATATGTGATCAACATCTTTAAACTCCCCGATAACTTTAAACCTGTGAAGGTGTTTTTGGAAGACACTCAGAAAGCACGGAGTATAGCCGATACAGTCCTTCACACATAGCTACGGCGGCTTAGGGCAAACATAAAATACATTATTTCTCCTTTATTTTAAATAATATTAAAAACATAAACCTTATCGCGTACACTGTAAAAAAAATTCTGTAAATTTACATCAAATACAGATCAAACATCAAACATCAAATACAAATGTTTTTTTTTTTAAGATAACGCCCCAATTTGCTTTTATAGTTTACAAAAATCTGTAAAATAATTTTACATCCATAATATTAAAAATACAGGCAATTTGTTATTTGAAATCCAAGCAAATGGCTGTAATCTGTATTTAAGTGTTGTGAAAATAAAAAACATACTGTTTCTGTGAAATTTTCTCTGTACAAATACAGAAATGTTTTACAGTGTAGTCATATTTTTGCCTGCTAAAATGAAATAGATCTTTATTACATATGCAAAATACTAGTATTAGTGGCCTTACGTTTCGAAGGATGTTTCTCGACAGCAAAATTCCACGGTATTTGCATTGAAACCCTCCTACTCTAGCTGCACTTTAGTGGGAAGTTGCGAAAGAGGTCAAAACCAGTCAACTGCCTGTTTTTGACTGTTGACCTAAATGTGCACACAGGGGCAATTTTGACTGGTTTTTACTGTCATTTTGACCACCCTGAACAATACCAGACAATGCTTTTACCAGTCAAAACGGTCGACTCATTTTGACCTGTAAATATACTTACTACACTTAAGGTTTGACAGTGTTTGACTTTTAAGTGCACTTGATAAACCTTGGCAAGTATATCAACATTTTGACTGATTTTGACCCTTGTAGTAGTAGGAGGGTTACGCACTTACGCAGTTTGCATCATCTTATTCTTATACATAAAAGACAGATCATTCATATTTATTAAATATAACCAATGGTCTTCATTAAATATAACTGTAGGTTGCTCGCTTGGAAAGTTTGGAGCAAATTGCCTACAAGATTGTCACTGTCGTCAAATATCAAATTGTGACCGCTTTACTGGACAGTGCACTGGAGAAAACAATCCATGTTCACAGCTCTGGTCTGGAGATAACTGTCAAAGTAAGTGGCTATTAAATACCATAACAAAAACTACAACGATAAACAACGAAGGCGACATTGTATAGTCATAGCAATTAACTGCCGGTGTTAAAGAGCGGTTGCTGCCTATGCTTATTATCGGCGATGATAACTGACCAGCAAGGAAGCGAGTCGATCGCAAGCCATTATTTATGGCGCACTACGTTGTATTGAACTATAAGACTGTACGGAAGTTTGTATTCGTGTCACATGTGGATTTAGAATCAGTTTATTTCTGTGTTTTGGAATTTATGAATGGAAATGTAACTTCGACGTTGGATAAAGATATCTGGGTCGTGGCCACATGTGATAAATGACTCGGTCCTTTGTCATCCTTGTCTATGACCCCTTTGTCTTTATTCTGCGGTAAACTGTTAATCCCCTAATATAATTAATCATAAACCACTCAAAATGTAACGCCTCCGGTACTATTATTGGCAAACAAGCGATACATTAGTGGAATCCTTAATTTAATGTGCCACACAATGGGTGTGGCTTTACTTCGTTGAAATATCACTAGGGTAATTAAAAGTTGCCATAATCGGCCTACTATGGGGGGTAAACGAGAGCTTAATTTTGATATAATACACACTGGCACATCCAGAGGGTGGGCGGGGAGGCAAAGGGACATGTTTCCCCAATTTTATCCCCGTACATGTACATTTACTATAAGTTTATGTTTGCCCCCCCCCTTTCAGCAGTGTGCCTCCTTTGTTGCCGTGTGCCCTCTATTTCGACACCAATACATGACTATATATAACCTAACCTAATCCACTTCATATGAATTATACATGCACATGACAACCTTAAGTAACTTGCTTTTTTGTCTCTTCAAGTCCCAGATGTTTGTTCAAATGACTTTTTCGGTGGAACCTGCACACGAAAGTGTCAATGTATGGATGATCAACCTTGTAATATACTTACTGGACTGTGTACGAATGGACAATGTAAACTCGGATATAGTGTCGCTGCTGGAGGCATGAATTGTGAAGGTAATATTTTAATGACCCCCCAATGGCGGATCCAGGAGGCGGCGAGTGAGTGGGGAGGGGGGTCTGCTGAAGGGGCATCCCAGCTTTAGCCACTTTAGATCCATGCCTGGCCCATTAGCCCCGTTGAGCAATTTAGTAGAGGTTATTTTTTTTTATGGAAATGCAAAATGAAAAGTCTAACTCACTCCCTTCAATTTATTTTCTGTAACCCGCCCCTGTGACTCCATTAAAACCGTCGAATAAGGATTTCCTTATTACACATATTCATTTGATGAAATCAGATGATGGACGTGGTCTTGCTGAACAAAACCTTGACCAACAACAGGATATAGTGTCAGACCCTCAATGGCATTGTAACACATCCGGAATACACCAACAGGCGCAGGGACAGGAAATAAAGAGCAGAAGATTAAATGCTCTACAAGCAGGAATTAGATGAAAGGTCGTTTTGATTTGATACTTCACGTACCATAGACATAGCTATTTTATTTTACTCAATTAAGAACCAGAAAAATACTATTCACACCTTTCACCGAGAAACCGGAACCTTATTTTAAAACCTTTCGCCTCTATGTATAGTTTTTCCAATATCGCCGTCATGTTGAAAGATTTACTCTTTTTAATATAATTACATGTATACCAATTTTTAAACTTAATGAATGATATTGACCCTTTGTCTATTCAGAGTGTCATGGGGGAAAATATGGCTTGAATTGTTTGGAGACTTGTCACTGTGATGAAGCTAACTGCGATAAGACAACGGGTGTTTGCAATGGAGGCTGCAAGGATAATTGGGCTGAACCAGACTGTGTTACAGGTATATAATAACTGGACCTACAGTTCCTTCGTCTCGTTGCTTTACAAGAATTAAATCTTTTCTACTACTGGTTTGTGGTCAAAACCTTAGTGCATGTCAAAGTAATATATATGCCTATATAACATGTACTTGTAGATGCATAACGCCAGTAGGGGCGGGGGACAGAATTTTGTTTTTAAATTACATTTTCGCATTTGTATCTTAACTTATTTGGAGTGGAGTGCCATGGTCGATCGGTTTAGTGCATCGGATTTGTGTTCTGATGGCTGTTGAGTACAAATGGGTACCCGTGAGGGTAGAGATAGTTATTGTATTTGATTACAGCGACAAAACTATACTACCCAGGGAGATAAGAAATATCCCAGGAATGATATTGTCCAAATGACCAGGGGAAATAATGTAAAGCGCATTGAGACATTATCTAGCGGTGTAATGTGCTATATAAGTATGACTTATTATTATTATTAACATTGATAATTTTATCAAATTAAAGCAAAAACTTCAGTTATATGTTTGGCATGTGACGGTGGAGTGCCATGGCCGAGCGGTTTAGTGCATCGGATTTGTGTTCTGATGGCTGAGTCATCAGAATGTGGGTTCAAATCCCAACCGCGACCATGGTGCTTGTGTCCTTGAGCAAGACACTCTACAGTACCATAATTGCTTCTCTCCACCCAGGGGTAAATGGGTACCTGTGAGGGCAGAGTTGGTTGTTGTGTTTGATTAGCCCTATATGCGCTGTAATGGCAGCAATTGAGCTGTATACTCGGTACTCCCCATGGAGCTGAGATGGTTTCAGGAATGATTTATGAGCCTGATGAGCAGGGGTAATAATATAATGCGCCTTGAGCACCAGTTTGGTGGATACGTGCGCTATATTATTATTATTATAACAGTTTTCAATGTAAATCTGGTGGTTTTAATCAAGCAGAACTGGTATATAATTGTTACCTTACCCTGAATGGGCGAATAATTGGTTTTGGGGCAATATTTTTTGTTAAAAATTAATGGGGCGAATTGATTTAGCGGCGATGTTTTAGAATTACGAACGTAGAAAACCCAATTGGTCATTTAAAAAAAATCTCATGATACCACTTTTGCAAGGGGCTGGAAAAGCCAAAATGTTTAATATGTTGTTTAACACTTGCCTTTGGAAAGATTGGCCACGGGGATTAAAACGTGAAGAGGATAAATCTTTTGATATTTAAAACACTGACATTACCCTTATGTGAACTTTAGCCCTCTTTATCATGCATTATTCTATATCCATGTAACTGTCCTGACCTTTCCACTTGTTGAATAAAGCAATTGAGGATTATATAATCATTGTGCACTGGCCAGAATCCGTCATGAGATAAAAACAAATTCAGTTTCTGGTATCCGCGCGCGTCGCCTCATACCTGCGCGTCGGCATTTTTCAATTTTTTTTCTTCTATGAAACGATTTTGCTTTTTCACATAGGGGTATGAACGCTTGCCTGATTTGTGAGGCCTCTCTTAGCCACCATACTTTGTATATGGGAAATATGGTCCCGCGTATACAATGTATCACGTATTTCCCTATTTGGCAAAAAAAAATTAATTAAAAATGGCCGAAAAAAGCGCGTCACCGCACCGATTTTGAAGCTGACCGATGACCAGAAACTGGAGACTTTTTTTGGGTCTAAACTGCGGAGACTAAGCACAACTGCATTTATACGAGCCAAGCACTCAAGTATTTCACAATGATAAAATCCATTTTATTCTTATTGTTGCAGGTGTAAAGACGGTTTACAACACTAAAGCTAACAGTGGCCAACAATCTACTTTCACATGTATTGTTACTGGAAATACACCTCCTTCAGCGCGGAATGTAGAGCTCTCCCGTCATACTACCAATACAAAATATACCTCAGTATCCAACGCTGTAAATGGGTCAGATCGCATTCTAACTTTCACAATTCCAGCTGTTGTCCTTAATGAAACGTTCACTTGTTACGTAAAGCAGCCCTATGCAAGCCTTTTGTATTTGGCAGATATGTATGGTGAGTATTCATTTTAGTTTTAACTTTATTTAGTTGTGTACTTGTTCTCTGTTGCACTTGGGAATTCTCTGTTGTACTTGGGAATTTTCTGTTGCACTTGGGAATTCTCTGTTGCACTTGGGAATTCTCTGTTGCACTTGGGAATACTCTGTTGCACTTGGGAATTCTCTGTTGCACTTGGGAATTCTCTGTTGCACTTGGGAATACTCTGTTGCACTTGGGAATACTCTGTTGTACTTGGGAATTCTCTGTTGTACTTGGGAATACTCTGTTGTACTTGGGAATACTCTGTTGTACTTGGGAATACTCTGTTGTACTTGGGAATACTCTGTTGTACTTGGGAATACTCTGTTGTACTTGGGAATACTCTGTTGTACTTGGGAATACTCTGTTGTACTTGGGAATTCTCTGTTGTACTTGGGAATTCTCTGTTGTACTTGGAAATTCTCTGTTGTATAGTATCACTGTGAAATGCTGCTGCACGTGTTTTAACCCAAACCCCCAAAAATTGATCACATCATCCTCCACACACAAATCTCTTCATTGCCGTCCAGTACGTCGCAGAATTCATTTCAAACTACTTCTCATCACATGGAAAACGTTAAATAACCAAGCACCTTCTTATATCAGCAGACTCCCCCAACTATACACTCCAATCAGAAACCTCCATTCATCAGACAAATTTATTCTTGCAACTCCCAAAACATCATTTGGTGACGGAGCTTTTTTCAGCTGCAGCACCAAAACTGCATAACACTCTGCCATTGGACATTCGCCGTTGCCACTCTATCAACGCATTCAAGACAAGGCTGAACAATTTTTTGGGTATAAATCTGCATATAATCTCAAACAGGCAATAGAAGTAAGCGTAAAGTAAATGTAATTTTTTTCATCATTGTTGATTTGTTTGACAGAATTGCCCGAGTTAACCACACCACCACGTGCTACAGATACTCAGCCACATCATGTTACCATTGAATGGGATGCATGGAACCCTCTTGATCGTGGTGATCCTCCTATTACTAAATACATCATCTATTACCGAGGACCACAAACCGATGGAGTAGCAGCCCAATGGCAGCGATTTTCTGAAATTCCTGTCAGTGACATGAGACTGTTAGAAATTATCAACAATTTGACACATGATACTACGTATGAAATCAGTGTATCTGTTTCCAGAGAAGGAACTGGCGGGGAAGGAGAGAAACGTACAAGTATATCTGTAACAACATTATGCTCCGGTAAGTACACAAAAATGTGAATAAGTCAATTAAAAAAAAAATTCACCACCTGTGAATGAACAAATTGTATTATTTTGTTATGCATTCAAACATATTGTTTGCACACTGAATTCTTTATCAATCAACCAAATGTAGAGTAGGGATGCTTGTTTCAGACTTGCAATGTTTGACTCGTGACTCGGACTCGAGGTTTGAGGACTCGAACACAAGGCGGGTTTTTTTTTCAAGAGGACAAACCTTTTATACTCTCTAGTCTGCTTTTACCTTAGCTTATGTTGGAATGTTTTGATTTATAATTTATAGAACCACTGAAGCCACCTTATAATGTGGCGGCAATCAGTCAAGAGCATTTACGGAGACAAATAACTGTCAAATGGAAGGTAACACTTGTATTCTTTTATCATTCAGAATCTGTCACCCTAGACTGGTCTCCTGTCTTTATCCTCAAGGATAAAGACAGGCTCCTGGCGTACCATTCAAGGGATTTAATTGGATATATTGTGCTGAAGATCTGACGTCACACTTCGAAGCTCGCGCGCGAGCTACCAACCAAGGTCAAAGTTGAATCTCGGGAAAAAATGGTGGCCGCGGCAAGTATCTGGCGTAATTCACGAGCCTCAAAGCATGACGTCAGATCTTCAGGGTACTGTCACCCATGCATATAGCCATTATTCTCCCATGGAGTGTCGTGGCCGAGCGGTCTAGCTTACCGGATTCAAGTTCTGGTGTTAGCAGCAGAATGTGGGTTCGAAACCCGGCCGTGACACTTGTGTCCTTGAGCAAGACACTTAACCATTATTGCTTCTCTCCACCCAGGGGTTAAATGGGTACCTGTGAGGGCAGAGTTGGTTGATTAGCCCTATATGCGCTGTAATGGCAGCAATTGAGCTGTATACTCCCCAGGGAGCTGAGATGGTTTCAGGAATGATTTATGAGCCTTATGAGCCTTATGAGTAGGGGTAATAATATGCGCCTTGAGCACCACTCAGTTGGTGGATACGTGCGCTATATAAGTCCACACATTATTATTATTATAAACAACTCCTTCAATAGTAACTCCAAGCATAAATCAAAATATATTTAATTAAATTGTCGTACAAACACGTATTTGAAAAATGTGTAATAATTATGGTAAAGCCAAAATTGCTTATATTTTTACACAAAGAAATAAATCATTGATAATAAAAATCGCCAACGTGGTTTTATTTTGTTGGCAGGATCTTGAGCCTAGATTCCACGGTTGTAGCTCAGGCATCACGCACTACCGTATTCGCTACAGGAATTCAGCCATCAGAGAATCTAACAGATATATGTTTGTGGACATACCGGTAATGGATCCTGTGGTATCTTCATTCAACCTGACAAATCTTGATCCGTATACGCAATACAGCATCTCTGTCAGTGCAGTTAATGCAATAGGAATCGGTCCATGGAGTGCAAACATCGTGTCTTACTCTCCAGAAGAGATACCTCCTGCTCCTGAGAAAGTCAATATTATCAGTAGTACCACAACCTCCCTTACAGTAGTTATTGATGCAACTAAACCATACAATCTCAATGGTAATATCAGTCATTACATTATCCAGTACCGTCAACAAGCGTCTAACGAATCCCATACCATTACCGTACCTGCAAACAGCTTCAAATTGACGTACACAATAAGAGAACTGCCGAGTTACACCGATTTTAACATTCGGGTACGTATGTTTCTTAACGTGTATGCTTTTCATTCCTCATGCTCATTGGTATATATGTGGAACACACAGTGGAGATAGTCAAAAGACGCAGGTACTGGTGACAGGCAAGGGTAAAATGCAAAGCTTGCATGCAGGTGATTTTACCCCTGGATATCTCGTTGGGTGCCCTGTGTCCTATGGAGGGAGTGCTTCGCGCTGACACCATCAGCACCAGATTTACTGACCCCTCAACACAAACTTGAAGACCTTAAAGGTTTCCACTATTCTTAAAATCCATTTAAATGTAACATTTAAATGAAATCCCCCATGGACAGCAAAGTTATGAGATATTTTTATATTTTGTTTGTCGTTTAAGTCAAGTTCAAACTAAGCCAACATGACATTTATTTATTTATTTTTTTTAAATTTATTTTATTACATTTTACACTGGCAATCAGATTACGTCAATTAAATATAAAACCAAAACCCTAAAAAACAAAAAATAACCCAAAAATTCATTTTAAACAAAGCCAGTGAGTGGTAAGAGAGAACACTGAGGTGACCAGCACCTCTACAAGGCCATCCTACCACAAGAAACCTTATATACCTCATTACACCCCCATCCCCCGCACCCGTTACACCACTGGAGGGCCGCTGAAGCAAGTTAGGACGGAAACGACAACATTAAGCAACAAATTAATCACGCCGACAGAGAGAGCAATGGCAAAAAGACATCCATGTACAAATATTATCTAACGAAAAACTGGAAGCAAATTTTGTTCTGTAAAACTGAGACACTTTATCAATATATGTTGATCGAGTTTGCTTTATTTTTCCAATCTCAATCAGGTGAAAGTTGTAAACGGCATCGGAGAAAGTGATTGGAGTGAAGATATTGCTACAAAAACAATATATACAGGTACCAAATTAATTAATATACATATAAATACGTGAACATTTGTTGTATTAATGATAGTGGTAATTAAGTGTGGAATCATGAGGTAAGATATAAGCAACGAATCCTTTGCACTTTTATCCGAGAGGGCTATTTCTTGCCTTCAACTAGATGTAATTTGAAATTGATAGCTTAAAGGAATGTAAATTCACCAAAAACAAAACTTATCAGAGTTTTAAATCAAACTAACGTGGGTGTAAATTTGATGATGGTATCAAACATCCGTTTTAATGTTTCTGTCTGAATGCATTCTTAAAATGTTTTGGTTTGTTGTACATTTGTTTTCCTTGTTAGTTTATTTGTCGGTCTTGTTTTACATCCCTTGTCTGACACATTGCTTTTCACTAATCTCATAATCTCTTCTCCTCCAGCCAAAAACTCCTGGGCCCATATTCATAAAAGCCTGCTAAGCCTAGTTGGCAACTAAATTGGCCCCTAACTGCCAATTAAGCCTAGTTGGATACTAAGTGTTATTCATAAAATGCCGCTAAGCTTAGTGGACTGCTAAGTTGTCTGCTAACTTTAGAGGTGATCTTGGGTACCTCTAAGTCACTAGTTGACAACTAAACCCTTCATTTGTATGTTTGACTCTGACCTGAAAACATGGCTAGACGGATTCTGCAACTGGTACAGTTGCATCGTGCAATGAGGAGGGAAAGAGTATTCAGAGACATGCGTAATCCAATGCACAGCTCTATTGTTAGACACATAAACATGCCACTCATATTGAAAGTGAAACTTACCCATATTGTGTTTTGTGGTTTGGAACAATGCCAACTGCTAAGTTAACAACCAACTAAATCCTAGTTGACAACTACCTGGCACTGTCCCTAGCAGGGTTTTATGAATATGAAAATAGCAAGAAACTATGGAGCAGGCAACTAGGCATTTAGCAGCCTGCAAAGGCCTAGTTGGCTGCTAGTTTAGCAGGGTTTTATGAATATGGGCCGTGGTACCTCTATTCATACTTATTCTCGTTTTGTCCGGTCCCATCAGGACCAGTACCTGACTCTGCTTTTTATATCTTCTTTTTCAGTGTTCATTCCCTACCTGACTAACTTCCTCACTTATAGTATGTTTATGTATTATAACATGTTCAAAAGTATTTTGACATAATCATAAGTCCACTTTTCCAAATTTTTATGAAATAAATTTTGGTAAATCAAGTTGAATTTAGAAAAATTGCAATAAAATGATAATTTATTTCATAAAAATTATGAAATTTAAAATTTTTAACCCTGCAGGAAGCGGGCGAGCCATGATTTTCATGGCACAATTAGCATATTTTGTTAATTAATCCTCTTATTAATAAAGTAGAAAGCCTTTTTTTCTTGACTTCCTCAATTATACGATTGAGAAACATAATGGAGAATTTGAGTGGCCTAGCTTATCTGGTTTACCCGCTACATCCAATTCAACTGGCACTGGTCCAACGTCACGGGGATTTCCCCATTGCCGTGTGTACAAAAAATTCCTTAGGGTTAGGCCTAAGCATACCAGCTGTAGTAATTGCAAATGCCAGGCAGGCTTGTCTGTCAACAGATAACAATACAGACTTGATGGTGCCAGCTGGCGGGCTTCGCCAAAGCTTCCAAAGAGTTATTTACTATTGGGGTCAGGGGTGGGGGGGGTGGTGCTTTTGTTTGACTTTGTGAATGAAGCGTCTGAATGGAACACGTGGAATCGTTTAGGGCACTTGGGGGGGTGGGGGTATGGGGGAATTGTTTTACAATCTCTAGACCATCTCAAAGGGGTTGGGGATGCTCAGAGTCCATTTATGCAGCAATAAATCCCCGTGGGTGTGGTGTATTAGTGTGTGTTAGTGTGCCATGATTTTCATGGCCCGCCTACGTAATAGTGTTTTTTTTTTTGGGAAAAAGACTGCAGGGTTAAAATTAAAATGAAAATTTATTTCATAACAATCAGGAAAAGTGGACTTATGATTAAGTCAAAATACTGTTGAACATGTTGTAAGTACCTTGTTTTTCTCCTGTCTCATTTTGCCTTTGAGAAAGAACCTGCTAGGTTCGAAACGTAAGGCCAGTAACAATTATTTTGCGTTTGTGTAGTTTTATAGTTTACCAGTTATTTTGTTCCTTTTAAGATTATGCTATGTTTAGTTTACATAATAATAATAATTTACCAAGGATATACTATCCCTTTTAGATAAGGCTATGATTAGTTTAATATTACCAAATATATATTTTCTCTTTTAGATTAGGCTTTGTTTAGTTTAATAGATTACCAATGATATACTATCCCTTTTAGATAAGGCTATGATTAGTTTAATATTACCAAATATATATATATTTTCTCTTTTAGATTAGGCTTTGTTTAGTTTAATAGATTACCAATGATATACTATCCCTTTTAGATAAGGCTATGATTAGTTTAATATTACCAAATATATATATATTTTCTCTTTTAGATTAGGCTTTGTTTAGTTTAATAGATTACCAATGATATACTATCCCTTTTAGATAAGGCTATGATTAGTTTAATATTACCAAATATATATATATTTTCTCTTTTAGATTAGGCTTTGTTTAGTTTAAAGATGGACTTCAACGGAATATATTACAGTGTTTTGATGCTGTTAGGCTTACAAGAAGTGTGTAATGATTACTTCTATATGATTAAAATGCAAATAAAGTAATTTCTTAATGTAAAAAAAAATTCATTTTGATCAGCATTTCACTATCTAGAAAAGTCGTGTTTCGCAAAAAGCCCGAACTCATGAATAATTCATATCGTAGTTGTGACGTACAATCAAGGACTGGCATTCGCTGCTTATGCCCACATGTCATGAGTGTTCCCCAGCAAAGTGCATTAAAAAGCGACGTGTACGAAACGAACTCCCAGTCGTACTCACTTGCCTTCTCTCGATATTTGACGCGTTCAAAGTTGGAACAGAGCCTTGCTTCAAACGATATTTGGTATCCAAACCAAAACTTTCTTTCACTTGACTGGAAGAATCTCTACAGTCGCCCGTAAAATGGGCTGAACAAATCAACGACCATTTTGTCAACGTGAAATCCTTTCGTGTATTGTTCACGAACTTCACCCACTCCTTGGAAGCCGCCGGATTCCGCGGAAATCGGAAAAACTAACCTCTGGATTCTTGGTGGCACTTCTTGTACATCCACCAACAGCACATGTGCTAGGCATTATGCCGTCTTACACAAAATCGTCAAAACGGGGAAAAATCATGTGTATCAGCTTCGAGCAAGTAAAATCCCCATTGCCAAACACAAAGACAAAAACGGCTTCCTTTATTTATGCCCCAGATAGTACGTCACACTTACGCTGGTTTACGTGGCCGCTGGTATTTCACCGTTCATTTCGTATTGTATTTCTATGGGCCTTTGCTGGGAACCATGAAAGCGCGCAGCCAACGGCGAGAAAAAACCACTCGCTCAGAAATCTAAGAAGGGGGGCTATTTTTTACAATCAAAATTAAACAAAATAACGGGGAATAAAACCATCGTACTGATAATGAAATAATAACTAAACACAACATAAACAAGACTCAGGAGACGATTTAGTGTACGAGCTCTCGTTGAAGTCCATCTTTAGATTACCAATGATGTACTTTCCCTCTGAGATAAGGCTTTGTTGACTTTTTACAGGTCCCCAGACAGTACAAGGTGGCATCGTAGCAGGAAGTGTTGTAGGTGTACTGGTCATCATCATCATGATTCCTATCGCAGTATTCGTGGCTAGAAGACGGTAAGTTTACTTACTGTGTATTTATGGCGATACTTGAACAGTGCCAGGTAGTGCTTTTATACAGCAATGCGAAACTTGCGATTACAAAAATCGATTAGTTCAAATCCATGGGGTCATAATTCTAAAAGAATCCCTTTATTTATCTGGTATTCATAATCACATTGAATGATCGTAGTGATTTGTATCAAGAGTAAATGTAATTAATCGAATTTTCTATATATATTTCAACATTGTGTGCACAGAAGACTCAAACCGAAATTGAATGTACGTCACAAGGAAAACGAAGAAACAGCTCAACCAAAAGAAGTCTTTGACGACATCATTTATGAAAACGCAGGTATGAGACAATACCCAATGAAAAACTTCAAACAAAACCCAACAAAACACTCACCAAAAGTTATACATTTTGTGCAGAGACCCATATAAACATTTAGCTGCATGCATTATAGATTTTAATGATGTACACAATATTATTGCTTTAAAATCCCTTTATGCCTAAACCGTGTTGGATTTTACACAATACGGTGTAGTGAATTTTGGAAAAGGTGGAATTTGAAGTTATGAATACCCTTAAATACCCAGAAAACACACATTTTTCACCAAAAACGATGACTCGGCACTTTTTGGTGGAATATATAATCCATTTTTTGGTTGGGCAAAGTTTTTTAGATGAATTTGGAATGGCTTAGATATTGCCAGAACATCATTTAAGGGTATTCAGAACTTCAAATTCCAACTTTTTCAGAATTCACTACACACTATTACACAATGGTGTGACAGTAAACCATTTGTATAGTTTTCCCATTAGGCTGATTATACTGCATAATAAAATAGATACAAAAAAGGTTCAAGTGCAGCGTCTTTGTTGAACATTACATTCGAATACAGGTCTATATGTAATACTCATTTTGAACCATACCATAGAAACATAAAAACATCCAGGAAGGAGGGTCATGACATGGGCGGATCCAGAACATTTTTTAGGGGAGGCCTGAGAATCAAAAACAATTATTTTTCAGTACTACAAAAATTGAAAATGAAATAATCAAAGGGAGAGAAAAACAAAGCACAGTGAGGGAATGGGAGTGCGTTCTCCCCTCCCCTCCCCCTCTCTCTCTCTCTCTCTCTCTCTCTCTCTCTCTCTCTCTCTCTCTTTTTCTCTCTTTTTAATTTTTTTTTAAAATTTTATTTTTTTTAAACGATTTTAGGGGGGGGGGGCTACAGCCCCCTTAGCCTCCCCCCTGGATCCGCCAATGCATGGGTTCTGGCCACCCCTCTACTGCCATTTTAAGATGCAGTTATTATTTCATTGTTTTAAAGCTTGCTGTAGTGACCATAACACGTTTTTAACAAAGTGATTTTCCCCTAAAAACCACACACATTACATTTGAGTGGTCTATTAAAACAAATAAATTCTAACTGATACTAATTAGCCTATTGTATGTCAAAGGGACTAACCCTTTGTTTTAGTTGCTGTGCTTTATTAGAGTGTGAATAAACTTACGGTCCTTGTATTGACTAGGGATAGCTCCCAAGCTATTGTCATCGGCAGAAGATGATTCCAAGAGACCAACTGAAGAACTCGAACTTGACATCAAAACCACAGTAGGAACAACGGATCACATTCCACCAAAGCCTAACCATAAACCACCTCCACCTGGAAGTAATAACCAGCAGTCATCATCCATCATACCAACACATGATGAGACAGATGTCAATAACAAACAGGACAAATTCAAACAATTGAATCTAATTACTAAAGACGTGCCAGCTTCAGAGCCAATTAGTATTCAATCATTGCAACCAATATCCGATCAGTCCGAGTACGGAAACTTAAATATTGGACCACAATTAAGCATCCCGATTCCTGTTGGTAAATTTGAAGATTACATCAGAAGGAAGAAGAATAGCTCCACAGACAGTCTCAAATACGAATATTCGGTAAGTATGTACATGTATGTTTTGAGGCTTTGCATGGTGGAATATCATATCGTTTCGGTTTGCGGTAACACCATGTGTTTATCTCAACTAACGCGAAGCTGAGGTACATGTATACGGTTCTACAACTCGTATCTCAACCTTCGTTATGTGAGAAAGGTTCAAGGGAGAACCAAGTATGTACATCATATAGCGACATAATATGTTTATCGCTGCTGTTTGTAATGTTGTATAGTGATATGCTTTAGTAATGCGTGTAAATAAAATTAAATAAAAGTAGAGTTCTAACGAATGTTTCTTTTACGTTTGTAGATTCTCCCTTCTGGTGAAACAAAGTCTTGGACAATAGCAGCGAATCCAGCTCTGAGGACTCGAAATCGCTTCAAGAACATTATCCCATGTAAATCACGCCAAATTTGATGAAGCTATTAATGTTATGTTGATGAAAACATCATGCTCCATAACTATTTCACACAAAAAGTTTATTTATTTATCTTTATTTTATAAAAAAAGATCATCCAAAAGACAAAACTATTTTATGTGACACTTTTTCTAATTACCACATCTGGCACTTTAGAAGCTTACTTTTTATTTAGATGAATGAACTTTGGTCCTAGGTATATACCATACATTCATCATGCTAAAACGTATCCGGTTATTGAGTTATAGAGCTCAAATTGGCCTTCCCAAAATAATTTACCAACAGCGATAAACATACATATTTTTTAAACATTTCACATCCAGATGATCATTCAAGGGTGTCCCTGGTTCCAATTGAAGGAGTGCCTCTTTCAGATTACTACAATGCCAGCTATATACAGGTAAAATCAAATCAGCAATTTATTATTCTTCATGTTTGTATAATAATAATAATAATAATAATAATAATAATAATAATAATAATAATAATAATAATAATAATAATAATAATAATAATAATAATAATAATAATAATAATAATAATAATAATAATAATAATAATAATAATAATAATAATAATAATAATAATAATAATAATAATAATAATAATAATAATAATAATAATAATAATAATAATAATAATAATAATAATAATAATAATAATAATAATAATAATAATAATAATAATAATAATAATAATAATAATAATAATAATAATAATAATAATAATAATAATAATAATAATAAGTGGACTTATATAGCGCACGTATCCACCAACTGAGTGGTGCTCAAGGCGCATTATATTATTACCCCTGCTCATAAGGCCCATAAATCATTCCTGAAACCATCTCAGCTCCCTGGGGAGTATACAGCTCAATTGCTGCCATTACAGCGCATACAGGGCTAATCAACCAACTCTGCCCTCACAGGTACCCATTTAACCCCTGGGTGGAGAGAAGCAATTATGGTTAAATGTCTTGCTCAAGGACACAAGTGTCACGGCCGGGATTCGAACCCACATTCTGCTGCTAACACCAGAACTTGAGTCCGGTAAACTAGACCGCTCGGCCACGACACTCAAACCAAGGACAATTTTGAAGACAGTTTACATTACAGAAAATGTATGATACTGTTGTGATAAAACGTATGACTGGTACAAGTTTATCATGTTTATTCATCAGGGCCCAACTTACCTTGGATACCTATGCAACGTACACAATTGTTAGTGCGTGTTTAGGCTTCCAATTAGGTAAGTTGGGCCCTGACGAATAAACATGATAGACTTGTACCAGTCATACGTTTTATCACAACAGACACGTTTATAAACATTAACAACATAAATCAAATAATATAACAGCATTATTTTCGTGTGCCTTGTTGTCATGTTCTACTCAGAAACATCCACTTGGACTGAACAAATGTGTTCATGTAAGGTTTGAGTAATGTCTGGTTGGACATTTTATTATTTAGAACTATCATGAACGCTTCTTTGTATGAATTTAAGTATCAGTATAGGCCTATATATGCCCGTTGAAGATTGAACATCATCTAATAACTTTCTGATAATTGTCTTCTTTCCATTCATCTTTCCTTTTGAAAAAACTATACAGGATTATAAACGGGCGACATCATTCATTGCTGCAATGGGTAAGAATAAGAATATTAATAAATATTGTATACTACTGCCTGAAGATATTATTTATTTGAAAGTCTTTTTGAACATGTTTTTTTTTCAAAATTTATCATAAAATTCTTATCCACGTCAGGTCCTAATGTTTCGTCATTAAATGACTTTTGGCGAATGATTTGGCAAGAGAAAATCAACGCCATTGTCATGATAACACAACTTGTAGAGAATGGGAAGGTGAGCTTTTTATTTTATATGTTGATGTCCTTAGTTTGACATTTGTTTAAACTTAAAGCTGACTTGATATTAGGTGCATGCTGTGACAGAGGTCCAATTATACTTGTTATTTATACTTTGTAAGACAGCATTGTACAAATTGTACAATTAGTTGACACGTGGTAGGATTCTGGCTCTTCAGAATCATCCAAGACACTTGAAATCCACCAAGCGAGAAACTTGTACGGCAGAATATATGAAGTTATATTTCACCTGAAATTTATTAAAATCAACAGGATAAATGCAAGCGGTATTGGCCTAAACGAAAAGATCAGAAGGAGCAATATGGAGAGATGGTGGTCAGTTTGGTGGAGCAGGAATTCTTCTCAGATTTTATTATTCACACGCTCAAGGTTTACAAGGTAGCGTTATATTCCCACAAATATCATATTTGTTTTATGTCCAAAGTGATTAGAAATATAATTATAAAACCTAATAATCCAAAAGAAACAAACAGCGCAGTTAACAAAATCATTTGAAAACCTGTGATTACCTATTGATAGGAGTAATTATATGTGAAATCATGAGGTTAAGATTAAAGCAACGAATCCTTTGCACTCGATCTTGCCTTCAACTGAAGACTCCTACCACTTCAGCGGAAATTAAAACACAACCGATTTATTCTGGGTGTAATTTGAAATTGATAGCTTAAGCTCATGTTGACAGTTGATGGGTTCTTCAAAATAATGATTTAAATAAAAAATAAAAATTTTTCATTAAGGTTGATCGTGAAGAGGAGAGCCGCACTATTAAACACTTCCACATGATTTCTTGGCCTGATATGGGTGTGCCACACCCAACGAGTATCCTCAACCTCGTACAAATGGTGAAAGATACGTACGCCAAAATGCAAACTCACAACAGTAATGCTGATGTACCTATACTGGTTCACTGCAGGTAAGAAACAGTTTAACACTACAGGAGGCAGCAATACTGGTATTGTACGATGTGATTACAGAGAAATATATAAAAAGAAAGATCATTTGATAATAATAGTTGTTTGTCAACATGATGTATGATGCAGGTTTATTCCAAGACAGATGCGCATGGAAATGTGGCTATACTTCAAGCAGGGGAAACCCCCCAATAAATTAGTTAGAAACAGTATTGTAAATTGTCGACTGTAGGTCTAGTATTTTGTGGTCTTCCACCATGATCCTTTTAACATATGGTTTACTAATGAGACAATGTTATTCATTTGTCTTAATACAGTGCTGGTGTTGGTCGAACAGGAACATTTATTGCTATCTACACGTTGATGGATATGATGAAAGAACAAAAACAAGTCAGTGTTTTTGATTTCGTCAATCAAATGAGAGAAAACAGGGTCAACATGGTCCAAACATACGTAAGTGGTTTTAGGTTGAACTTTGAACCTCCATCATTCCATTCATGCACACGTTTTCATCTTGATTTCACAGTTAATTCAATCTAAAAGCAAAATATATGCATATATTAACGTCGAAGAGGTAGGGTGGAATATGATTGGCAAAAAAGAGGGCACGAGGGAGGGGGAGGGTCAGGGGGTTCAAACCCCCTATGGGTCTGCATGCCGATTTTTTTTTTTAAAGGGACAAAAAGCAAGGAGAACAGAAATTGGTACATAAAGTGTTACTTTAAGCGGTTTTGGGGTGGGGCGGGGGAAATTACCCCTCATCTGGGCATGAGTGCAAGAATTATGTTTGGCTCAAGCAGGGGCGTAGCCAAGGCATTTTCTATGGGGGTGTGGAGCCAATTTGCCGACTGACATCAGAGTTATCATCAGAGTTATCATCAGAGTTATGATTTTCCCCCCAAAATGGACACTCTGTAAAGTCGCTCAACCCTTTGATGCTTCATTTGCCAACTGAGGCTCTAAATGCCGACTGAGAACAATTATTGGGGGGTGGGGGTGTCACACCCCTACGCCGCCCCCCCCCCCCCCGCTCGCTACGGCCTTGGGCTCAAGGTCAAGGGCGCAACCACGTGTTGAAAGTTGGGGGGGGGGGTCCCAAGCAGCCAATAGCAACGTGATCTGCGGTCGAGCGAAGCGAGCACGCCACTAGCAGCTGGGGTCTTGGTTCAATATCACGTATTTCAGCGTGTTGATGGAAGTGTTGCATAATTGTGATGTCATGAATGACATTACTAGGATCATGTATACATAAAATACCAAAATGTTCCAGAAGTTGGGGAGGTCCACATAAGGTGTGTGTATAAAGTCGACATGAAATCAACGTGATTTTTATCTGTAAAAAAGAGTGAATACTGTACACACAGCGTAGGTTTATGTTAAGATTTTAAAGATATAAACAGACCGTAGCCTAAATTTGCTGTTAATTGTATTCATTATACAGGATCAATATGCTTTTGTCTACTCGGCATTGTTGGAGGGTCATCTTAGTGGTGATACAAGGATCCCGGTTCAAGATTTCCTTCAAAGATTACCAAAGCTGAAGAGGCCTAATACAACGACAAGGAAGACTTATCTAGATGATGAGTTTCAAGTAATTTCACAGTTTATGTTTTCTTTATGTTGTATAATGATGATTAATTTAGTTAATACTGTAAAAAAGTAGTTATTGTCAAAGTATTTAACATTTTGCATGTAATTATAATTACTACTATTATTATTTTAAATTCTCCAGTTTATTCAATCTCATTATAAAGCAATACAAAGCAATTTAAAGCAATTAGTATTAGTATTAGTGGTTTTCTGGATACAATGTAGTACATGTATTTGTATTTTTTAATGTGTTTGGTCCAATAATGTCTTCTGTTTTGGGTTTGGTGAGTGGGTAGAGGTTTTTAGGGGTAGAGGTTTGCCGGACAAACCTACCCGTAATTCTCTTGTTTTTATTGAATCTTAATTTGTATGCCCTCTTGTGTGTATATGGTTTTTAGTTCCTTTTCTTTTTCATTTGGTGTAATAATTAGTTTTTTTTGTAATTTAAATATTTTTAATCTTATATATGAGCATGTTCGACAATACAAATTTCCATTTTAAGGACAATAAAAAATGAATTGAATTGAATTGAATTTATTATTATGTAATTTCATTGATTACTCTATATGTGATGTATTAATACTGATATCTATATCTATAAAAACAGAAACTGAATCGTGTCACCCCAGTTCATGAGAATGATGAATTTAGCGGGGCTTTGCTTCCTACAAATGCCGACAAGAACAGATTCGCCGATATTCTTCCACGTTAGTATTAATTATTACTTGTATATATAGACATGAGCGATAAAGGCCGTTTACACGTACGTTTGCATTAAAGATAACTATGTGTAAATATCAAAACAAATCAAGCATAATGAAAGTTTAAGGGTTCACTTTAGGACAGCAAAGACAATATGATTGAATAAAATAATACAAATTAATAAATGAGACGATCGAATAGCCTAAATGTCATTTCACATTTCAACACATAGGGCCTAATCACTTTATTTAGAGGTCAGGTTTCAAACTTATCGCGTAAAAATTCAACATACAGCATCTGTCTGTCTGTCTAGCCTATTTCGCTCCACTGCAAGTCATCTTCACCAGCTTTCCATTTCACTCTATCCTGTGCTGTCCTTTTCCCCGTAACGCTACCATATACAGTATATCGATATATAATGATGGGAAATGCAATATAGGCTATCAACATTAACAAAATCCTTAAAAGCATTGTTTCCGATACCTAGTAGTAGGCCTACCCTAAATAGTAGCTACCTCTATGAACAAAATGTACTCCATGAGATTAGTTTGTATATAATATGTGTTTGTTTTTGCTAGTTGAACGTCATCGACCGTTTCTTGTCACTGAAGGAGACAGCGACACCACAAATTACATCAACGCAGCCTTTGTAGATGTAAGTGATTGTTTGAATGATTCTCCCGCCACGTAGATATTCACGATTATTGTTCACGAGTGGTACAGTAAAACTAGCCTCCCGAGGTGATCCCTGGAGCATTCTATTTTCCCGAGACGAACCCGAGGGAAAATAGAACACTCTGGGGATCACCGAGGGAGACTAGTTTTACTGTACCACGATTGAAAACAGTCAATATTTGTTTTATAACACCTCATAAGTTCTGCACAATTTATTAAGAGACCTGCTACAATAAATCAAACCAATACATGACTTTCATTAACTTGACAACACTCCGAAATTCATTGAACTTCGGTAACACTTCTGTAACACGTAGTTATTCATGTTGTAACTACAGCATTGACGTGTTTAGACCAATTTCATGGGCTAGTTCATTGGTTGCCATGGGCTAGTTCATTGGTTGCCATGGGCTAGTCTTTCCTTGTTTGCTTGGTATTGCTTGGTATAAAGTAAAAAATAGCGAACATCGTGTGACACGCTCTCAACCAATCACAAGACAGAATCTATATATGAGGTGTTATAAAAAGTTATATGCCCCGTTTTAATGGCAGAAATAACACAGTATAAGAAACCTTATTTGTCCTCATAACATTTGTTCCCCCCGTGGGTTTTAAATCAGGGCTTGGTGAAAATTGCATTAAAAGTAAATAAAATATAAGATTTGTTGGTGAAAGATTTTTATTATTCTTTCTCGTGTGAACGGTTGATGGTAATTTATAAATGTTATCTGTGACACACAGAGTTTCAATCGCAGGGATGCCTTCATTACAACTCAGATACCACTGCCTCATACCATAGCTGATATGTGGCGTCTTGTATACGACTGGAACTGCCCAGCTATTGTCACATTGGATGATCCTCATTATATCAATGATGTGAGTGCTTTCATTGTCATTACACATTCATATGCTTAACAAGTCATCTAACTTTGCCAACCAATAACAACGTTCGTTGTGGGTCTATTGTTTTGTTTTATTTATTTCTGTATATCTCGTGGCCAAAGGCCAAAGTATTATATGTTACAATTAAAAAGGAAAACTATTAAGAATACTATTAATTATACAAAATTGTACAAACATTTCACATAACCATACAATTCTAAATTGCACTTATACATTAAACAAATTAAATAATTAATTTAAAAAAAAAAATAAACATGCAAAACAAAAATCAATACAAGACCGCGGTGGTGAAATATAGACAGGCAAAAACACACGCAGCTTAGAGTAGTCTAGAGTGTCAAGTACATCTGACTCGCTTTGTATGACAAATAACGTTACTTACTGATCATAGTACGGATGTGGTTGTGTCGACAGGTATAATCAGCGAGTACATTTAGGGCAAAATATGTTAATTTACAAACGCAAACACATGTTAGATTTGTTACTTGATAAAGAGCGAGCCCCTTCTGAGGCATGCGTTTAAACTCAAGACGCTAGCGTCTGTGGTATTTAACAAGGTGGAATAAAAGTTAAGATTTCTTTTGAATCATGCTGTTTCCTACTTGCTTTGTTTTAAAACTATTATTTCATGAAATGCAAGAGTAAAATTTGCGTAGCACCACAGACACAACAATGGAAACTATTAATAAATGTAACAAATTTATGCAATTTAACAAAAGCCTTTTTTGTATCCCAATGGTTTAAGAGTTATTGTGTTCTAGAGGTAATTCAGTTTATCCTGATCATTGTTATTTATTATATTTTTTCCCTTCAAATCGTTAAAGTTCCTCTTTTGTTTTATACACAGGCATGGGGAGATAGTTGGCCAAATCGTAATTTGACTTATTTTGGATCACTTTGTGTGGAACTTCTTTCAACGAACACAGGGAAGGTCCACAATAGTCAAACTTTCAAAGTATCCAGAAACGATCATACGGTAAATATTGATACCCTTATCACCATTTTAATGTTTATTAAAATAATGCATACTGTCTGTTTACACACAAAATGCAAATAGAACTCAGAAATGCAATCCTTTATTTAAAAGCCGTATTTTAATATTAAAGGTATGATACATTATTGGTTTTTTGAATTATTATTTTTTATTCCAATCATCTGGTTTTCAAAATACACATCATAAAACTAACCTTTGAAAATTTCATAAAAATTGGTCTTCACGTTTTCGAGAAAACAGCGAATAACGGTTTCTATTTATTTTGTGCATGTTCATATTGTGTTAATTTCGATTGTTGCAATCGAAATCAGCCTGTTGCGTTTTTGGAGGTCTCCATATACAATTTCCTCGAAGATGACAGCATTTCAGACGGAAATATTTCGTAGGGCGATTGGTACAAGTATCACCTTTGTAAACATTTAGCTTTCAAATTGAAACTCATCAAACATTTATTTATTTAATCATTATCAAAGCTATATCATACCTTTAAACTTACATAGTTACTTACAAAAAATACCTTTCAATCAAATAATTAAAGCATTATTTAAGCCCACGCTTTCTTTGTTTTACTTAAGCACATTGGATGAAAATACAATAGCGATTTATTACGTTCAAAAACAAATAGGTCTATCTATAAAATAAAATAAAACAAATTATTGGAGATGTGAAATAAATTGCTACAATGTTTCTGATATTTCTTTTGCAGGATAAGTCGCTCATTGTTAAGCATTTCCAGCTGCAAGGATGGGCCAGGAACGAGAACAAACCTAATTCACCACTAACTATTCTGGAACTCTTGGATGCTGTACAAGACTGGCAAAAAGAATACCAATCATCAAAGCCAGTGGTTGTTCAATGCATGTATGTTCCATTAAAAATAATACAAACATTATTTCTGTCAGCATTTATTAATTCTAATATTCACCCTGGTTTGTAATGTTTCTACGTTTCTAACGTCTGAATCATGAATACAATTTTCATAAATACCCAACACAGTTAAATCTGATTGGATGAAACGTGATCACATGGGGGTGTATTAACGGCTGGTAAAGACCGGCTGTCTATGCATTATCGGCGATAATAACCGACCTGCAAGTATGCGCATCGACCGACGGCTGCGACGCGGGGTTTAACCAGTCAGAGTGTAGAAGTTAATTATTTGCATCACACTGACTCACAGACCAAGTTGGAATTTCATCCGTTTGCAAATGACGATTTGCCAGTTTTCTTACTGGCTATTTTTCAATACAAAGGTAACTGGATATTGAGTTTTTTAAAACGAAATTAATGGGAATAAAATGTTGACGCATATATAGTCTTTTCAGCAGGATAAAAACCCTCGGTCCTTTATCGACCGTGGTCAAGACACCTCGGTCTTCATCCAGTCTTCATCTTGTGATGTTTTTGTGTTTTCTTTAGAAATGGAGTTGGCCGAAGTGGAGTATTTTGTACCGTCTCGACAGTTCTTGAGAAAATATCAAGCGAAGAGGTAGTAGATGTTTTTCAGGCTGTTAAAAGACTACGAATGAACAGACCACAGATGATCGAGACATTGGTGAGCTGCTTCTTTTATCTTGTACAGGATCAGTATATATTCTGTTATATAACTCACACACAGATCCTTTTCATTTCATTTGTGCCATCAACTAGTTTTCTTATTTGTGCCAGTGTTCCAAAATCGTCCCACTGACGCGTCAATGGTTTTTATGTTTTATAACTAACACAAATCCTTACATTTCATTGGTGGAACACACATCATGTTTGTCTTTCCATTTTATTACACTCCAAAGAAATGTTCCTATTCTACGATTGGCGCCCAATATTGACCCCTCCCCAGCGGCGTAGCCAGGACTTTTTCAGTGGGGGGGGGGGCACGGGGGGGGGGCATTGCTTTTCAGTGGGGGGGGGCCCAGGGGGTATGGGTTTTTTCCCTTTTCTTTTTCTTTTGTGTGTTTTGGGGCACTATGGGGATTTTTCGTGGGGGCACCTGGGGGGCACTGAAACATGTGGGGGCACGTGCCCCCCCAGGCCCCCCCGTAGCTACGCCGCTGCCCCTCCCCCAAACGAACTTGGACACTTTGTGCAATGCTGCGATCAAATTAACAAACTGTCAGTAAGGCCTAGTCACATTCGATTTGATCAATTCAAGACCGATGTGTACATGGTTAAAGGATCAGCTATTTAATTTGGACCAACCGACGGTGAGTTTGTAAAATTACACCGCGCTGGAAATGGCAATATGGCGGTTTAAAAGTATTTTTTTTTCAGGCGCAGAACACTCCTCCCCCACCAGGTTATGTCGTGCAAGCTTTTTTATAAACATGAAGAATAGCAATATATTTTGAAGGAGGTAGGGGATTAAGAAACTGGTATACTGTCAGAAGCATTTAAGGTTTTCTTTTAAAATATCTTTTAAACATTTTACCGATGTGCTGAAACGTTACACGATAATTCATAAGGCTTGTGCCATCATTATTGAAATATTGAAATTACCAGTATTTGATAATATTAGTGAAAAATATATCATAAATATTAAGATATTGAGTGCCTTTATTTCATGGACGAAAGAAAAATATATCACTCGAATAAAAATATAGACGGTTAAATTTTACTCAAACATCTAGCGGTGATCTTAGAGATATCTCATTCTTGCTCGTGGAAAGTGCTTATTTAAAAACTACACAAAATTGTATTAGCGACACTAACTATTGTTATGACCTTATTGGATAGATTTGGTTGAAGTCAACATCTCTACAAAATATGAAAATCTGCTGAAGATTAAAGAAAATACGAAGGGGGAGGGGGGGGGGGTGAGGTTGTGCAAAGTTCCCCCAGGCCTAAACTCCAAAAATGAAATGCCATGTATGATAGGTTTCATGGCCGTCTTTCTCAAATTGTGATCAGGAAGAGAAAATGTGTTTTCTGAAGTCTGTTTTTGTCTCTTTCATCTTTCAAGATCACTTTATTCTGTGATATTATTTAAAGGCTACTTGCTGAACTTATTCAGTTTGCTATCAAAGGTATATGTTTGTTTCTTTCATATTGTGCAGGATCAGTACAGTTTGTGCTACGAAGTAATTCTAGAACACCTTCAACGTTTCCAACAGTACGGTAATCTTAACTAAAAATTACTGTTTGTATACATTACTTGCAGGTATACATTTGTCATGAATCAAGGAAATTCACAGGAATGTTTTTATTATTAAGTCTTTTTTTTATTTTGGTTTTATTTTTGAAACGTTTTTGATGTTTGAATCTGTATAAGTACACAAATATACAGACCATAAGAATGGGGGAAATATTAGTGATGCGTCCTCCCAAAGATATGAAGTGGGCCCCCTTCTAGATCCACCACTGAACTTGTTTATAATTTAGCAGAAAAGAGATGAAGAGTGTAAGTAAAAAAACTATGTGATTGAAAAGAACTGTGCCAATTTAAACTGGCATTTTTGATAATTGCTGGCTCAAATAAAATTCTTTCTTTAACCTTTTTTTAAGCGTCTTGCGCATCTTGTTTCATGTTTCATGTTACAATAAATAAATAGAAACAAGTGATACATCAGTGGAATTAATGGAATCCATAAATGAATTAAGACACTTAATTTCTATTGAACTATATTATGCTTCTTGTAATAATCACATATGTATTCGCTTGCCTATTTTATAGCGGGTAAATGTTATTTATATAGTATACAAATAATGAATGTTTATGAGTGCAATGGTGAGAATATTTTCATGAGTTGAAAGATGGAATGTTCCATTCAACGAGTCGAAACCGAGTTGAATGGAACATTTCATCTTTTAACGAATGAAAATATTCTCTCCATTGCATGAATGCAAAACATTCATAAATTGTTTTATATAACATCCAAGTAGATCTTTGTCATTTGATTGGAGGATAAAACTATAAGAATAAACAAAATATACAAGATTGTATTCTGGCACCCACTACTTTATTTTTTCGGCTTATGACGCACGGTTTGCTCGAATGGATGTGTCTTATCAAAAGAGGGCGTCTTGTACTGCTGTATATAACGCATGATGTGGTCTAGCGTGCAATAGATCAATGGGATGGAACAAAAATGCACGGTGAATGGAACCAAGTTGCACGGTTTATGACGTGGCCATGTAATGGTTTGATTAATTTTAATGAATGCCGCGTGACTTACAATCCTCCAATCAAATGACAAGGATCTACTTGGGTGTTATATCATGGAGGTAGTTTATTGCTTTCTTGTTTACTGTTTGTTTCGACAATATAATATGACTACTGTCTATTATTTGGTTGAACTGTCCGTCACACTCCCGTTCTAAAATACGGTACGGTCGCAAGGTATTTACGTTAGGCCTTTTAAAAAATGTTTCAGTTTAATTTTCGTAACTCCTCTTTGAACAGAAATAAATATGTTAAAATATATTTACGCTAAATATGCCAAATTTGCTAAGTCGGTTCCACTGGCCGGGTTCGGCACTCACGCCAACCGCCAACAGTGGAAGGGGATTACTATAGAGGACCCACTGTAACACCAGCACTCGGGCATTGGCAATTATTTCCAAATTTATAAATTGACTGACATTCTTCACCAGGGCTTATGCGTAACCCGGAGGAAGGCTGTTTGTAAAAACAAATTCTTATTGAATATTAGTGTGCCGAACCTGGTTGATAGAGCCGACTTAGCATTTTAACAAACAGTAGGCCTAACAAGAGTTTGAGGCCTTTTTAATGTGTGAATTTGTTAACATTGTGATGTCTGTTTCAATAAACTTATCGAATTAGTAATAAGTTAATCCTTTGGGAACTGAAATTTTCACCAGCTGGCTGAAAGAATGCCGAGAAAAATATCTAAAAGAAGCATTTCTTGAAATTACTCACAAAAATGTATAATATATAGATCTTCAATAATGGCCAAGTATGAGCTGATAATGTTTTGTTCATGGAGAACCAAGACGGCCGTGAAAATGTGTGTAAATGAATATGACTGCATTTTTTGTGTTATTAAATTACTTATTATAATTTGTATAATAATAAAATAGTAAGTAAAATTAATTCAGTTTTTATTTAATTTAAATCTCAAATTATTTTCAAGGGTTTTGCTGCAGCAGCGTGTGCAGTGAAGTTAATGTATCTATTTATCTACTGTATCAATATGTATTAACTTATATTTACTTAGTTCTTAATTAAGTTCTAAATCTACATTTAGTGGAAGACACGGCTAGAATACACACGGCATATACTCAATTCAACTGATTTTCTGGATGCGCGTACTGACTATCTGGATGCGCGTACTGACTATCTGGATGCGAGTACTGATTATCCGGATGCGCGTATTGATTATATATGGATACGCGTACTAATTATCTGTATGTCTAAATAAACTCCCGTAGCAACCGAAGCTACAAAAATCTCTCAATTGTTAAAAATAAAAGACAAAATATTGATTGATGTCTTACCTTTGGTTTTATTATTAATTTAATGTGGATAGTCCAAAGGAAACCACCCTCTACTCTGGTGAAAACACCCACACTGGCATGCATCCATTTAGTTTTTCATAAAAAATGTGAGCGCTTACAAATTATGATAAACAGCTACAGTTTATTCAGTGTTTCCTAAATCAAGGCTGTTTGCGGTGACACCATATCACCATTCTCTTTTGAATAGGAAATAGTTGGGAAAAGAACAGAAGGAAACAAAAGAGGTCCTAGGTCGTCTGGGAAGTCTTAGGTTGTCTTGGAGTTTGGGGCTAGGGGTTAGGGTTATAATTAGGGTTTAGGGTTAGGGTTTAGGGTTGGTTAGGGTTACAGTTAGGGTTAGCAGGGTTAGAGTTACCTATAGGGTGAGGGTTAAGGTTGGGTTAATTATGGTTAGGGTTAAATAGAGCTAGGGTGAGGGTTAGGGGTAGGGGTAGGGTTAGGGTTAACTAAGACTAGGGTTAGGGTTAGGGTTAGGGTTAGCCAGGGTTAGGGTTAGGGTTAACTAGTGATAGGGTTAACTAGTGTTATGGATACGGTAACGGTTAGGGTTAGCTAGGGTTAGGGTTATGGTTAGGGTTAGGGTTAACTAGGGTTAGGGTTACGGTAAGGGTTAGGGTTAAGTAGGGTCAGGGTTAAGGTTAGCTAAGGTGGTGTTAGGGCTACGGTTAGTGTTAGGGTTATGGTAGCTAGGGTTAAGGTTAGCGATACGATTAGCATTAGGGTTACCGTTACGGTTAGAGTGAGGATTATAGGGTGAGGTTTAGGGTAAGGGTTAGGGTTAGGTTTAGGGTTAGCGTAAACTAGAGTTAGGGTTACCTAGAGTTAGGGTTGCGGTTAGGGTTAGAGTTATGGTTACGGTTATGGTTAGGGTAAGGGTTAGGATTAGGATTATGGTTAGGGTTAACTAGTGTTTTAGGGTTAGGGTTAGGGTTAACTAGGGTTAGGGTTAACTAGGGTTAGGGTTAGGGTTCGGGTTAGGGTTAGGGTTAGGGTTCAGTATGAAGATACTGAAGGCACACAAAATTTATTTTCATTTATTTTATTTTATTTTTGTTAACATGTCACATTAAAACATGTTTTTGCTTGAAAACCTCTTGGAGATCACATGGTTATAAGTTATTCACCATTGTGTGGTAAGGAAACCATTTACCTATTATATATAAATTCAAATTTTTGTTTTGCAAATTTCTTACACAATGTTTACTATGCCAGTTTGGACTTTTCAAAGTGGTACAGAGTTCATTTTCTGTTTAAACGAACGAGAAATCAATAATGCCAGTGTCAATTAAGTGTCAAAGTTCAAGTTTACCATTTCTGCTAAATTTTTCATTTAGTTTATTTTCTGATAACTGTAATAAAAAGGAACATTTTCTGTTGCAAAATTTGGCACAAACATGGTTTCCGCTAGCGAGTTGTTGTCCGTGTGTCTCGCATGTTATTTGCTGCTACGAGTCGGGGTTGTTCGCGCCGTGTACGAACCAAACTGGGACTCTCTTGACGCGCGGCCCCTACCAGCATGGTACGACGAGGCCAAGATCGGCGTGTTCATGCACTGGGGCGTGTACTCCGTACCCAGCTACGGCTCGGAGTGGTTCTGGTGGAACTGGCAGGGGTTACAGGGGACGGACTATGTAGACTTCATGAAGAAGAATCGACCCCCTGGATTTACGTACCAAGACTTCGCCTCTGAGTTCAATGCGGAACTCTTCAATCCTTTGGTCTTTGCTGAGATACTCCAAGCTTCGGGAGCAAAGTATGTTTTTGGGGGGTTTACTTTTTGGTTTATTTTTAATGTTCAGATTTATAGACGGATCCTGAAGGAAGTTTTAGGGGGGTTGGACCCTCCCCTTTTGGCAGTTTTGTTTTCATATTATTGTCGTAGCGAAGGTAATATTGTTATTTTTATTTATTTATTTTAAAAATTATTTATTTACTTATTTATTTATTTATTTATATTTTTTGTAAGCAGATTGAAATCACAGAGTTTACAGAGGTAACGCTCAAACCTCGGCACACAGATTTATAACGAGTGAAAAATATGAGCGATGCCGAAATCGTGCCCATTGCTATGGGATGAATTCTGCCCAGGTAGTGGGGGACATAAGATCAACATTAACCCTTTGGAACCTGGCAAATACCTTTTACTTTTTACACTCTAAGAAAGCAATGCAAACGTTTGCAGTATATCGAACTGATGCATTTTACAGGTACTTGGTGTTCACCAGTAAACACCACGAGGGTTTCACCAACTGGCCCTCCAAGTATTCATGGAACTGGAACTCCATGGATGTTGGACCCAAGAGAGATCTTGTTGGTAAGGGGAAGATGCGGATTGAGAAAGAGGAGGTGTGGCTGTGATGATGGTGGTGATGATGATGGTGATGATGATGATAAGGAGGAGGGTTAATATAATGATATGGGAGAAGATGTAGGGTGATTTAGATGATGAAAGTGATTAATATGATGAAGATGACGGTAATGAAGAATATGATTTTGAAGTGACGACAAAAAGACAACGAACATTATAATGATGACGATGTAGATGATGATTATAGACGGTGATGACAATGACCACGCCAGGGTGCCACGGCAGAACTTATTAGCATTCTTATGGTAGAGTCTTCAGAATGTGTGTTTGAATCCTGAGCAAGACACTTTACTGTAACTACTTCTCATATAGAAGTACCTGTGAGGTTACCTGTGAGGGTAGAGATGGTTATTGTGTTTGATTAGCCTTGTAGAGCCCTAAAAAAAGGGTTGCACATAATGGGCTGTATATTCCCCAGGTAGCTGAGAAAGATTATAGGAATGATATTGGCCCAATTACCAGGGGAAATAATGTAAAGCACATTGGGACATTTTATAAGAATTAGACTCAGTGAAAATTATTATTATTATTATTATGACAGTATGATGAAGACAATAAAAATGAAAATAATGACAACGATGACAATGACGATAACTACAATTACCTCCATTTGTGTCATGCATGTTTCTTCATACACTGAAACTCACGACTCCATACACACAGATGAATGACCACAACTGCAATTCCATCTCTTCAACATGATGTGACCGGTAATTATGATGAATTTACAGGTGAACTGGCGTCAGCGATTCGCTCACAGACAGATCTGCGTTTTGGGTTGTACCATTCGCAATTTGAATGGTTCAATCCTCTGTATGTCAAAGACCTGAGTCACCTCTTTACAACGAATGAATATGTTGAGGTACGTACTGAAGGGAAGATACAACATTGGTTATTACCACATGATCTAATTATATCACTTACTTGGTGTAAAGCTGGTACACGTAGACCTATCAATCATTATTTGGTCTCAAAGGAAATTGTTGTGTAGAATTTACAAAATTAAAAAAATTAAAAAAAACAAAATAACTAAACAAAATAAAACCCCCATGTTTTTACACTAAATGAACGGTTTCTATAAACCCCCTTGGCACAGAAAGTTTACATGCCCGAGCTATTGGAGCTGGTTGAACGGTACAAGCCAGAGATTGTATGGTCTGATGGTACAGGGGGAGCAGTGTACCAATACTGGAAGAGCACAGAATTCCTAGCTTGGCTCTACAACAGCAGGTATAATAGCCTTAGCCATTAGGACCTCCAGGGTTCAAAGGGAGGCATGTTCCTCTGTTTGTTATCTTCATACATGTGCCCTACCCTTTTTGCCCATATGCCCCCTTTACATCCTGTACTCCATTTACGCCCTTGTACACCCTTTACACCCCTATACCCTGTTACGCCCCTGTACCCCTTTTACGCCCCTGTACCCCTTTACTCCCCTGTACCCCATTTACACCCTGAACCCCATTTACGCCCCTGTACCCCTTTACGCCCCTGTGCCCCCATTTACGCCCCTGTACCCCCTTTACGCCCCTGTACCCCCTTTACGCCCCTGTACCCCCTTTACGCCCCTGTACCCCCTTTACGCCCCTGTACCCCCTTTACGCCCTTGTACCCCCATTACGGCCATGTGCACTCCTTTTGACTTTTATGGATACAAACCTATAAGAGAGAAGTTTGTATGGACTAAATTAAAATTGTTGTCAACATTTTTTATCTCAAAACACAACAAACAACCACACCCTCAAGGGAAGCCATACCCATTTTACCCATGGGCAGTGGCGTAGCCGGGGGAAGGGGACTGAGGGGCTTCTGACAGCTGATAAAATGAAACTGGGCTTTGACGCTAGGTCACAAAACGAGACTGGTCAAATTTTGATTCACGGGGGCGTGTTATTAGTCTTATTATTATATGAAATCTCCAGGATATTTCGGGGTTAACGACAAGTCTTAGCAATGAAACGAAAATACATACACCCGGGCAACTAATCTCTGGGTTAAATAAGCAGCTTGGAGTGAAAGAACAGTATTACTCATTACATATTTTCCTGATTGCATAAATATTTTACGCTCGTCTGATATGCTTATTATTGGTTCAAAGCTACAATCCCTTGGTATTGCAATATTTTTACTTCACGTTTACTTCACGTTTCTGATGTTGTCATTATTAAATATAATTATATCATATTATCTGCATGATTATGTTTAGATGATTTGGAGGTGAGAAGTGAACTGAATGGGGATTTTGTTGTGTTTATTTCTTTGAGAGTGGTTGGACCAGTTTATTACCCATTTATAGGCCTACTACAATACTAAATAGATAATAAGTTTCACTAACAATTATATTCCTAGAGACAGAATCACATCAAAATCACAATTTCATAAACAAACATATCTCTGTTCCATTTTGTTAGAAATAATAGAAAAATTCACATAGAAACTTGGAAGGAAGACTATTTTTTTTGCAAATTTTATTTGATGCTTCTATTTCATTACAAAAAATACAGCGAACGTCAATTGAGCAATCACATTGAAGGCGACGCGCGACGGTCGACGGGCGACGGTCGACGGGCGACGCGCGACGTTTAGAAGGGCGACAGGCGACGTTTAGAAGGGCGACGTTAGAAGGTCGACGGGCGACGTTTAGAAGGGCGACGTTCAGAAGGGCGACGGGCGATGTTTAGAAGGGCGACGGGCGACATTTAAGGGCGACGGGCGACGTTTAGAGTGGCAGATATGGAATTCCATACTCCACAGGAATTTAGGAAAAGATTTTAGCAAAAGATGTACTGGTTCTTTAACCCGTTTTCTCCTCTTTCATATAAGCCCAGTGAAAGACACGGTGGTAGTCAATGATAGGTGGGGTTTGACGTGCCCATGTCAGCACGGTGGATTTTACACCTGCCAGGATCGCTATAACCCGGGTAAGAAATCGTGATTATTATAGCCGCAATAATGATAAACTCTGATTTATTTTAGTTCTATATTTAATTGATTTATGTTTTCTGTTATCATGGAATCCGCCCCTCCCCCTTCTTTTAAGGTGCGCTGACGGCAGTGCTGCTGGAAGTGTCGCCCCGCACTCGTCACAATAAACTGCCGCCGTTTAAAAGTGACAAAACATTTCATAATTTGACCGTAGGAATCTCCTTGTGAAAAAAGAAAATGTAATAACGAAAAACCAAAATAAATGCACACAATTGCAAGGATAATGATCCATCATCTTTTTATCTGATCACTCATTGCAGGTGTGCTGCAGAAGCACAAGTTTGAAAATGCCATGACCATCGATTTGTCCTCTTGGGGCTTCCGTAGGGATGCTCAACTTAAAGATATAATCGACATGGATACTTTGATCAAGACGCTGGCAGAGACAGTCAGGTAGGCCCTACATACAGGCATAGCCCTATAAATTTACATTTAACATTATGAATATAAACGTATTCTTTAAAAGAGGTCTGTATGCCCATATACCTAGCTGGGGGTGGGTCGAAGGTGCGACCGCATCCCCCTGCTGTGGACATAACGACAAAGGCCTATATTGTTTTATGACTTGCCATAAATAAATAAAAAACGACATTAGCAATATTGTTTTGCATGATGCTTAATTTCTGCAGAATCCAAGTTCTACTTTTCTCCGAGCCTGTCAAAATCTTCCACTAATAATTAGTCATTATCAATGTGTGTTTTATTTAAAGTTGTGGCGGTAATCTCCTGGTGAACATCGGACCCACCCACGATGGTCGTATCGTACCGATATTTGAAGAACGTCTTCGTCAGCTGGGTGCTTGGTTGAAGGTGAATGGTGAGGCGATCTATGCATCCAAGCCGTGGAGGGCACAGAATGACACGATGACCAAAGGAATATGGTACGAAAACTGTTTACAGTATGTGACATTAGGGTTTTGGTTAGGGTTAGGGTTTGGGTTTGGGTTAGGATTAGGGTTAGGGTGGAGACAAATTTTACCTGCAGCGGGTGCCACAAATAAAATATTGTATTATTATTATTATTTAAATATTATTATTTTATTTGTAACTTAGTTTGGCATGCATTTAATTTGTATGGGTTGGGTGTATCAATGTGTATACATTTAAGCCACCTTTTAAATATCTAATTGAATTAAAGATGTCTCTTCTGTTTAATAGGTACACCTCAAAACAGAATGGCGCGGTTACAGACGTGTACGCAATCGTTTTGGATTGGCCAACTGACAATGACGTCGTCCTCGGCTCTCCCGTATCAACCAATCAGACGACGGTTTCCATGTTGGGCTACAAGGGACCAATGAAGTGGACAATTGGGAAAATGGGTAAGGGTGTGGTCGTTACCCTACCCGTTCTCAATCCAGCACAGATACCGTGTCAATGGGCGTGGGTTCTAAAACTGCAACATGTCAAATAATCCAGCATTAATAATCTTATTTGTCAGATCAACAAATAATGTGAAATGACGAAATGTTATGGCAATACATGGAGATAAATTCTTTTACATTTCTTTTTACCATTAGCCTACTCTCGCTGGAACTTTTCAGAAATTATGGCTGACAATATGGGCAGGAGTCAAGCGAAATTTTTATGATTATTCGATAAAAATCAGCTCGAACCTTACCTATTACAATCTGTGTTCTGGGGAGTCAGAATATTGGCCGAACTGTAAAAGTAATTTTTACTACACAATTCGGCCAATTCTCTAAATCTGTTGAGTAGCGGTCTGTGCTCCTTACGAGTAAGAAGGAACAGTAATTAGATATTTGAAAAAATAACAAAATAATAAATAATAATATTTTTTAAGATCTGAAGTTTCATTATAGAAGTACCGTGCAATTGTAATGTATTTGATATCAATAAAATAATAAATGGTTTAAAATTAAAGTGTGTTTATACTTAAATACTGTCAATATATATTATATATTATATCTGCTTTGATAAACCGTTGAAAAAACACACAAACAAACAGACAGCCCGAGTGATAGACGGACACAGACAGTTAAATAATTTCTTTGTATTCATATAGTAACATACTTTATTCATGCATAAATCTATACAGTAACTCGTGTTTGTGAAATCAACATTCCATTAAAAAAAAAAAATATCGTCACGATCACCAGGGCATGGAATCGGAGTGCTAGTTTTAGATTAACTCAGTGACTGAAAATAATACCCCACATAATTAGGTGTTTGGGTATTTCCCGAAAACCTATTGTTTTTGTACGGTTTTTTTAGGTGTTCGGGTATTTCCCGAAAACCTATTGTTTTTGTACGGTTTTTTCTTCTTCTTCTCACTCCCGATTGTCTGCAAAAAACACATACTTGCGAACTTCACATGAACTTGGAAATTGACATATACTTAGACCCTAATGTGTAGATGAAACAGAAGTTGTGACGTCATGATGACGTCATCAGGTATCGAATTACTTAAAATCAAAGTTTAATATTTTAGAAAATCATAAATCCTTAACTACACAATGGATTTTTATAATCTATACATCATCGGAATGGTCTTGAATTATCAAACAACATTTGCACAGACATGAGCCCATTTTGACCTTGTCTTCCGGTCCAAACCGGAAGTTGAAAAGAAGAAAATTTCCAGAGCCAATATGTTAGGCAATTTCAACATGGTTTCTGTGAATGAAATCTTTATTGACATGTGACCTTTTCAAAAATATTATTGATGACGTCATCACTACGTCACAGAATAGTTTTACAACAGAGTGAAATAAATATTATTTTGCCATCTCAAAAATCCTTCTTCCGAAATAGCCCAAATACTTTTTTATGGATAGAAAATAAAGAAAACAATCTAATTCTGAAGTTTCAACGCAATCGTGTATCCAAAACGGAAGATACGGTCAAATGAAGGACAGCAAAAACGGGGATATACCACCACCCCCGCGCCTTTCGACGAGTTCCGCGCACATGGTCGGTTGCCACACTCCAACGCACGTGGCTCTAAGACAGCACTGACTGTGGGAGAACCAATCAATGAACGAGGTTCATCTGAGACATGAATTATTCATACCACCATTTATTACGGGGAAACAGGGAGCGGTGTGTGTGATAGCGCCCTCTGTTGCCAATGCATTGTGAATAATGTGTGGTCGTGCATCATCCCGTAGCACCTATTGTTTTTGCGCGAGTTTTATTTCTCCTACTCCCCGTGTATTGTCCACACACACACAAAATACTTGCTAACTTCCCATGAACTTGAAACTTGGCATGCACTAAGACCTTAACAAGTAGATGATACAGAAGTATGATGACGTCATCGGGTGTCAAATAACTGTTGTTTAAACATGAAATATTAATTATTTGAAAAGCACGTTAAGAGACATGCTTTAAAAAGGTCAATCTAATCAAAATTTGTATATATTATCGCAAAAAAGAAAATCATTCTCTTTTTAAGTAAGTCAATTAAATTGTTGGTTTATTAAAAGTTATCAAATTGGTCTGGTTAATAAGCTTATCAAATGATGATTATCCATCAAAGTTCATACGCTAACAGCTTGACTCATTTCTCTTTATTTACTTGCCTCTTGTTCTTGAAAAAGAAGTAGATATTTTAAAAAGCAATACAGACATGACAAATCAAAGTATTCTATTAATCACCTATTATTGATTTATTTTACATAACACATACAACTTTTAACTGATATCAAAACTCAGTTTTAGTAGAGGTACATACATGCGGTGGAGAGATTTATACATAAGGCCTATATGGCTTCTGATGCTAATACAAAGTAAGGCATACTCAATACTGCCATTCAATCCAAGCTATAGGACCTAATTGAACAGCACTGAAAACTCAACGAACTATACATATTCCTATAGGTCAATGTTAAATCGTCTACTTACCTGTCACATAGCAATTGATGAAGAATTGTCAGTATTACAACAATTTATAGAAGTCCGCATGCAAGATGAAAATCAACGCCTTGCAACAATGCTGTGATTTAGTTTTTACCAATTCCGCTCCTGTTCTTGGTGTAAGGCAGCGATATCAAGTCGACGTGCGAATTTCTTTGGCGCTTAAGCTTGAGAGTCACTGGTTGCCATAGAAACAGCACTGACGTACAAGAAATCACACGTAGACGAAGAAAATCTCCTGTTTCTGGTCCTAGCTTGGCTTCCAGATTGGTGCTGTGAAGTGCTTTTTTAGTATCATAGCTTTGTTTTGTAATCTTAAAAAAAAAGTGATACATACATACGCGGTTATTGGAACCAGACCAAATTTCCCATCATTTACAAAGTATGGTGGCTAAGAGAGGCTTCAAAAATCAGGAAAACGTTCATACCCATTATGTGAAAAAGTCAGAATTTCAATTATCATTGCAATCATCATTGGTGTTTCCAATCCTTGGATAATCTTGCATGCCAATGATGATTGCACACGCGCTGCAGCGTTTCATATTTGGTTCAAACATCGGTTCAAATTGACTATTTATAATATAAAGTGCGTCTTTACAGGTTACAGTGATCTCTATGCTAAGACGATACCAACGAACAGCTATTATATAACGGAAGATACCCTTTAAAAACTAGCTGGTATACCACAAGTAGTGTCGTTTGTGTTCTTTCATGGTGTTCATATTGGGCTAATTGCCCAATATGGACACCACTGATACCAGTTATTTTTGCAGTGTACCATTGTAATCGATAATTTGTGGGCAACGTGTCTCTCTTTTGTTACTGTGCTCACTCATTTCAGTTCACCATCCGTCACTGGATTTAGATTGTATTAATTGTACTTATTTCAATCCGCTTTTTCAAAGACCTCGAGTAAGGGTTTGTCATCATAGATGGAACAGGTGTAGATCAATATGTCTTAAAATGCATGATTGTGTAACCAAGGACAAAGATAACCCACAGATCGACGGTAGCTATTGCAAAGAACGTCAGGAAACCGTAATGGTGACGGCACCTAACTAAAGCAATCGGACTATCTAAGGCTAAAACCAATGGCAATGAGTGTCATGCATATACGGTAGTATTGAGTCCAATACTCACAATCTCTAAATGATGATTATATTAATTCATCAAATATTTATAAAAGACCCATTTTATATTCAATTTCTTTTTTACATGCATACATTTTAAGAAATGTCTATCATTCCATTTTGCCTCTTTCATGGTCAGATTTCTCTGTCTCTCTAAGATTAGAATAAGGAAGTAGTGATACTAACTGAAGTATAGAACTTAAAGCCATTATACGCCATTAGTATTCTCAGACAATATTACTGATCAGAGTTATATGAAACTTACTTGGTGTAAAGTTAATGATGGTATCAAACATCCCTTTCATTATTTTCACTGAGGTGTCATAATATATAGTACAATTAATCACATTAATCTGCTAATGAATTGATGTAGATTTGGCATATATTCCATAAAATATTCCTTTTTTCAACAGTCTATTTTATTGATCTTTAACCGATATACAAATACACATACATGTACGTGTTACCTACGAAAATTATAATTAAATGAAATGTATAAACAAGACATATTGACATTAATTATTGTATTTTGCAGTACGTTTATAAATATATTTGTTTTACATCAAGTTATATTCCTTTGCGAAATTTGTAAAAGTTGATGTCAAATATAATTGTGAGCATATATTGAATGTTGCATCTTTGTTATAGTTGGGCTTGGTAGATATAGTTTGTATAAGTTTGACGAAGCTGGAAATGAACCAATGACCTTCATAATTATGACCGTACTGTTGCTATAACCGGTCGTGGGTTCACATCCCGATTAATACAAGTTTGTTTCTTGGAGATATAGTGAACACTGAACGGAATGAGCTCTCAATATCGCCCAATCGCCCCCAAAAGTACCTTTAAGAAAGAATAATATTCGGTAGTACAAAGCAATTTTAAAATGTCATGTTTTGAAGAGCAAGTTGCAGCAAGCCCAGAGTTTTAAATTATTCAAAAATACAGGAAAATAAGTTAAAATAATTAGGCCAAAAAAGTCTACGGTTTCTGGTCATAGATCGGCTTCAAAATTGGTGCGGTGACGCTTTTTTTTGGTTTGTTTGTTTGTTTTTTGGCAACAGGAAAATACGTGCTATAGGCCTACATGTTTAAGCGGGGACCAAATTTCCCATTGTACAAAGTATGGCGGCTAAGAGAGGCCTCACAAATCGGTGCAAACACGGTTCATACCCCCCTGTGTGAAAAAAAGTCGTTTAAAACACAGCACAGCAGAATTCCAATCGATCCAGCAATCTTGGGTGCAATTTTGGCTGCAATCGTTTCATAGCAAAAGAAAATTAAAAATGCTGACGCGCGGGTCTCAGGCGACGCGCGCGGAGACCAGAAACCGGACACTCTTGTTGGCCTACGATGTAAATAAAATCTTGATTAAATAGAGTAAGAGGGTTAAAATGAGCCCCTGGGAGGCAAAGTGGGCTATCCCACAAAAAACACATTTTGAATAAATTAGGTTTAAAGTTGGAACATTATAGAAAAATCTGCATAGTTCCTACAGAGGAAGGATACTTGTTTAATGAACTGTCTGTACATGACTTAAATTTTTGGAAAAGTCTCACATGAAATATTTTATGGTATCAGGACATGCATTAACCCTGAAGCTATAGTGTATGTAGTGTATGCCAGTGGGATCAGGACATGCATTGACCCTGAAGCTATAGTGTAGTGTATGTATCTCATTTTTGACCTACATGTGGGATAGCCCACTTTGCCTCCCAGGGGCTCAAATGTAAACACATTTTTGTCTGAAAATATTTACAATGTCTAAATTACAATAAACAATTATAAGTTCTTAAAGAATATTGTGTTGATATGACTTACTTCTCGAGTATAGGTTACTCTTTCATTAAGTTTCACGTTAGAATGAATATTTAAAAAAAAAACCATAGCTGAGCCTTTCACATGCTATTTGTTTAATGTATAAAACTATCTTGATTCAAAGAGAATAAGTATACTCGTAAAAGACGTTTTGCCAATATCACCATTGTTGCATCTTCCCTTTAATTATTGTAAAACATTTTAATTTCGACACCATGCAACAAAGGGAGGTATAAAATACAGCGTTAAAGCCATGTAAAATAATATAGGAAATTTCTAAAAAGTCTAAAAATGTTTACCTTAAACTTACTAAGTGAAAAGTTTTTGATGTTATTTTGAATATTTGGTCAAAAATTATTACTTTCCCTACCATTTTACTGAATTATGCAGATAATGTTATTTCATCGTTTTTTTTTATATATACGCTTTGATTGAAAAGACTTCTTTCTATAAAAACACACACAAGAAATTAAAACCTATGCAAATCTAAAATGCTTTCAATACATCAAAAGGATGATTCATTAATTAAATACTTGAAAATTGACCACCAAAATGCAGGTTAGCGTGAAGCAGTCCTACGTGTCTCCTGTACAAGATGATCGATCATGGCAGGCATCCCAGTAGTTCAAAACGAAGAGCAACCTCGTCCTTCCAGGCTGTGGGTATAATGCGAATACTGTTAGCCAGGACTGGTTGCCAGAATAGGTTGGTCACCTGCGTGTTACTGCCCTCAGTGTTGCCGACAAAGATCTGTGAAATAAGTTACACGTATGTGTTGGAATGGCAGTTTGTAAAATGTTAAAAGACAACATAGATAACAGATATCGGCTAACATGCTTCTATGAGTAAGATATAGGGCCTACTTGTACACCAATCGATTTAATCAAATCTTTTGAATGTTGTATTTATGTGGCAGGTAATTATAAATGCTGTGTCTTCCCTTTAAGAAATACTTGGTATAATCATACGATAGGTGGCTTTTTTTAATCCTAATTATTCCAAGTTTTTCGCAATTTCACTGGCACGTTTCCAATCAGCGCAATGCTATTTGTCTTGCTCAAAAAAGAAGTAAATAATTTCCAAATGTTTTTATTTCAACATAACTAACTGACCACTATCATTTCTGGAAGAAAATCTGTTTTGTTATGATGAGTCCGATTATTTGACCGGTAAAATGTACCGATGGCAAGGATAACATAAAAGTAATAAATAATCACGATATGGTGGTGTATCAAACTTCTTTACAATGGAAGAGTAGTATAATAATATATTTAATTCATGACCTACCTGCACTGTGTCGTCTTGGGACTTCACATACACTAGATTGGAGTTCTCCATCGTAGTGTACATGACCTTATAGTGGGTGACCCACTCCTGCCTTCCAGACCCATCACCGTCACCATCGCGACCTTGCGTGATGACCCCGGAAACGATTGCATTCCTCCCAAGTTCCACCTGAATCCAAGAATTATTCTTTTCATCGGGCTTCCACCCACCTTTGACGCTAGAACTTCCTCTATAGTTCAGTCTAGCCGATGCGGCGGACAAGGTTTTGCGAATTCCCCTCTGGCCGAGAGACGACGCTGTGAAAAATTCATCTTCTATCATCAGTGGAGTACCGTGCTCTATTCCCAATGGTTGGGGTTTATCACAACCAACTGGAAAATGAAGACATTCAAAGGAAATTTGTTCATAATTTCAACCAACAGGAAGATATAGCGGAAGGGATATTGTTTATAACCAAAAAACGAAGTTCATGAATACAGCCAAAGGCAAATAGTGCCTACAACAAAACTATGTTAATCAGTTGTGAACATGATATTTGGGAGGGAACAAGCTGAGGTAGGTGGCAATGCAAATGCACAAGTGTGACTGTTGTGTAAAGGGAGATTTCATAAAATCTCTTTTTTATGCTATGGTCCCACAGGAATATTTCGATCTTTCTGTCGAAATATATTTCGAATCTTGTTTTTTTTGTTATTTTTAATAATTTCGTCAAAATCTCGTATAAATATCGACAAAATATCTTTTTTCCGTGAGAAAATTTTTATTTTTGTATTTTCTCGACAATTTCGAATCATTTTCGATGTTATTTCGACGACTTTCGACTGTTTAGATCATTACGACTGGCATTTCGACAAAATTCGACTGTTTAGATTGATTTCGATGTTTTTTCGATTAATTTTCGATTTTAAAAACAAAATTGGACAAATGTTCCGATTTATTTCGACTGTTACGATTGTTTAGACTATTTAGAGAGTTTAGATTTATTTCGACTGGTTTTCGAACTTTTAGACTGTTAAGACTATTTCGATTTCATTTTCGACAGTTTCGATAAAAATGTCGACAAAATTTCGATAAATTTGATCGAAACTTTATCGAAAAATATTGGTCAGGTTTAATAATTTTCGATTAATGATTTTTTTTCCCGACAAATATCGACAAATATCGACAAATATCGACAGTTTCGATTTTTTTTAGACTCTTTAGACTATTTCGACTTTTCTCGAAAAAATTTTGAAAAAAATAAAAAAACTTGACGAAACACGATCGAGAGAGTCGAAATCTCTGTGGGACCATAGCATTAGTTTTACACGTTTTTCATTATTATTTGGTTTTTAATATTATATTAGGGGAGAACTTATGGATAACAGTGCGTGTTTTCCATGGAAAGAGATAAAATCATATCAAGGAAGGGTTTAGATAAGAACACTTCTCTCTTGAGATGTAAATATGTTGGTTCTGAGTAGAACCGCTAGTTTGTAACTTGACGTTCTGTTTAGTGTTCTCATATAGTCTCCCGAAGAGACATTGGTTCTTCTCAGAACAAATACATTTACAACTATAACATGGTGTTATACCTGAAACTTTACTGAGATAGTTACCGCCATGCAACGCTTCAACTTTTTTTGGACAATTAATGTTGTGTCCTCAATCCAAATAATAACAAAAGTGAACCTTCATAGACGCTGACGTCTTTAATACCGGGGCAACCAAATGACTTGCGGATTTCATCCGAGTCCTCGCTAAGAAAGAGCCCCTCCAGATAGTGACCAGTCGCAGGCTTGTAGGGCAAGTGTCCACCAAGTCGTATGGCAGTGCAGACGCACGGATCCTGGTAGGGCAAGACCCAGCGGAAAGACCCTACATCATTGCTGTACACGGTACCAATGAAGCAGACGTGATCCGAGAACACCATGCATAGACATGTAGCACCTGTAACGTGAGCAACATCATGACATTAATATTTACAGTTTGTAATCATTGCTATCTTAATTATCTATATTACCAATATTATACCAGGTTTTTGATATCAAAAGTCTTAAAGGGAATTGAGGTATCAATGGTACTTGGAAACGTACATTTATTTCAACCCTCTACATTTTTGATGAAATATCGTATAATAATCATAAAACCAGCATATGAAAGTTTAATCGTAATAGTTTCGTTTCAATGACCCAGATTGGTAAGGTTTTAAGTATTTATCTTTTTCAACAGTTGCTGAACGGCCCTATATTTGAAATTCGACAAAGGCCTCACAGTTATTTTTTTCTTTAAGGAAAAAAACACTCAGATTATAAACACTCAGATCACAGATTATTTTGATATAAATCACACCGAACAAAACGATGTCTTTCTCCGAACGAAATGAAATGAGTAATTTCTTACCTAATAAGATACCGATATGTTGTCCATTCCTCATTTTGGGTCTGAGGAAAAAAGGCCGGAATACATAAATATTTGATATACATTTAGTAAAGGGATTTTTAGAGTTAGCAAACCCATTAACACTGTATTGCTGTTGAGATTGTTAATATAACTCCTATCATGGACCTCTATTGCTTCTGATACGAATTAAGGCACAATTATAGCATCCAAGCTGTTTATTAAAGCCTAATTAAACAGTAGGCCTACTGAAACCTCAACAAACGATTATATATATACAAATGTTGAATGGTCTACTTACCTGTAATTGCAATTGATGAAGTATTGTGACGTATTACAAAGATGTTCCTTAACGTGAATTGACTACGCCTTGCATCAACGCTGTGATATGATTTTACCAATTCTACTCATCCCTGATTTCGGTGTTATGCCTACAGCGATACCAACGTTGTAAACTTGGGAGTCACTGGTTGCCATAGAAACAGTAGGTCTGATGACGTACAAGATCACGAGTCTCTCAATACACGGAGAAAGTAATTTGGTGTTTACCTATTATTAGCCGATAAGCAGATGAACAATGGGTGAGGATAGAACCTGTGACGCACCAACAACATGGATCTGTTATTTTAGATATGACTGGTGTATAGACATACTGTATACAGAACAAATTTAGCCTTCATAGTCAAGGCACATATACGGCAGCGCACGAAAAAAGACCACACACGGGAGTGACGAGGACGCCAAGAGCGCCTTAATTACCATTCCGTTCCATGGTCTTAATTGATGCAATCAGCATGGTTCGATCTGTGATTTAATAGAAACGAACCAAAAAACAACAATAAACATCTGATAAACAGCATTTACAATTCACTAACTATCTCAAATTTAGTTACATGAACATAATACTGATTAAAACAATTGTTTATCAAAAATTGTGTCACCTGTGTATTAATTCTCTTTGCCTAAATTTTGCTTTGTCTCAACATCAATCAGCTTCAAGCATCAACACATGAAATTAAATCTCCAAATTTAACTTTTTTTCAACTTAAATCATCCATTATCCTCAGGAAAAACATAACTATACATATCGTATACCGTAGTAACACATACATGCATTATCCTTTAAGCAATAAACACTACACGTTGTTAAACCTCATGCTCAGAAGAAATAAACAGGTAAAGTTTGCAATCAAATAATTACCGATAATAATTACCGTAATTTACCTTCTTGATACAAACTTAACTTAAATAACTAATCTTTATTTTAAATGGTTTATTTTATACTTACAACATTGGGCGCATTCAAAAAAGGGACAAAAATCAATGGAGTTAGTCACGACGATAGTATGGTGTCTACAAACTATATCTGGCGAATGACGCACAACAGCGCCCTCATTAGACCAAAGAATAACTCACGCCTATGACGTCACATTGCTAAATTACTAGTACATGTTATCCGCAACATTGTTCTTTATAGGCCTATTTCCCTTCCGATTTGGTAGAGAAAATACTTAACACATAATGCATTATGTAACTAATTTGTTATGGTATCACTTATTTTAATATAGACGAGCCCAACATTTTCCTTACGGTGATTGGTTTAAATAAATTTGCATGTATAAATTATTCATTTTGCTGGAGGCTTATGAATACTTTAGTAGTAGTGTCCTCAGAACAGACTGGTGGTAAAGGCAGATTGTGGTTTCGCCAATCGTGTGCGTGGTCTTTTTAAATCGGGCGTTGTGTTCCGGGTTGCCGCGTGCGACTTGACTAAAGGCTAGAAAAAATACGAATAGGATGTTTAACATGCTGGCCAATCTTGTACCCGTTATGTGTTCAGCTTCTAAATAACTTGAATTATACACGAAATACGAATCAGTGGGTAGCCCGTACCGATTTCTGGCCCAAGAAATTCAGCAAACGAGGTGCGCCGTCTCCGGATAAAATCCACACACGTACAATGTACAGCAAGATCGATAACTGAGTCGTGGATACGGTTGTGCATTGCGACCTCGTACGTTCGAACTGAAACAATAGCCTTGATCCTTCCGTTATCGAGAGTTTAAGTGTTTCTTTATTTTCCTGTCGCAATCCCAATGGAAATTCCTCGTGCGAGAATTGTTTATTTGTGGGCGGTTTATTTTAAATGATGGCCAATCATAGGTCCCTTGTACATGCACATGTACATGTGTATGCATATGGATACATACCGTGTACACATGTTTGCGACCAAACCGTTCCGTCGCGCCTTGGTCAAGGTTAATCAATGGGCGGGTCATTGGGTCAACAGATAGGTATTCGTAATGTACGGTTATAGTATTATGAGAGTAATATAATAGGTAAAAACGATCGATACGGGTGCGAGCTTAGTTTTAATTAAAGAGTCGTGTTGACAATCAATGGCACTGAATAAAATTTACTGTTTTAGGGCTATGACGTCTATTAACTACACGAAGTGTGTCAGTTTGTCTCCGTATGCGCCCACGCACAACGAGCGTGGGAACGAGTATGGCTACACTGTCTTGTTAGGGCATCATGGGGATAAGCGTCGGCGGTATATATTGTGTGTCGATTAGAGGGGACGCTGGTTGGGAGCAAGACCCATGATATGACATAACCCGCACGACTACCCCACGCACGACAGATATATGGCTATACTACTTGATAGGCTATGATAAAAATTAAATAAACAAAATATTAAAATAAATACCATAGGCATGGAGATTGTTACTAAAACTAAATAGTTAAGTATTTAGTGATTTATTATGAAGATAATTAATAGGCCAATGCAATGAGTTAATATTTTCAAAGGTAATGTCTAGACACCAAAACTATAATGGCTATGTAACGTTACACTATCTTCAAGCACAAGAATAACAGTCCTGGCCAGGAGAAGAATCTCTCTGATTAGTGGTGTCTGCAGTGAAATAAGCTGAAACGTTCACATATAGTTTGTATACATTTTTCTAGATTTGTATCAAGTATGAATGCATTTACAGACATTTTTTACCAAATGTGTCATACTGGCTTCAAATATGAGAGAATCAGTTGCATCAGACGTCTATGTTACCTACATGTAGGTAATAGACTTCTGGTTGAACTATATGCAAATACATATGATATTATAATCTATTGTGAATGTAAGATACACTATTTTGGTGATGTTTGCAAAACTGCTTCTACGAGTATGCTTACCAGCTTTCTTTATTTTATTTTATTATATTTATATCTTATTTATCGTTGGTAGCCTGATCAGTGGTTTCACTTCTCCCATCAGTATATGTACGCTGTAAAGTTGACAAAAGGGGGCGTTATAAATCTCATCTCTTTGACGATTCGAACAATGTGTGTGTATTCAGTAGATCCATTTTCCTATCAATATAGAGTTGACACAAGAGGGCGTCCCAGCCTTAGCGATGGTCTGATTTACTGATGAAAATGTGTGTAATTAGAGTATATTCATTGCCTTCTCGTGCACTTATTTTCCAGTAAACGTTTTACAGGGGTGAAATAAAGAACATCTCGAGGGGCCATGAATCATATATCTGTTTGCTAAGTTTATCATTACCTTATACATACATTGTGATGTAATGGGTTGATTGATTCATTAGAACAATGAAGCTATCTAGGGGAAAACACGAGAAATCCACATCTGAAATGTTACGGACTAGGATGTTATAGAAAATGCAATGTTTTGTTTATGAAATTCATAAAAACCTCAGGGGCGGACACAGGGCGGTCAGAAAGGGAAAGAACACATGTAAAAACGTATGGTAAATTTATCAAAAAGTAGTCTGGATCCGCCAATGGCTATTCATCAACTATCATATCATTTCATATATTCCTTATTGTGATTTATTCATTTACGATGCAAATCACCAGCTTCCCTGTTCACTGTTATTTAGTTATTGTAATAAGGATTCACACAAGGATTGCTGCTATTTTAACAAAAAGACGATCAATACAAATACAGAATTGCAACTGAGAATAAATGTAAGGTTTATTATTCTTTATTGCTTGCTATTCTTTCATACATTCATTAATTAAACTAACAGTGACAATGATATAAGGCACAGCTGAATTGTAGAAAGTGAACAGTTTTTATAGGCTTATATGTTGGTTTGTATTGTCAGAATAGTGTTATTTGTTTTCACAGTATTTCATATCATAATTATGAAGGTGAATTGAATGATACCAATAGAGGGCGCTATGAATGTAAAATGATGTCTCATTAATGTCAAGTCGCTGACAGAAGTACAAAAGCGAAATGAACTCAATTAGAATAGCCATGATCTGAGCCTGATTACAATGGTTTATGTCAGTATTATCATATTATCGAAAGCAGCTTGTCCAAGAGACCCGCATTATATGATCAGGAAAGGCACTCGACATTTATTTTTTCCTCTCTATGGTTTAAAATCAAGAAACAACTACATCTTCAATATTGTAAACAAACCCACTGAATAAAAGCTTCCCACGCGGCATTTTTTTTCATAAGTGCGCCACGGTCTATGGACGCTTTCTATAACAAATATTTAATATCTATAATGCTTTCAATACATAAAAATTACTTTATCATGAATTAATTACTTGAATTCGAAAATCGACCTTCAAAGTGCAGACTAGCGTTATGTAGGCCTACGTGTTCCCTGTTCAAGACGATTGATCATGGCAGGCATCCCAGTAATTCGAAGCGAAGAACAACTTTGTCCTCATAAGCCGTGGGTACAATGCGAATACTGTTTGCCAGGACTGGTTGCCAGAAGAGGTTGGTCACCTGTGTGTTACCGTCAGTGTTGCCGACAAAGATCTGTCAGATAAGTTACACATTTTGAGTTGGAGTGACAGCAAATGTACAAAGGTATCGGCTAAACTGCTTCTCTGAGTATGCTTACTTTCTTTGAATCAAGATAATACTTGTACACCAATCAATTTAATCAAACCTTTTGAAAGTTGTATTTTTGTAGCAGGTAATTACCAATGTTATGCCCTCCCTTTAAGAAATAATTTGTATAATCAATAATCATACGACACGTGTAATAGCCAAATATTAAGAGCCGCTATGATTTTTTTTCTTCTAAATTTCTTCAAAATTTTCCAATCAGCACATGTTTTTCGCAATGTCATTGGCATGTTTCCAATAGTTGCTAATTTTCTTGCTGAAAAGAAGAAATTTATTTTATGTTCACACAAATAATTGACCACTGTCATTTATGAAAGAAAATGTTTATATGCGTGCGATTATTTGACCGGTACAATCGCTGTCAGGGATTTAAATTAAGTATAAGTAATCAGTAAAACTTGTAGCTTTGCATGGTGAAGAGGATAAGTAAGACTAATTGCGGTGACACCATGTGAAATTCTCTCAGTTGAGTAGTAATTAGTTCTGAAAAGAACTGGAGGTTATAACTCGACGTTTCGACCAGTATGCTATGATCAAGGTTCTCATGAGGACGATCAGAGCATACTGATTGAAACGTTTGAGTTGTAACCTCCAGAATTACTACTTAATTGAGAGAATTTCACAGGTGTCACCGCAATTAGTCTTACTATAAGTAATCAATCCGGTAGTGTACAGGACTTCTTCCAGTGGAATAGTGGTTCATGTATTCAATTACATTAACATGACCTACCTGCGCTGTACCATTTTGGGACTTCACATACACTAGATTGGAGTTCTCCATCGTAGTGTACATGACCTTGAATTGGGTGACCCAATTCTGCTTTCCACTCCCATCACCATCACCATCGCGACCTTGCGTGATGACCCCGGAAACGTTTGCATTCCTCCCAAGCTGCACCTGAATCCAAGCATTATCCTTGTTATCGGGTTTCCACCCACCGATAACGTTATTACCTCCTCTATAGTTCAGTCTAGCCGATGCAGCGGACAAGGTTTGGTCATTCCCATTTTGGTCGAGAGACGACGCTGTGAAATATTCGTCTTGTATCTTCAGTGGAATACCGTTCTCTATTCCCAATGGTTTATCACAACCAACTGAAGACAACGGAAATAAACACATTCAAAGGAAATAAGTTATAATTCCAACTATTGAAGAAGGTGGAAGGGTTCTTGTTTATAACCAACAGAATGAAATTCATGAAGGCAACCAGGGCTTACATAATAATTATAATTATCAGTTGTGAATATGATATTTGGGAGTGAACAAGTTTGAGGAGGAGGAAAGTGACAATGCAAGTATACAAATGTGGTTGAAAAGATCATTCATCATTATGTAAAGGGAGATTTTACAAAAACCCTTTTTAGTTTTTGCAAGAAACCTACCTAATGATATAGGATAACACTGTTTTTTCCACCATGCAAAGCTTACAATATTTTTGGACAATTAATGGTTTGTTCTTAAACCAAATAACGAAAAAATAGACGCTGACGTCTTACCGGGGCAACCGAAGAACTTGAGGATTTTATCCGAGTCCTCGCTAAGAAAGAGTCCCTCCAGATAGTGACCAGTCGCAGGCTTGTAGGGCAAATGTCCACCAAGTCGTATGGCAGTGCAGACGCACGGATCCTGGTAGGGCAAGACCCAGCGGAAAGACCCTACATCATTGCTGTACACGGTACCAATGAAACAGACGTGATCTGAGAACACCATGCATATACATGTAGCACCTGTAACGTGAGCAACATCATGACATTAATATTTACAGTTTGTAATCATTGCTATATCTTAATTATCTAGATTACCAATATTGTACCAGGTTTTTGATATCAAAAGTCTTAAAGGGAATTCAGGTATCAGTGGTACTTGGAAACGTACATTAATTTCAACCCTCTATAGTTTTCAAGAAATAGTCTATAATAATCATAAAACCAGCCAAGTTTCATTGTTACGGAAGCGTTAAAGGGCCACAACCCAAAAAAAAAATTCAAGTTACTATCTCGCCGCGGCGAGATACTATCTCGACGCGGCGAGTTAGTATCTCGCCGCGGCGAGTTAGTATCTCGCCGCGGCGAGTTAGTATCTCGCCGCGGCGAGTTACTATCTCGCCGCGGCGAGTTAGTAGCGAGGTTTCGGTTGCACACGGTTAGCGGAACAGCGACTTTTAGTAGCTGTGACGTCATCACTCTTTGCGCACTAATGACGTTTTACTCAATCTGTCAAAGTGTGAAAGTGTCGTCAACATATGGAACGCCACAGCTGCCTTCGGTGCCCATATCGCTTCATTCGGCCGATTCACCATTTCATTCGGCCGATTCACCATTTCATTCGGCCGATTCACCATTTCATTCTGCTATATCACCATTTCATTCGGCTACTCATCATTTCATTTGCCCAATCATCATTTCATTTGGCTAGTCTTCATTTCGTTCGCCTTTTCGTCATTTCGTTCGGCTTTTCATCATTTCATTCGGATAGTCATCATTTCATTCGGCTATTCACCATTTCATTTGCCACCAAGATCAAACTAGCCGCGGATTCAACCGCGGATTCAACCGCGGATTCAGCTGCAGGTTTTCTCACGGATTTAACCGGATCGGGTCAGTTTAAAAACTGGATAGATGTAAATTTAAAACCCACGATCAGGTTGGTCCAGTGCGTGTGAATACTGCACTCAATACGGTACGTTTCCACACGGCCGGGCGCAGGCGAAATGAAATGATTGCGCCCAGCCTCTGTCGTTAAAAGCGTAATCTTATAACGCCAAAACCACGATATGCCCTAAGGTGAAATGTCATCTCCATAATTCGTTAACAAAAATTAACATTATAGGGGGCACAAATTGTTTTAACTTTTGATGAGTTGGTCACAAATACTCTGCATTGTGTAACTATACACGGCATATACCGGCGATAATGGTACATATTCTAGCGTCACTTTAATTATGACCAACTCGTCAAAAGTTAAAACAATTTGTGCCCCCTTTAATGTTAATTTTTGTTAATGAATTATGAAGTTTACATTTCAACTTAGGGCATATCATGGTTTTGGCTTGATACGATTAATATTTCATAATTAAAGGGACTCTAGAATATGTATCATTATCGCCGGTATATGCCGTGTATATATTACACAGTTAAACAAAGCTGAGTAATTGTGACCAACTCATCAAAAGTTAAAACAATTTGTGCCCCATTTAATGTTATTTTTTGTTAACTTTTGGAATTATGGAGATGACATTTCACCTTAGGGCTTATCGTGGTTTTGGCGTTATAAGATTACGCTTTTAACGACAGAGGCTGGGCGCAATCATCATTTAATTTCGCCTGCGCCCGGCCGTGTGGAAACGTACCGTATTGAGTGCAGTATTCACACGCACTGGACCAACCTGATCGTGGGTTTTAAATTTACATCTATCCAGTTTTTAAACTGACCCGATCCGGTTAAATCCGTGAGAAAACCTGCAGCTGAATCCGCGGTTGAATCCGCGGCTAGTTTGATCTTGGTGGCAAATGAAATGGTGAATAGCCGAATGAAATGATGATTAGCCGAATGAAATGATGAAAAGCCGAACGAAATGAAGACTAGCCGAATGAAATGATGATTGGGCAAATGAAATGGTGAATGGCCGAATATGAAATGACGACTAGCCGAATGAAATGACGAAAAGGCGAACGAAATGAAGACTAGCCAAATGAAATGATGATTGGGCAAATGAAATGATGAGTAGCCGAATGAAATGGTGATATAGCAGAATGAAATGGTGAATCGGCTGAATGAAATGGTGAATCGGCCGAATGAAATGGTGAATCGGCCGAATGAAATGGTGAATCGGCCGAATGAAGCGATATGGGCACCGAAGGCAGCTGTGGCGTTCCATATGTTGACGACACTTTCACACTTTGACAGATTGAGTAAAACGTCATTAGTGCGCAAAGAGTGATGACGTCACAGCTACTAAAAGTCGCTGTTCCGCTAACCGTGTGCAACCGAAACCTCGTTACTAACTCGCCGCGGCGAGATAGTAACTCGCCGCGGCGAGATAGTAACTCGCCGCGGCGAGATAGTAACTTGAAATTTTTGTTTTGGTTGTGGCCCTTTAACGCTTCCGTACATTGTAATAGTTGCATCTTTTAAACAAAGTTGCTGGATGGCCATTTTTGAAATTTTACAAAAGCCTAAAAAAATTCTTTAAGGTTAAAACACCCGGATGTTGCATAATTTTTCAAACAACACGGACTCTATACTTGGGAATACAATGGACTCGCATTTTGTTTTTGATAGAAAAATTAGAATCAACTCCCTGATGTGTACCATGTACGTTTAATATAAAATGTTCTTTTTAAATCAGATGAAATATTATTATTTACCCTGGAATTCACCTTAAAAATGCAAAGAACTGTACATATATTTTTGCTGTGATGTACGCACAACAGGGCATATTGAATTGTATGTTTATCATACAGGGATGTGAACCTTCTGAACGAAATGAAAAAAATCATTACCTATTAAGATGCATGCTATGCTGATATGTTGTCCGTTCCTCATTTTGGATCTGAGGAAAAAAATCAATAAGAATAAGCAAACCAATTAATATTGTATTGCTGCCATTGAGATGGTCTCCCTAAAAACTTATCTATAGAGCACAAATGTTATTACAATATTCCATTGCATTTTATACTACAGTCACCCTGATAAGCGCATTTAGACCTGTTTGTTCTAAGACTAATTTTATACAATAAGCATAGGTCTACACCCCTGTAACGTAGCCGAAAACAATTGGGGATTTATCGGTTGAGATTGGTGTTGAGGGGTATAGTTGGGCTTATTGGTCCTGACCCATACTTCCTCCTCCCCCAATCGTAACAAGAAATAATTGCCATTGGTTTCAGTATACTGTTCATCAATAAGGTACAAGACGGTCTCATTGAACATAAGCCAGTACTGAAACTCAATACTTACAATGTATAATCCAACGTTGATTCAACTCACCTGTTACATAGCGATTAATGAAAATTGTTCTGCATTTATTAAATGTTTTCTACAAAGATATCGCTTTAGTTGATCTAGCGGTCCACAATCATTGACTATTGGGTGATGAATAACAACGCTATGCAACAACGCTGTGATTTAGTTTTTTAACAATTCCACTCATGCCTGATTTCAGTGTTAGGCCTAGAGCGCGATACCACGTCGACAGACGAATTTGATTGGTGCGTAAGCTTGAGAGTCACTGGTTGCCATAGGAACAGCAGGTTTGCGTATGTATCTTAGTAATTGACAAGCCGATAACTGCAGCGAATAAGCCGATACAAATGGGTGGAACTACCTGATGATAATGACAGCGACGTACCAGCGATATGATCATTGTTATTTTATATGCTTGGATGGTGTATAAGAAACAACGATATCAGAATAAAATGAAAATGATGTAACGCCTATATGTACTTTAGCGTGTTTAACTGAATTCGAGGTCCTTTCCCGCCAAAAGAACTACATATTTTAATTGTCTGCGGATGATGCATCAATTAAAATTTCGGAGAGTTGGACGCATTGACGACTACATAAAAATATGATATTACCATTTGGTTTACAAGAGAAGGTAAAATATGTTGTCAAAACTGCTTCTTCGATTATGCTTTGAATCGAGATAGACATTAAACCACCAAAAATGTGAAAGGGTCAACAATTAAATTAATAAAAACGCATTCAAGCGACAATTCAGATAGATACCAACACGATAACACCACAGACAGAAGGATGTCAAAATAAGGTTTGATATCACTCATCAAATTACAACAAGTGTACTTTCATGTATTTTTTTTAAATTATCACACAAAATACAAGACGTAATTGCAGATATTCGAAGGCTTTTTCGTATCCATTGGTTGTCATGCACGTCACCGTGATGTTTTTGCAGGGGTCCAATTTTGTTTTAAATATATTCAAATTTTCACACTATTATTTCAAATGGGCCTATATAATATGATATTCAATAGAGGTTCAGTGAGTTCGACGTGGTAAATTATGTAGACCCAACTTAACCACTAATGCTTCCAGCTTCTAAAAAACACGTATACAGGAATCAACAGGCGGGTAATATTGTGAGTAATTGATGTAGGTTGGTCCAGTATATTGACGTATAGAATTGAATACAAGCGATCGATACGGGCCTGAGGGTAATTAGAAAGAGCAGAGAGACTTGCTCAACATTATAATACCAGACATTATACACACATATTTCTTTAATATTGTTAAGGGGGTTATCTGTTAAAACCCTCTCTTTACCTCTTTGTCCCTTTTTTCACGTTGTAAGCTTGGGAGTCACTGGTTGCCATAGAAACAGCAGGTCTGATGACGTACAAGATCACGAGTCTCTCAATACACGGAGAAAGTAATTTGGTGTTTACCTATTATTAGCCGATAAGCAGATGAACAATGGGTGAGGATAGAACCTGTGACGCACCAACAATATGGATCTGTTATTTTAGATATGACTGGTGTATAGACATACTGTATACCAGAACAAATTTAGCCTTCATAGTCAAGGCACATACGGCAGCGCACGAAAAAAGACCACACACGGGAGTGACGAGGACGCCAAGAGCGCCTTAATTACCAGTCCGTTCCATGGTCTTAATTGATGCAATCAGCATGGTTCGATCTGTGATTTAATAGAAACGAACCAAAAACAACAATAAACATCTGATAAACAGCATTTACAATTCACTAACTATCTCAAATTTAGTTACATGAACATAATACTGATTAAAACAATTGTTTATCAAAAATTGTGTCACCTGTGTATTAATTCTCTTTGCCTAAATTTTGCTTTGTCTCAACATCAATCAGCTTCAAGCATCAACACATGAAATTAAATATCCAAATTTTACTTTTTTTCAACTTAAATCATCCATTATCCTCAGGAAAAACATAACTAGACATATTGTATACCGTAGTAACACATACATGCATTATCCTTTAAGCAATAAACACTACACGTTGTTAAACCTCATGCTCAGAAGAAATAATCAGGTAAAGTTTGCAATCAAATAATTACCGATAATAATTACCGTAATTTACCTTCTTGATACAAACTTAACTTAAATAACTAATCTTTATTTTAAATGGTTTATTTTATACTTACAACATTGGGCGCATCCAACATGGCTACTTGCTTGCAAGCTCTTTGCTGGGCTCTCACATTTGTGACAAATTTTGCTGTCTACAGTCCTCAAAGTAGTGTAAATTGTATACCACATGATAGATTAGTGTTTGCTGATCAGTATGGTTGCTTTACTGATGGACTGGATGCTGGGGAAAGCAGATTCTGTGGTGTTTTCCCATCAGAATTTCTTCAACTTCTACCAGTCTTCAGAGCCAGTTGCATCTTGCATTACACACCTGACCGATTCCATTGTCACCATCCTGCCAACCTTTGTTCCCTCCAACAACCAGTGGACTACACCAAGCTACATGTACCTGCCTGTGTGCATCCAATATGGCTGACCATCAAACTAACAATTGGAACCCACAGATCAAGTTGTAAGTTTAGCAAAGCTCAAATTAACTATCATCCCAACTCCATAGCTACATTTAACCTACCCCTTACATTGTCAGGAGACATTGAAGTCAATCCTGGTCCTGTTAAGGATCCCTGTGGGAAATGTAGTCGCCCAGTAAAATGCAATCAGAGATCTCTTCTATGTGAAGACTGCAATGTGTACTGGCATCAAAAATGCATTCCTGAGATGTCCATTAACCAGTACAACCTGCTTATATCAAGTACAATTGACTGGTTTTGTCCCTGCTGTTCTGCATTCTTGCCATTTTCGTCATGTAGTGATGCTTCATTCCTGAGTGTCTTTGCTGACACAACTACTGATCCTCCTGAACCAGTTGATACTGCTGACTCAAACCAACATCATCATGCACCCCCTAAGAACACTATTTCTGGGTTGCTTTTTAATGCTCGTAGTTTACGCAGTAAACAACATGACTTCCGTTCTTTCCTAGAGCTCAATCCCATGGACATTGTTCTCATCACCGAGACATGGATGTCACCCAGTGACACAGACACCATGTCTTCATGCCTACCAGGATATACAAGTGTACGTCGTGACAGAGATAGTCGAGGTGGCGGCATCATGGCAATAGTCAATGATCAATTACTTCCAGTACATCTTGATCATTTTGATCCAAAGGACATTGAACTCATCTGGCTATCTTTGACTGTTAAGCATTCTAGATGGTTAGTGGGAATCATCTACAGGCCTCCGAACTCTGACATCACATTTTTTGACAAATTGCAAGATGCTTGTGATGCCGTTCAACCCTCTCTTCATAACTATGAAGGGCTCATCCTACTTGGAGATTTTAATATTAATTGGCAGACTGAGTCGGCATCTTCTGCACATCTTCAAGAGATTGCCAACTCACTTGAACTTACCCAGGTAGTTGAGGATGTAACTCGACCTTCAAACAACTCATCCTCAACTGGAACCACAATTGACTTAATATTCACAAATCGGCCAGAGAAGTTTACTCTCGTTGAGTCCTTTGCTAATCCAGTCTGCAGTGACCACCATGCAGTGCGCTTTACATTTAGTGCACGCAAAACACCACCACAACCTGCAGTCATCCGTTCATTTCTTCAATACAGAAAAGCCGACATGAATCACCTTGAGACTCTTCTACATCTTGCACCATGGTCTGCTTTCATGGATGATGCTAATCCTGATGCATCATGGGAAGGCTTTGTGGACATCCTGCAGGCCGCAATCCATGACAGCATACCAAGGAAACAACGAAGGCGTAACAAAGTGTCTCCATGGATAACACAAGACCTGAAGAAGCTCATTCACCTCAAGCATAAACTGTTCACAAAAGCCAAACACTCAGGGTCCAGTTTGGCATGGCTCAAATACAAACAAATACGCAATAAAGTGAAGAATTCAACGAAATTAGCCTACAGTAAATACGTTAATGACCTTTTTGCAACAAAAGACAACAAACGCAGCTTTTGGTGTTTCGTCAGAGACCAGCGAAAGTCTAAGTGTCCACCAGAGTTTCGATATACTGACAAGTTACTCCATAAGCCCAGTGACATTGCCAATGCTTTCAACTTGTTTTTCACATCAATCCATTCCCCTCCTGAATCTTGTTCAGCATCCCCTCCACCCTGTACCCTACCGATCCCTGGACTGCCGCCGATTCAAATAGAACTGGGATGGCTTTTAAAGTCATTACGTAACCTCAACCCTCACAAAGCACCAGGCCCTGATGGGATTTCGCCAACAGTGTTACGTTCAGCGGCATCCTCAATCGCCCCGCCATTATTACGCCTGATGAATCTTTCACTTTTAACTGGTACCCTCCCAATGGATTGGAAAATGTCAAATGTCACCCCTGTGTATAAATCCGCCAAGAGAACTGACATCAAGAACTACCGACCAATTGCCCTAACCTCCATTGTTTGCAAAATTTTGGAAAGGGCAGTTGCTGATAAAATTAATGAACATACTTCTTCTAACTGCCTTGGTAATGATGATCAACATGGATTTTCACCACGTAAATCTTGCGTCACCCAACTTACAAGTGCCATCTATGATTGGGCCTCAATCTTGGACAAGCCCGCCCCCTCGTATAGACATTGCCTTCCTAGATTTCAGCAAAGCATTTGACGTTATGCCCCATCACACACTACTTGATAAACTTGCTAAAAGCTTCAACATCCGTGGTCCTACTTGGTTTTGGCTCAAAACATTCCTGACTGGCCGGTTTCAGCGAGTAATGTACCGAGGAGCTTTCTCACCTTGGTCCCCTGTTACATCCGGTGTCCCCCAAGGTAGTGTCCTCGGTCCACTACTTTTTAACTTATTTATCAATGACATATCCCATACCCTGAACTCTAGGTGTTTACTTTTTGCTGATGATACCCTTATTTACAGACCTATCCAATCCCCAGAAGACGAATTCTCCTTACAAGCAGATCTTGATGCCCTTGGCTCATGGAGTGAGTCTAATGGGATGAAGCTCAACACAAATAAATCCATGATTATGCATATGAGTAGATCAACGAAAGAACAAGCCCTCCCACAGTACACTATTCGTGGATCCCTTCTTACAGCTACTAGAATTTACAAATACCTAGGAGTCACTATCTGTAACAACTTAACCTGGAATGACCATGTCAACAGTGTGGTTGCTAAGGCAACTAAGACTCTTGGTTTCATCTGGCACACTGCAGGTGGAACATCAACAAATGCATTAATGTCTCTATATCGGTCCCTCGTCATCCCCGTCCTTGAATACGGCCTGCCTGCCTGGTGCCCATACACAACATCCCTCACATCCAAACTAGAAAAGGTTCAAAGGAGAGCAACAAGGATGATCCTCAAACAGCAGAGAGGTGCAATGTCATACGCAGCCAGACTACGAACTCTGAACTGGCAAACCCTAGAATGTAGAAGACAAAGACTCACTATCCAATTCACCACTAAATGCCTATTTCGTTTAATTAATTGTCCAATCATCAACTCTAATACGTCAGTAAACACCCGCCACATGGATAAACTTATTTTCAATCACCTTTATGCTAGAACCCTAAGCCTTAAGAACACATCTATTCATGTATTTCGTCGTGTTTGGAGTAACTTACCTCCCTATGTTAAAGATGCCCTCACTTTGGAGTCATTTAGTCATTTTAATAGAGATCTGAGCAATCATTATCAGGACAAGTAGAACATTATATTCAAGACTATATTTATTTATGAATTCATTATTTTATTTGTATAAATTAACACTTATTTATTTACTTTTATTTTATATTTATATTTATTTTATATTTATATTTATTTTATATTTATATTTATTTCTTATATTTATTTCTTATTTTGTTACAGTATTAATTTATTATTTTGTTACAGTATTAATTAATTGATTGATTAATCAATTGGTTGATTATCTGTTGATTGGTTAGTTAACTGATTGTTTGGTTGATTAATTTATTGTTTACTTTTGGAGTATATATTTCATTGCCAATTTATTATATTTTTTCGATGTTTTTGTGTTCCATTCTAAGGATGGATTAATATGCTTTCGAGCAACAGTGACTATTCACTTGTATTAATCCTGGCCAACTTAGAATGGATTGTCTTGTGTTCTGTATTCAAATCATTTTTGTCTCAACGTCTTATCTTGAATTGCATTGTTATTCTAATTCATCCTTACTTGTTTCCGGTTTACACTGTTTATCTTTCATGAGATTTAATTGTAGTAATGTGTTCACTCCTTGTATTGTTTGTATGATTGTTTGAAGTTTGGCTGAATAAATAATAATAATAATAATAATAACGACGATAGTATGGTGTCTACAAACTATATCTGGCGAATGACGTACAACAGCGCCCTCATTAGACCAAAGAATAACTCACGCCTATGACGTCACATTGCTAAATTACTAGTACATGTTATCCGCAACATTGTTCTTTATAGGCCTATTTCCCTTCCGATTTGGTAGAGAAAATACTTAACACATAATGCATTATGTAACTAATTTGTTATGGTATCACTTATTTTAATATAGACGAGCCCAACATTTTCCTTACGGTGATTGGTTTAAAATTTGCATGTATAAATTATTCATTTTACTGGAGGCTTATGAATACTTTAGTAGTAGTGTCCTCAGAACAGACTGGTGGTAAAGGCAGATTGTGGTTTCGCCAATCGTGTGCGTGGTCTTTTTAAATCGGGCGTTGTGTTCCGGGTTGCCGCGTGCGACTTGACTAAAGGCTAGAAAAAAATACGAATAGGATGTTTAACATGCTGGCCAATCTTGTACCCGTTATGTGTTCAGCTTCTAAATAACTTGAATTATACACGAAATACGAATCAGTGGGTAGCCTTGATCAAGACTGTTGTCGTAGTGCGTAATTAATTATCACGGTACTCCCATCCCGTACCGATTTCTGGCCCAAGAAATTCAGCAAACGAGGTGCGCCGTCTCCGGATAAAATCCACACACGTACAATGTACAGCAAGATCGATAACTGAGTCGTGGATACGGTTGTGCATTGCGACCTCGTACGTTCGAACTGAAACAATAGCCTTGATCCTTCCGTTATCGAGAGTTTAAGTGTTTCTTTATTTTCCTGTCGCAATCCCAATGGAAATTCCTCGTGCGAGAATTGTTTATTTGTGGGCGGTTTATTTTAAATGATGGCCAATCATAGGTCCCTTGTACATGCACATGTACATGTGTATGCATATGGATACATACCGTGTACACATGTTTGCGACCAAACCGTTCCGTCGCGCCTTGGTCAAGGTTAATCAATGGGCGGGTCATTGGGTCAACAGATAGGTATTCGTAATGTACGGTTATAGTGTTATGAGAGTAATATAATAGGTAAAAACGATCGATACGGGTGCGAGCTTAGTTTTAATTAAAGAGTCGTGTTGACAATCAATGGCACTGAATAAAATTTACTGTTTTAGGGCTATGACGTCTATTAACTACACGAAGTGTGTCAGTTTGTCTCCGTATGCGCCCACGCACAACGAGCGTGGGAACGAGTATGGCTACACTGTCTTGTTAGGGCATCATGGGGATAAGAGTCGGCGGTATATATTGTGTGTCGATTAGAGGGGACGGTGGTTGGGAGCAAGACCCATGATATGACATAACCCGCACAACTACCCCACGCACGACAGATATATGGGTATACTACTTGATAGGCTATGATAAAAATTAAATAAACAAAATATTAAAATAAATACCATAGGCATGGAGATTGTTGCTAAAACTAAATAGTTAAGTATTTAGTGATTTATTATGAAGATAATTAATAGGCCAATGCAATGAGTTAATATTTTCAAAGGTAATGTCTAGACACCAAAACTATAATGGCTATGTAACGTTACACTATCTTCAAGCACAAGAATAACAGTCCTGGCCAGGAGAAGAATCTCTCTGATTTGGTGTCTGCAGTGAAATAAGCTGAAACGTTCACATATAGTTTGTATACATTTTTCTAGATTTGTATCAAGTATGAATGCATTTACAGACATTTTTTACCAAATGTGTCATACTGGCTTCAAATATGAGAGATTCAGTTGCATCAGACGTCTATGTTACCTACATGTAGGTAATAGACTTCTGGTTGAACTATATTCAAATAAATATGATATTATAATCTATTGCGAATGTAAGATACACTATTTTGGTGATGTTTGCAAAACTGCTTTTACGATCGAGTATGCTTACCAGCTTTCTTTATTTTATTTTATTATATTTATATCTTATTTATCGTTGGTAGCCTGATCAGTGGTTTCACTTCTCCTATCAGTATATGTACCCTATAAAGTTGACAAAAGGGGGCGTTATAAATCTCATCTCTTTGACGATTCGAACAATGTGTGTGTATTCAGTAGATCCAATTTCCTATCAATATAGAGTTGACACAAGAGGGCGTCCCAGCCTTAGCGATGGTCTGATTTACTGATGAAAATGTGTGTAATTAGAGTATATCCATTGCCTTCTCGTGCAGTTATTTTTCAGTAAACGTTTTACAGGGGTGAAATAAAGAACATCTCGAGGGGCCATGAATCATATATCTGTTTGCTAAGTTTATCATTACCTTATACATACATACATTGTGATGTAATGGGTTGATTGATTCATTAGAACAATGAAGCTATCTAGGGGAAAACACGAGAAATCCACATCTGAAATGTTACGGACTGGGATGTTATAGAAAATGCAATGTTTTGTTTATGAAATTCATAAAAACCTCAGGGGCGGACACAGGGCGGTTAGAAAGGGAAGGAACACATGTAAAAACGTATGGTAAATTTACATGCATGGTTATCAAAAAGTAGTCTGGATCCGCCTTTGGCTATTCATCAACTATCATATCATTTCATATTTTCTTTATTGTGATTTATTCATTTACGATGCAAATCACACAAGGATTGCTGCTATTTTAACAAAAAGACGATCAATACAAATACAGAATTGCAACTGAGAATAAATGTAAGGTTTATTATTCTTTATTGCTTGCTATTCTTTCATACATTCATTAATTAAACTAACAGTGACAATTATGTAAGGCACAGCTGAATTGTAGAAAGTGAACAGTTTTTATAAGCTTATATGTTGGTTTGTATTGTCAGAATAGTGTTATTGTTTTCACAGTATTTCATATCATATGAAGGTGAATTGAATGATACCAACAGAGGGCGCTATGAATGTAAAATGATGTCTCATTAAAATGTCAAGTCGCTGACAGATACATTAAAAAAGTACAAAAGCGAAATGAACTCAATTAGAATAGCCATGATCTGAGCCTGATTACAATGATTTATGTCAGTATTATCACATTATCGAAAGCAGCTTGTCCAAGAGACCCGCATTGTACGATAAGGAAAGGCACTCGACATTTATTTTTTCCTCTCTATGGTTTAAAACCAAGAAACAACTACAGCTTCAACTCACTGAATAAAAGCTTCCCACGCGGCATTTTTTTTCATAAGTGCGCCACGGTCTATGGACGCTTTCTATAACAATAATATTTAATATCTATAATGCTTTCAATACATAAAAATTACTTTATCATGAATTAATTACTTGAATTCGAAAATCGACCTTCAAAGTGCAGGCTAGCGTTATGTAGGTCTACGTGTTCCCTGTTCAAGACGATTGATCATGGCAGGCATCCCAGTAATTCGAAGCGAAGAACAACTTTGTCCTCATAAGCCGTGGGTACAATGCGAATACTGTTTGCCAGGACTGGTTGCCAGAAGAGGTTGGTCACCTGTGTGTTACCATCAGTGTTGCCGACAAAGATCTGTCAGATAAGTTACACATTTTGAGTTGGAGTGACAGCAAATGTACAAAGGTATCGGCTAAACTGCTTCTCTGAGTATGCTTACTTTCTTTGAATCAAGATAATACTTGTACACCAATCAATTTAATCAAACCTTTTGAAAGTTGTATTTTTGTAGCAGGTAATTACCAATGTTATGCCCTCCCTTTAAGAAATAATTTGTATAATCAATAATCATACGACACGTGTAATAGCGAAATATTAAGAGCCGCTATGATTTTTTTTCTTCTAAATTTCTTCTAAATTTTCCAATCAGCACATGTTTTTCACAATGTCATTGGCATGTTTCCAATAATTGCTAATTTTCTTGCTGAAAAGAAGAAATTTATTTTATGTTCACACAAATAATTGACCACTGTCATTTATGAAAGAAAATGTTTATATGCGTGCGATTATTTGACCGGTACAATCGCTGTCAGGGATTTAAATTAAGTATAAGTAATCAGTAAAACTTGTAGCTTTGCATGGTGAAGAGGATAAGTAAGACTAATTGCGGTGACACCATGTGAAATTCTCTCAGTTGAGTAGTAATTAGTTCTGAAAAGAACTGGAGGTTATAACTCGACGTTTCGACCAGTATGCTATGATCAAGGTTCTCATGAGGACGATCAGAGCATACTGATTGAAACGTTGAGTTGTAACCTCCAGTTCTTTTCAGAACTAATTACTACTTAATTGAGAGAATTTCACAGGTGTCACCGCAATTAGTCTTACTATAAGTAATCAATCCGGTAGTGTACAGGACTTCTTCCAGTGGAATAGTGGTTCATGTATTCAATTACATTAACATGACCTACCTGCGCTGTACCATTTTGGGACTTCACATACACTAGATTGGAGTTCTCCATCGTAGTGTACATGACCTTGAATTGGGTGACCCAATTCTGCTTTCCACTCCCATCACCGTCACCATCGCGACCTTGCGTGATGACCCCGGAAACGTTTGCATTCCTCCCAAGCTGCACCTGAATCCAAGCATTATCCTTGTTATCGGGTTTCCACCCACCGATAACGTTATTACCTCCTCTATAGTTCAGTCTAGCCGATGCAGCGGACAAGGTTTGGTCATTCCCATTTTGGTCGAGAGACGACGCTGTGAAATATTCGTCTTGTATCTTCAGTGGAATACCGTTCTCTATTCCCAATGGTTTATCACAACCAACTGAAGACAACGGAAATAAACACATTCAAAGGAAATAAGTTATAATTCCAACTAATATGAAGAAGGTGGTAGGGTTCTTGTTTATAACCAACAGAATGAAATCCATGAAGGGAACCAGGGCTTACAAAATAATTATAATTATCAGTTGTGAGTATGATATTTGGGAGTGAACAAGGAGGAAGGAGGAAAGTGACAATGCAAGTATACAAATGTGGTTGAAAAGATCATTCATCATTATGTAAAGGGAGATTTTACAAAATCCCTTTTTAGTTTTTACAAGAAACCTACCTAATGATATAGGATAGCACTGTTGTTTCCACCATGCAAAGCTTACAATATTTTTGGACAATTAATGGTTTGTTCTCAAATAACGAAAAAATAGACGCTGACGTCTTACCAGGGCAACCGAAGAACTTGAGGATTTCATCCGAGTCCTCGCTAAGAAAGAGTCCCTCCAGATAGTGACCAGTCGCAGGCTTGTAGGGCAAATGTCCACCAAGTCGTATGGCAGTGCAGACGCACGGATCCTGGTAGGGCAAGACCCAGCGGAAAGACCCTACATCATTGCTGTACACGGTACCAATGAAACAGACGTGATCTGAGAACACCATGCATATACATGTAGCACCTGTAACGTGAGCAACATCATGACATTAATATTTACAGTTTGTAATCATTGCTATATCTTAATTATCTAGATTACCAATATTGTACCAGGTTTTTGATATCAAAAGTCTTAAAGGGAATTCAGGTATCAGTGGTACTTGGAAACGTACATTAATTTCAACCCTCTATAGTTTTCAAGAAATAGTCTATAATAATCATAAAACCAGCCAAGTTTCATTGTTACGGAAGCGTTAAAGGGCCACAACCCCCCCAAAAAATTCAAGTTACTATCTCGCCGCGGCGAGATACTATCTCGACGCGGCGAGTTAGTATCTCGCCGCGGCGAGTTAGTAGCGAGGTTTCGGTTGCACACGGTTAGCGGAACAGCGACTTTTAGTAGCTGTGACGTCATCACTCTTTGCGCACTAATGACGTTTTACTCAATCTGTCAAAGTGTGAAAGTGTCGTCAACATATGGAACGCCACAGCTGCCTTCGGTGCCCATATCGCTTCATTCGGCCGATTCACCATTTCATTCGGCCGATTCACCATTTCATTCGGCCGATTCACCATTTCATTCTGCTATATCACCATTTCATTCGGCTACTCATCATTTCATTTGCCCAATCATCATTTCATTTGGCTAGTCTTCATTTCGTTCGCCTTTTCGTCATTTCGTTCGGCTTTTCATCATTTCATTCGGATAGTCATCATTTCATTCGGCTATTCACCATTTCATTTGCCACCAAGATCAAACTAGCCGCGGATTCAACCGCGGATTCAACCGCGGATTCAGCTGCAGGTTTTCTCACGGATTTAACCGGATCGGGTCAGTTTAAAAACTGGATAGATGTAAATTTAAAACCCACGATCAGGTTGGTCCAGTGCGTGTGAATACTGCACTCAATACGGTACGTTTCCACACGGCCGGGCGCAGGCGAAATGAAATGATTGCGCCCAGCCTCTGTCGTTAAAAGCGTAATCTTATAACGCCAAAACCACGATATGCCCTAAGGTGAAATGTCATCTCCATAATTCGTTAACAAAAATTAACAAAAATTAACATTATAGGGGGCACAAATTGTTTTAACTTTTGATGAGTTGGTCACAAATACTCTGCATTGTGTAACTATACACGGCATATACCGGCGATAATGGTACATATTCTAGCGTCACTTTAATTATGACCAACTCGTCAAAAGTTAAAACAATTTGTGCCCCCTTTAATGTTAATTTTTGTTAATGAATTATGAAGTTGACATTTCAACTTAGGGCATATCATGGTTTTGGCTTGATACGATTAATATTTCATAATTAAAGGGACTCTAGAATATGTATCATTATCGCCGGTATATGCCGTGTATATATTACACAGTTAAACAAAGCTGAGTAATTGTGACCAACTCATCAAAAGTTAAAACAATTTGTGCCCCATTTAATGTTATTTTTTGTTAACTTTTGGAATTATGGAGATGACATTTCGCCTTAGGGCTTATCGTGGTTTTGGCGTTATAAGATTACGCTTTTAACGACAGAGGCTGGGCGCAATCATCATTTAATTTCGCCTGCGCCCGGCCGTGTGGAAACGTACCGTATTGAGTGCAGTATTCACACGCACTGGACCAACCTGATCGTGGGTTTTAAATTTACATCTATCCAGTTTTTAAACTGACCCGATCCGGTTAAATCCGTGAGAAAACCTGCAGCTGAATCCGCGGTTGAATCCGCGGCTAGTTTGATCTTGGTGGCAAATGAAATGGTGAATAGCCGAATGAAATGATGACTAGCCGAATGAAATGATGAAAAGCCGAACGAAATGAAGACTAGCCGAATGAAATGATGATTGGGCAAATGAAATGGTGAATGGCCGAATATGAAATGACGACTAGCCGAATGAAATGACGAAAAGGCGAACGAAATGAAGACTAGCCAAATGAAATGATGATTGGGCAAATGAAATGATGAGTAGCCGAATGAAATGGTGATATAGCAGAATGAAATGGTGAATCGGCTGAATGAAATGGTGAATCGGCCGAATGAAATGGTGAATCGGCCGAATGAAATGGTGAATCGGCCGAATGAAGCGATATGGGCACCGAAGGCAGCTGTGGCGTTCCATATGTTGACGACACTTTCACACTTTGACAGATTGAGTAAAACGTCATTAGTGCGCAAAGAGTGATGACGTCACAGCTACTAAAAGTCGCTGTTCCGCTAACCGTGTGCAACCGAAACCTCGTTACTAACTCGCCGCGGCGAGATAGTAACTCGCCGCGGCGAGATAGTAACTCGCCGCGGCGAGATAGTAACTCGCCGCGGCGAGATAGTAACTTGAAATTTTTGTTTTGGTTGTGGCCCTTTAACGCTTCCGTACATTGTAATAGTTGCATCTTTTAAACAAAGTTGCTGGATGGCCATTTTTGAAATTTTACAAAAGCCTAAAAAAATTCTTTAAGGTTAAAACACCCGGATGTTGCATAATTTTTCAAACAACACGGACTCTGTACTTGGGAATACAATGGACTCGCATTTTGTTTTTGATAGAAAAATTAGAATCAACTCCCTGATGTGGACCATGTACGTTATAAAATGTTCTTTTTAATCAGATGAAATATTATTATTTACCCTGGAATTCACCCTTATAAATGCAAAGAACTGTACATATATTTTTGCTGTGATGTACGCACAACAGGGCATATTGAATTGTATGTTTATCATACAGGGATGTGAACCTTCTGAACGAAATGAAAAAAAATCCTTACCTATTAAGATGCATGCTATGCTGATATGTTGTCCGTTCCTCATTTTGGATCTGAGAAAAAAAAATCAATAAGAATAAGCAAACCAATTAATATTGTATTGCTGCCATTGAGATGGTCCCCCTAAAAACTTATCTATAGAGCACAAATGTTATTACAATATTCCATTGCATTTTAAACTATACAGTCACCCTGATAAGCGCATTTAGACCTATTTGTTCTAAGACTAATTTTATACAATAAGCATAGGTCTACACCCCTGTAACGTAGCCGAAAACAATTGGGGATTTATCGGTTGAGATTGGTGTTGAGGGGTATAGTTGGGCTTATTGGTCCTGACCCATACTTCCCCCTCCCCCAATCGTAACAAGAAATCATTGCCATTGGTTTCAGTATACTGTTCAATAAGGTTCCAGACGGTCTCATTGAACATAAGCCAGTACTGAAACTCAATACTTACAATGTATAATCCAACGTTGATTCAACTCACCTGTTACATAGCGATTAATGAAAATTGTTCTGCATTTAACGTTTTTCTACAAAGATATCGCTTAACGTTGATCTAGCGGTCCACAATAATTGACTATCGGGTGATGAATAACAACGTTATGCAACAACGCTGTGATTTAGTTTTTTAACAATTCCACTCATGCCTGATTTCAGTGTTAGGCCTAGAGCGCGATACCACGTCGACAGACGAATTTGATTGGTGCGTAAGCTTGAGAGTCACTGGTTGCCATAGGAACAGCAGGTTTGCGGTATGTATCTTAGTAATTGACAAGCCGATAACTGCAGCGAATAAGCCGATACAAATGGGTGGAACTACCTGATGATAATGACAGCGACGTACCAGCGATATGATCTGATTGTTATTTTAGATGCTTGGATGGTGTATAAGAAACAACGATATCAGAATAAAATGAAAATGATGTAACGCCTATATGTACTTTAGCGTGTTTAACTGAATTCGAGGTCCTTTCCCGCCAAAAGAACTACATATTTTAATTGTCTGCGGATGATGCATCAATTAAAATTTCGGAGAGTTGGACGCATTGACGACTACATAAAAATATGATATTACCATTTGGTTTACAAGAGAAGGTAAAATATGTTGTCAAAACTGCTTCTTCGATTATGCTTTGAATCGAGACAGACATTAAACCACCAAAAATGTGAAAGGGTCAACAATTAAATTAATAAAAACGCACTCAAGCGACAATTCAGATAGATACCAACACGATAACACAACAGACAGAAAGATGTCAAAATATAAGGTTTGATATCACTCATCAAATTACAACAAGTGTAATTTCATGTATTTTGTTTTAAAATTATCACACAAAATACAAGACGTAATTGCAGATATTCGAAGGCTTTTTCGTATCCATTGGTTGTCATGCACGTCACCGTGATGTTTTTGCAGGGGTCCAATTTTGTTTTAAATATATTAAAATTTTCACACTATTAAGTATTATTTCAAATGGGCCTATATAATATGATATTCAATAGAGGTTCAGTGAGTTCGACGTGGTAAATTATGTAGACCCAACTTAACCACTAATGCTTCCAGCTTCTAAAAAACACGTATACAGGAATCAACAGGCGGGTAATATTGTGAGTAATTGATGTAGGTTGGTCCAGTATATTGACGTATAGAATTGAATACAAGCGATCGATACGGGCCTGAGGGTAATTAGAAAGAGCAGAGAGACTTGCTCAACATTATAATACCAGACATTATACACACATATTTCTTTAATATTGTTAAGGGGGTTATCTGTTAAAACCCTCTCTTTACCTCTTTGTCCCTTTTTTCACTGAAGAGGGTGCACGGTATAATCCCCTTTTTAAACCCCCAATGCTTCCCCTGCAGAAACCCGCGCGTTATCAACGAACTGAGTCGTATTCATGGCTGTAAGAATAGAAAGTTTATTATTTTGCCTTGAAGACCTTGAGTCAACGTCAGTCTTCATAAATCGTTGATTGTTGATTGTTGCTGGTGAAGCTATTCTGCTTCATCGACCCTCTACGTTTAATGCTTTGGTGTATATTTGGTCTTCATCTCGATGATACTTGTACATAATTAAATGAGGAGGTAATGAAAGGGTGGGGGTGGTGCTGTGTGATTCACGTTCTGACGAACGGTCGTTTACATAATTGAAGTTACCATAATATTCGTTCTGACAGCGGCCGTTTATCTAATGGAAGTTATCATAATATTCGTTCTGACAGCGGCCGTTTATCTAATGGAAGTTACCATAATATTCGTTCTTACAGCTGCAGTTTATCTGATGGAAGTTACCATAATATTTATTCTTACAGCGGCCGTTTATAAAATGGACATTTTTAGACCCTTCAATTTTTGTTGGTAATGTGTTCTCGTGTTTCTGTCTTTCGCTCCCTTGAGGATATAGCTATTAATAATGCATTATTTCAATCTGCTTTCTTCAAAGACCTCTATTTAGAGCTTGCCATCTTTGATAAATCTGGGATAGATACATATACTCCTTAATGAATATATAAATAGCCTACGAATGGACGACAGCTACTAAAAAGCACGTCAGGAAACCGTAATGAGGACGGTGCCTGACTATTAAAGGACCCACTAAAGCTAAAACCACTACGAGCATCATTCTTGTGGACGTGGTGTTTATATATACTATTTGCTGATTATTGTAGTATTATGCAAGTATACCTTTCACCCCCATTGACTCTTGACCTGAATGGTGAGCATGGTTAATTAATCATACTACTGACATTACTATAGGAAATTACCAGTATTTAACACCGCCTTAAAGAAATATGGAATTGAAATCCCAAACTGAAACTATTTTGCTGACAAATGGGGGAGGGGGCACCTTGCCATCCGTTACGATGTACAAAAGCATACCCAGTACATGATCAAGGTTGATGAATACAAGCGTATGGATAAATACTGGTCTTAATTAATTACTTGCCTAAAGAGAATCTACTCAAACATTAATTAGACTGCGGGGGATGGGGTGTACAACTTTGGTAATATTGAAAAAACCAACCTGCGAACATTTCATTTTGTTACGGTATGTCGTCATGGAGATAATTGTGAACATACAAGCATATTATTAAAGGAGGTGATTAAAGGATACTCACCAGTGCGCTTTATGTTCTTACGGCCAAACAGTCATTAACAATGAAACATAATTATTATGTAATCTTCGTTTTTGGTTCACTGTTTGTTAGGGGGGTAACTAATGTTTGGTCTTTATCACTTACCAACGGAAACCATGGGCAGATCCAGAACATTTCGGGGACTGAGAATCAAAAACAATTATTTTTCAGTACTACAAAGGGTGCCGCCAGCACTTCCTATGCGCAACGGTTAGTACAGTACTAAGTAGGTCACCTCCTTATAGTTATATTTATCCCGTACACTGTGGGATCGGAGTGCGTTCTCCCCTCCCCTCCCTCCCTCTCTCTCTCTCTTTTTCTCTCCCTTTTTTAATTTTTTTTTTTGTAACGATTTTTTTTGGGGGGGGGGGGCTACAGCCCCCTTAGCCCCCCCTGGATCCGCCAATGGAAACTCACGCGAAAATATCGCCTACGATAAAAGGACCAATAAGGTTTGGTGTCAAGGGTGAAACGTTTTCGTCACCGATTTTAAGGCAGGTAACTAAGCAAGCAGCGCAAAACCACCCTTCTGTACGTTTTGCGAAACCACAGCAGCCTCCAAGATTTAAAAGGTTGAGGGCGCTCGTACGATGTAACACACGACTTGACTTTGGACTATCAAAATTTGGACTATCCTGCATATTAGTGTCTCTTTAAGTTGTTGCTGCATTCACTATATAGGACATCTAGACCATCTGTATTAGCCCGAGAATGCCGCCCCGCAAGGAAAAGAAATCATTGACTGATCCAATCCCGAGTACGAATTCCTCTAGACTCGAGTAAGTCAATAGCTGTAACTGGTGAAATTGGTACCTTGCGTAGTGAGCTTCGCGACATGTTGTCTGGAGTTAATAAGAAGCTTGACAATGTTCTTCTAAATCAGCATAAGCTTATTGACAGAATGGCAGCAGCAGAAAACAAACAAACAAACAGAAACGGAAACATCATTGGCTTTTACAAATAGCACAGTAGAAGAGCTTCAACACCAAGCTGACCATTCGAAAGGTGTTATCGACAAAATGACAACCACCCTCCCTCCTATGCTTTTTCAGTGAGCACACACTCCTCTCTCCACACTCCTAGGATCCTAGTCCCACCAGTTTCCCGCCTGCACGCTTCAACACACTATTCCTCCATCATCCGGCATTCTCCTGAAGACGATCAGAGCTTACAGTAGAAACGGCGAGTTGTAACCTCTAGTTCTTTTCAGAACTAATTACTACTCAATTGAGAATTTCACACCAATAAGCATACCCGTTTCACTGATAATTCTGCTACACTTCTGGTATTTTAATATCAGATATTTCAAGTCATTTGCCAATTTTTATGTTTATACAGTCCCCCAACTGTAGTACTCCCAGTAGTCGCAATGCTAATTAGGTGTTCGAGCTATAGCGCGAACACCTCTTGTTAGGTGTTCGAGCGACAGCGCGAACACCTCTTGATATTGTTCTGGTTTTTTTAGGTGTTCGGGTCAAGCCTGAAAACCTATTGTTTTTGTACTGTTTTTTTTAGGTGTTCGGGTGAAGCCGAAAACCTATTGTTTTTGTACTGTTTTTTTTTTTTTTACTTCTCCTTCTCAGCAGCGATTGTCTGGCAACAAAGGCATCCTTGCTAAGCATATACAGCCTTTAAACTTAACACATAAACAGAACATAACAAGCTGACAAAACCGTTGCTGTGAGGTCATGATGACGTCATCAGGTGTCGAATTACATTAATTCAAAGTTTAATATTTAAAAAAATCATAACTCCTAAACTACACAACAGAATCTTTCAAACCACACATCATCGAATAGGTCTTGAAAAACCGAGCAAAAGTTACACAGATATGACCCCAATTTGACCTTGTCTTCCGGGTGAAACCGGAAGTTGAAGTGAAAAAATATTCCCGGGCCTCGTTTTGAGGCAATGTGAATGGCAATTTTGACATGGTTCCTGTGTATGAAATATTCATTGAAACATATCAAAACTATGATCAATGACGTCATTACTACGTCACTACGGAAAATTAAAACAGGTCGAAAAAAATTATTTCTCTATCTTAAAAATTATATATCAGAATTTTGAGAATATTTTAATATAATATTAATATATGAGAATAAAAAAGTAGTTTACGATACAACTTTGAAGGTTAATAAAAAAAATAGGCGATGCTGTTTCCTGCGCCAATAATTCAAACTAAAGAGGGCGCTATGCACATTTAGCGGTTGGACATTTTCTTTACTTCTCTTTCTTCTCGGCGGCGATTGTCCGGTAACAAAAGACATCCTTGCAAAAAGAAACTCATGCAAACTTCAAACTTCACACATGAAGAGAAAATAACTAGCAGACGAAACCACTGTTGTGACATCATGATGACGTCATCAAGTGTCGAATTACATGAGTTCAAAGTTTAATATTAAAAAAAATCATAAATTTATGCATTAACAAGTACAGCTGTAAAATACAGTGAACTGTGAAAAAAATCGAACGTTTGATACGGGAAGTTATGGCCAAAAGAAGGTGCGGTAATCATGCACGTTAGAAGTTATGGTTACAAACGATTATTCAATGTCTATTTTGTTGTACGAATAACACTGTTGTTATATATTAATGATCAGATGAACCTAATTTTCCTTGTTTTGTGTTCTTCTTTGTAATAGCAATCATAACATTCGGGAAATTTCTTTGTTATATATTAAATGATGTTGTTGTTATGGCTGTTTCATTGACAACAGCGATAAGCAAAATGATAAGTTCATCAAATTAGGCATAACAATTACATGAGAAATATCAATAACACCCTTATCGAAAACGTATGTAGCGCCCCCTAGATATGTTTTTCTTGACTAATAATACGATTCACCGTTGAAAATGTGGCGTGCATAGAATCCCGCGTTTGGTCGTGCAGTTACACTAAAACGGTAGGACAGAAGTCTTGGGTGATTCTTATATATTCCCCATGGCATCCCTTACCATTCAACCAAGTGTTGTGCCGTATATAATAATAATATAAACTTTAATGTGTTGTCATCATCCATCAAAACGAAATAAGCAAATAAATACATTAATAAGTCACTCGATCCCCACACTGATCCATTCGTGGTTGACTGAATAACGCTGCCACGATCCTCCTTGTCATTATGCGATAGTCAAATACCTATTGTGTTTAAAACAAAGAGGGAACCAAATACCTTGCCCTTGAAGTCTCGGTTTGGTTCAATTGATTTGAATAGAATAAAGCGAAAATGACAGTACAACTATAATATTTTATATTACAAAGTCCAACAGCAATAATACAAGCATTCCACTAAGCTCTTGTTTTTTAATTTCCTATTTTAATTTATTTATTTGCTTTACATAATAATGTAAATTTAATGTAGTTTTGGATATTCATTTCTTTGGTGGTAAATTATGTCATGGTTATGAAATAAATTCAATATTTAATTGAACATTTTCTTTTTCACACGAACATACCACTGTAGAAAAGAAATATTATAAAATGAATAATACATGAAATACAGTTAGATATAAATTTATCTCACACCGTTGATTAACATATGTAATAATATGCGTTTAGACAGTCATCTACTTAACGTTGACCATCTTAATGACCCAGGCCCACTGACAAGGCAGCTGAGCCTGGTTCAGGGCAGGCATGGTAATGTTGAGTCCGGTACCAGACGGGAGGGAACTCCACTGCAGTTGCGGACCATAGCCAAGCATGTAAATGTTAGTATCAGCGGTTGCCATGGGAACGTTAAGTATGAGCTGATTGTTGATTGGCCAGTCCAAGATGATTCCATAAACGGCTCCCGTCGGCTGTGAAGTAAACCTGACAAGGAAAATGGAAAATATTTCGGTTATCGAAAAGGTCAAAGCACTGTTTTAACCTTATACAAATCATCAAAGGGAAGGTAGGGAAGGTAGGGAAGGTAGGGAAGGTAGGGAAGGTAGGGAAGGTAGGGAAGGTAGGGAAGGTAGGGAAGGTAGGGAAGGTAGGGAAGGTAGGGAAGGTAGGGAAGGGTTTTCGGTGCTACTTCAGGGGTCTGATATCCTTGCCTACGCTTTGTCGTAGGTCCACCTTCCCAGGGTGGTTTGGGCCCTGCGCAGGGAAACGAGCGACAGCCAACGGCGGAACCAGCAGAGGAAATTTAATATCCAGAACAGTGGTAAAAGCGGATGAGCTACGACCACGACGCCAACGGCCAGAAGAGGCGGATGCGCCAAATGGGAAGAGGGACGGTGCCCTTAAACGCCCCCCCCCCCCCGGTGGAGACGACTGGGGACCGCCTGCATGGATTTCTCCAAGAATCCTCGTGATTATGAATCGAATGGAGACAATTAATCAGAGGAGGCAACGTCCACTAGGACAAGCTATATGATGACGGTGGAAGGGAAGGTACAACATTAGTAATTACCAGATTGTAAAATTAACAAATTTTCTCTAAACGTGTAACATAAATTGGTTTAAGGAATTACAATCATCCTGAGAAATTATTCCATCTGAAGTGCTTTCATGTTTAGAGAATAATGGAATTGTTATGTCGAATTTACAAAAAGTTACCGTCAGAAAAACATGTTTTTCGATGTGTTCTCATAAACGTGAGCATCTATATTGCGATAAAATTTGTCCAGGTTAGTTTTTATGATGTTTGTTGAAAACTAGAGGACTGACGTTACTAAATACCAATGATGTACCGGTACCTTGTTCCTTTAATAGAAATCTGCACAAATATCCCTTCATTCCTTTGTTATAAAAAAATCCCTCTGCGAAACCCTCTACCTGAAATTAACCTCCCACCCAAATTTAAATCCTGAAAACGCCCACTGCAAGACATTTACCATACTCCTTTGGTATTTGTGTCATTCTGTGCCCTCCATGGCTTGGATGCATAGATAGCCTCACCATTCACCTTCAACCAAGCACCCAGCTGACGCAAACGTTCTTCAAATATCGGTACGATACGACCATCATGGGTGGGTCCGATGTTCACCAGGAGATTGCCGCCACAACTGTATACAACAAAGGAAGGGTACAACATTAACATTATGGTAACGTACGCTCATGTCAACCCTCCAGTTTCCTTGAAATATATCATAAAAGTTACATGAGAAAGTTTCACCACAATAATGTTATTAAGTTTTTGAGAAAACGATGAAAAATTATTACTTTTTTAATGTTTTCCGGGCGGCAACTGCAATTGTTTGCAAATTCAACATTATTAAACAATTCCTGTTTTCTCTAAGATGAAAGCCCTTCAAAAGGAATTATTTCTCATCTTGATTGATATGTATATCAACTTTACACAAAGTAAGTTATTTATATCATTTAGATATTCTGGTGATAACCAATTTTGTTTCTTCTCTTTCAACAGAGCAAATCCATCCTGTAGACCTCTCCATTCTATAAATGTTTTTAAATTTTGATAAGGATGGAGGGAAACAATCTCCAACTGGGTAGACCTATTCCCGTTTTGGGCCGATTTGTCGGTAAAAAAAATATTTTAATGTTGAATTGTTATTCAGTCACGGATTAATACCAGTAAATAAAAAAAAACTCAAATTAATAAAAGGCGGGACCCGGCGTTTTAATCCTCAGCTTGCATGTGGCGACGTCGAGGTCGTGGGCAGTCTTGGCCAATTGGCCAGCGTAGCTGTCAGTCAGAACATCCGAATTCATAATCCGACATCTGACATCCGAACTTTATAATTAAAAAACATGTTTTCGTTTAACAAAGATATAATTTTTTTTTTAAATTTTCGCTTTAAAATTGTTATGATATGGGTTGTCTTAGCCAAACACGGGCTATATATCTTTAACTGACATGTATCATCAAGATAAGTCAGTTACGTCAGTTAGTAACGTTTGTTTTGTAAGCAACAATCATGCAGTGCAGTGTCACGCGCGCGTTGCATCTCGGTCTAGCTTAGCACTGGCACATTTCCCCCGTAGGTTACTTTTGTAGTTTGTAATCACCTACGTAGTTGCGTTATTAAACTGAACACAAAACATGTAAGAAAAGCATGGATAATTATGGCTGTAACACTGATAGACGAAATCTGGGGATGTAAGATCAATATTATTTGAAGAAAAGCATGGATAATTGTGGCTGTAACATTGATAGACGAAATCTGGGGATGTAAGATCAATATTATTTGAAGAAAAGCATGGATAATTGTGGCTGTAACATTGATAGACGAAATCTGGGGATGTAAGATCAATATTATTTGAAGAAAAAAGCATGGATAATTGTGGCTGTAACATTGATAGACGAAATCTGGGGATGTAAGATCAATATTATTTGAAGAAAAGCATGGATAATTGTGGCTGTAACATTGATAGACGAAATCTGGGGATGTAAGATCAATATTATTTCCTGTATTTTGTCGTTAGCTATACTAGAATGCATTACGCAAATCGGCTTGCGCGTGTGCACTGTGATATTTGCGAAGAGGTCTATGGATGACTCAGCGTAGTACATATTCAAGTATAACGTAAGCTCACCTTATGGTTTCTGCTAGAGTTTTAGTCAGATATTCCATGTCATAGTAATCGGATAGTTCTGCGTCGCGACGATAACCCCAAGACATCTTGTCAATTGTCATGGCATTCTCCCACTTATGTTTCTGAAGAATACCTTCATGCAAAAAAATGGGGCAGTCAATAAATATCCTTCAAAGATGCAAAACAATAATTTAAGCAAAATGGGAAATATCTTAAAATGGACAACTGGCAAAAGCGAGGCAAAAAACTGTCCACTGATGGTTATTCTGCAAAACATGAAAAAAAATATCATATTTTATTTAGCTTCATTATCTTCGTCCGTTGCGCACTGGCAGTATTTTGTGACAAGAAACAAGCTTTGCAAGAACATTCACACAGACAATTAATCGCTTAATAATAATAATAATAATAATAATGTGTGGACTTATATAGCGCACGTATCCACCAACTGAGTGGTGCTCAAGGCTTGTCTTTAATGCAGGGTGAATCGGGGGCCACTGTATCCCTTAATTAGTTAGTGTCTGCCTATTCCCTCAGCCAATGCTACCAAGAGCAGGGGTGGATCTAGATGAGGGGACAGGGAGTCCTGACCCATTTGGCTGCAATTTAAAACCCATTGTTTTATTTTGAAACACAGACAGACATTAACAAATCGACTTAAAAATGTTTCCCCCTAAACAACACGGTTTGGTGTGTATTCTACGTCGGATAAAAACATTCCAACCATCCAAACACCCCCTCCAACTTAAAAAATCTTTGGTCCGCCCCTGAAGGGTTTTAATAAGTTATGTCTATGGAGGTTTTAAATGTGTTAACACCATTTCGATAGGTATTTAATTTTATTTTGACGATATCCATAACTGTCTTCCCTTCAAACCCACGCCAAAAACATTCCTGTCTGTGAGCCTGTTTGGTCCCTCCTTGTGCACCATCTTCATACTTACATGTCATGGATTGGGCCGTTATGTTAAAAAAGTATTTTGTCTTACTTTATTCATAATTTGTAGCAATAATATAGGTTCACAACTTACCAGGGTTAAACCGATCTTGGCATGTGTAGTATCCGCCATGTTTGCAAGAAGTTCCTTGACCCCATCTGTCATTCGTAACAACTGTATCTTTCACTGGGCTGGAAATTAAAATGGGCCCAAAGATAATTAATGCAACCCAACATCTGAAATGAAACATCATTTCTGAACAATTTCTGAAACATGTATCGACTCGAGTTATTAAATAATCGGGAGATATAATATTGTGTGAAATTTAAACCGCAAAAAGACCAAGAAACAAACATCTATTGCCACACATAATTATTTGAATGATGTTTGAATAATGGGTAAGTATTAAAATATAGGCCTCTATATATTGTGTATTAATGTTCTGTAATCTTTGCATTTCTTCTATACTTTGACGTACCTACTGTTGTATAACCATGCCAGAAATTCAGTGCTGTTCCAATACCCGGGAGAGGCCTCCCAGTCCCCGTCAGACCAGAGTACTTCTGGCTGATAGTTTTCTATAATCTCTCGCAACTCAGGCAACGATACATCCTGTGAGTAAAACAATCAATCTCATTTTCCCTCTTTTAAAGAAATAAACTAGAAGACCTGAATGATTTTCCAAGATTTTTGTCCCATGAGTCACCAGGTACAGAGACAGGGTGGCTAAAATTTGTTTAGGAGTGGGAGGGGCACCCATACAAGAGTACGGTATTCACAATGACCACAGACGGGGTACAAGCCTACCACCCATCTCTGGATCTACCAATGTAAGGTGGGGCATGTGCATGGTTGATTCTGTAGTACAACTGTCGCACAGTGGGCCAGGGTGAAACCAAAGTGCGCCAAAAGGAGTCATTTGTGTATGTGCCATATTTTTACATTGTTAGGTTGCTAAGACCCCCCGACGACTATTTTATAAACAATTTAAACTCCAATTAATATTTAATGACCGTGGAACCCTCTTACAATCTCAAAAAACTGAAAACAAAATCGTGATAAAAGCCGGTTTCTGATGGTAATACATTTCAAATTGCCACGGGGCTTTTGACAGTAAACCCAGTTCATGGTCTTTATCAAAATTAAGTCGATTGTAAATAAGCTTTTTGATTTCACCAGCAAAAACAGAGGAATTTGGTAAAAGAAATTATAAAATATAGCTTTTTTGTTCAGCTATAGTGGAACTACAAATTCCCACCGATTCCCGACTAAATTCTCATATTTCCCTGAAGGATACTTTCAGAAACATTTTTTGACAAACATTACCAATAGTGCATAATGGATTTAAACTTCCTCAAATTCGTCATCGTTTTCACGAAGTGACAAAAACTTGAAAATCGGGAAAAATTAAGTTTTTGAATAGGTTGATCAGAATCTACTAATTTACAAAGTTGCAAGTCTCAAACTTAATTAGTTTCTTAATTACGCTAATTACTAACGGCAAAAACCTCACAAACTACCGAATTACGTGTTCACGAAGTGACAAATATCTTTTTGTCACTTCGTGAAAACGCAAACGCATTGAATACATGCAAATAAAAACTTAACGAAGAGACAAATTCACCTTGTTTCCAGGTATATTACTTTTGTGTGCGCGTGGTTCATGCAGTTAGGAAGATACGGTGTTGGCCAAACTTGGCGCGGTCCATATTGTCAGGGAAGCGTAATGTATTTAGGCTTCTGTAGATTTTCATATCAAAATGTAATTTGATATTTAGGAAAGAACAAGTTTCAATAATATGCATTGCCTCTGGATATTTTTTACATGTTACTTCACACAGTCACACGGTGCAGTGGTATTATCCGGTATAAGTTAAGCTAAGAGTAAGACGTAGGCCCATAAGATAGGCCATATGTCGTCCGTGTTTGGCTCAAGAGACCCCAAAAGTAGAATTTAAAAAGCGAACGAAATTTGAAAGATAATATCGTTATTAAATGAAAATTTAAAAAAAATGAAATTCGGATGTCGGAAACTGTATAAAAGTGATATTTAAAACGCACTTGATTCTGATTGACAGTCTCGCTGGCCAATCGGAAGACTGCACACGCCCTCATGCAAGCTGATGATTAAAACAGTGACCCGTCATTTTATTAATTTGAGTTTTTAATTTACTGGTACTGATCCTTGACAGTCACACGCTACTGGTCGGAGCAATATCAATGGGCAGTTTTACTACTAGGCATAGGCCGATGAATTTGGCTATATCTGGTGAATTTCAATTCTGAATTATGGGCTATCGGAATAATCAGCAATTCTTAAATAATATATATTTTTCTTTTCCTTGCTTATTATGTTATTTTCTTACAAAAGCCCAACTTCTAAAATCTTGTCAAAAATCCGGCCGGGCGTCCCCCTGCCCCCACCCCCCCCCCCAATAGCTATACGCTACTACTGCATTTGTTTATCGTAAAACACAAAGACACGTTGCAATTGACATGGTACCATACGGTTAAATTACCCAAACTAATCCATCAAGCCTTAAAATGCAAAATTTAGCCTTGGTTCTACAATCGTAAACTTGCAAATTTTATCATCACGGATTCAGACACCATTGCCGGAATTAAACGCATGAAAGGCTTTCATCCCCAATGCAACGGCAGTCATTTAATTGGCATTTTTTCAATGTACTGACATATCGCCATTTTTTCTAGATGCGAAAAACCTTTTTACGGACCATATTTTCTTAAACCCTCGCTGGTTGGATTGGGAGATTTTTAATGTGTGTGTACACTCCCCCAGGGTTCAATGCACTATAGTTATGGGCCTAAGATTATGTACTCAAATTCAAAATGTCACTTTTTTCTGAAATTCAAACGCCATAAGTTTAAATGGGATATTTAACTTTATTAGTTGGGTCGAATTATCTAACTAAAACAGAAGCATCCATCTTTTTGTGAATTCGAACCACACATGCAGATTGCCTGATCATATGAAATACTGTAACGAGGTGTCAGACTAACCAGTTCTGTATATTGTGTTGCTATTAAGTCAGAAATGATAGGCCAAAGTTGTGAGAGTCGGATGAAAAGTTGGATTCCTGGTTGTTCTCAGAAACATCTCTAACAAAAGTCCCTTCGGTTTTTTCGGATTGCTTGTCCGACTAATGAAAATTTGTATTGGGCAGTCGGAATATTAGCTTTATTTAAGTAGTATTTTCCGTAGATGAAATCATTCTTTATTTCAGAAATTTATGTCAAAAGCGGGCCAGGGGGTCGCCTGGCGGATACATTGGCAGTCTAAATTATGGGATATCGGAATAATCAGCAATCCTTAAGTAATATGTTTTTTCTTCTCCTTGCTTATTATGTTATTTTCTCCCAAAAGCCGAAATTTCCCAAATGTTTTCAAAACTCCCGCCCCCTTTTAAGCCCCAGTCACACATTCACGATTTTTGCCCCGAATTCCCACGAATAGCCCCGATCCTATACTGCCACGGTTGCTCCCGATTATTAGCAAAAATCAGCATGAATCGGCTTCACTTGCGATCCCCTCACGAGTACTCATGACTGTTGTAAGTCAATGCTAAGAATGCACTACCGGTACGTTATCCAAGCCGATTTATCCCGAATGCCCAACGAATTAACACGAGTGTAGTACGACTTCTCTCGACAGCATAACGGTTTATCCCGATATAAAAATCAGGATTTAAGAGAAGTTCAGTACAACATTTTGTTTAGACACAACAGTACTCTTATGGTAAAAGTTGGAACTGAACTTGAAAATGAATTGCTAGGAAGACGATTTGTATAGATTATAACCAATATTAAGAATTAACTTGATATTTTTTTAAATTACATTTGGATATTACCGTTTTAACATTTCGTTGTATAAAATCAGTGCTTAAGAGTCAATTGTTCATCTCACTTTACATAATTTTATGATTTATTGATTAAAATGTTGATAATGTTATAGAAGTTTCCAGTTTGAAATTACTTAACATCAAAAGGTTTTAGGCTTTTTACGTCCAACGTACATTACGAATAACTTCATCGCAACAATTTCCTAAGATTCTTTTAACAGGTGAAATAGTACCACATTACTGTACGGTACGGAGGTCGTATAGGACAAAATAATAATCAAAATTATCATTTAACAGTTTAAAAATTCATTGTCATCAAGTAAAACTGGCAAGTTTATACTTGATTTTGTGGGTAAAATAATAAGGCCTTTCGATTTTCGCGTTTTCACAAAGGGCCAAATAGTTTTATTAATGAATTACACATTAATTAAAGCATTTTTGTAATGATATCAACTGTAAAAATACTAAAATCATACAGTTCGGCCACTGGAATGAGGTAGAAAAGGTGATTTTTAAAAAGAGCCTTCCTTCAAACGTGATTTTCTGCCTATAGACATTTGCATTGTTCTGACACTTTTGGCTCTTTAATGATGTTACTGACGAATTGTTTAACGATAATGTTATCCTTAAAATAATTTACAGCCAAACACATACACTCAATTATGGTAATTTGATCAAAAAGCGCAATCGAGGCTATAAAGCGTGAATTATCCGCGGTCCAATCAGAAATCAGTATTTTGATGACGTCATAACTGTTTAAAAACACTTCCATTGACATATGCGGGTCCGAAAACATATCTGGGTGTAATATGCCATCGAAATAATGGACAATTTAGTTGTGGCGCACTTTGGTCCCACCCTGGCCCACTGTGCGGCGACGCCTACCTTGACATATTGCTGAGTCTTGAATGCATCTTTCTTGTCTTGGAGATAGAGCGGATTGAACCATTCGAACAGAGAGTGATACAAACCAAAGTGAACATCCTTAGCGTAGGTCCGGATCGCTGTGGCTAATTCACCTAAAAATGAATCCAATAATAAAGGAAAAAAACAACAAAAAACAAAACAATACTTAAACGGACAATTTCGTCACGATCAGAGCAGACTTTCGACATGGCATGGAATCGGCATCCTAGTTTAGATGAACGTAATGACTGAAAATATACCTAAGAACGCACGCTGGCCTACATAACCGGGCTCGATAAGATCATACCGGTTTTACCGGTTTTGTGACTGCTGCATAAATACTGAGCCTGCACCATAATGAAATCCATACCATGTCGAAAATCTGCTCTGATCAAGACGATATTAGGATTTAAATAGGATTAAAAAATAACTCATAAGGTTTGCAAGTAACACCATGTGAAATAATCACTTCTATGAAGAAGTGTGGTTCTGAGAAGAACCGGTGGGCGAGGATTGACCTCGATGTTGATAAGAACAGTTTACTCTATCCGTCTTCAGGAGACTGACTTCCTTAATTTATTAGGAACTCCGATTCAAATGTTTATGAATTTATTACAGTTTCAAAAATTCACAACGGCAGTGGCGTCTATAGGTACCGTAATGGACAAGGGGTTAAGTGGACATTAACAATGAGTTACATGTATAGGGGAAATGCACTACCTCTTGGGATAATTCCTTTCAAATTTCGTCTGGCTGAAATTAGATTTTACTTATATAGGCTAATCAAATCACATCAAATATATGTAGCTGACGGAGTGGGAGACCTCTGCACCTCTGCCATAGGTTTTAATCCCGGTGGGGGCGATATGGATATATACCCCCAGTTTTTTGTTATGGAAGTGGTCTATTGGATCACACACACTTCTGGGCCCAGTAAAAATAAATTGGTGAACAAACTGTTGGCACTTGAACAAAGATGCAAATGTTATCAAATTTGCCCAAAATAACAAATAAATCCCCAAAATATTAACTTTTTAAATATTTAATCCAATGTTATGTTCAATCTCAAAAACAGTATTCAAGAGGGGAAGCGGGTTATGACGGGGTGCTTGGAATTGGAAATTCCGTCACTGCCCACCGAATAGGATCAAGAGTGACAGCTGAAGGGAGGCACCAAGAAGGCGTACGTATTTGTGCTTACCAACTAGATCTCTCTTGGGTCCAACATCCACGGAGTTCCAGTTCAATGAATAATTGGATGGCCAGTTGGTGAAGCCATCGTGGTGTTTACTGGTCAACACAACATATCTTCAACAGACAAATTTATTTAGTTTACAGTTAAATATTTAAGTCTTCCTGTGTGAACTTGAACTTCGTGTTTGGACAGAGAGTAAAGGTCAGAATACTGTGAAAGAAATGAGTGTGAAGAAATTTAAATATTTCATTACGATCATGAACAAATTAAAAATGTATCCGGAGATGCATTTTTTTTATGTTTTGAATTTTTGCAAATAACACAAGAATAAATTGAAACATAAAAGTTGCCCAACAACAAAATTCGTCCCTAATTTGCTATAGTGACCAATCCCGAATTAAGTTGGCATAGTGGCCAATGCGGCATTGGTCACTTTGCCAAATTAGCCAGTTAGAGAATTCGTCATGCTCTATCTCCAAAACTATAAGGAATACATGCATGTGGATTAGATACAATGGTAGGTCTCTTCTTGAATGTACTAATGGGCGGGAAAACTTAAAATTGAAAAAAGTCGGATTGGTCACTATGGCAAATTAGGGACGAATTGTTACCCCATATTTACTCTTTAAAAAGGAGTAGGTAGTTGTTTTGTGACCTTAATCAAATAATTTCCGAGTGAAAATTCCCCGGGAATGTATTTTTTTCTTCAAATATTGTTAACCACCCCTTCCTTGACAACAGTAGCGTTTAACCATGGTCAGCCGTTTGGTCTCAGCAGTTTGGTCTGTGAACAGCATGGCGTATATTCCAGTCCAGGAGGGGAGGGTTGCTTCACAGGATCATCATCCAAACAGTGTTAACTTTAATATTATATGTTTCCCAATAAGAATACCAGTGTAATTCTTAACACCGCAGTGTCAGCAGTGTTGCCAATGTAATAGGTTAAGTAAAGACTGTTTGCGGTAGTGACACCATGTGAAATTCTCAAATTGAGTAGTAATTAGTTCTGAAAAAAAAATCTGGAGAGTTGTAACCTCCAGTTCTTTTCAGAACTAATTACTACTCAGTTTGAGAATTTCACATGGTGTCACCGCAAACAGTCTTTACTTTATCATTTTTCACCATGCAAAGCTACAAACACTGAGTGTAATATGTTGTAATAAAGCCTACGGATTTCCCGTTTGGCGACCTGGAAAAAGCACGCCCTTTCAACTTATTTCAAGATTCGGTTTGAGCTCTGAGTATACAGATCTAGTGATTTCATGGGCGGATCCAGGAAGGAATAATGGCGGAAAGCACACTGCAAAAAGGAGGATCTTATGCGATTATCAAAAGGGTCTAATATGTCTCCCCATTTAGACACCGACGGCATGATCTGCCTGTGATATACCTTGCTCCAGAGGCTTGGATAATCTCAGCAAAGTTCTTGGCATCGTAAAACTCGGTGGTGAACATGGGCGCGAAGTCCGCATACGTGAAACCCGGCCGGTAGTTCTTCTTCATAAACTCAGTGTACAGCGGGTTAGAAGTCCCCTGCCAGTTCCACCAGAACCACTCGGAACCGAAGCTGGGAACGGAGAATACACCCCAGTGTATGAAGATGCCTATCTTTGCCTCATCGTACCAGGGAGGCAGCGGTCTTGCGTCCAGTGAAGACCAGTTTGGCTCGTAGTGGTCGAAAGCAACAGAAGGCAGGAGGCAAAAGGACAAAACGCAAAGGATGGCAGTTTTAAACGCCATGGTTTGTTTTATTTTCCACGTATACACAATTGTATGCTTGCACATAAAAATTTAACAGTGCATGAACAAAATTACATAAATAATTCGTTGAACATCGACCGGCAAGTCCATCGATCAACAAGGCACTCGATCGTGCGTGGCGGCGCAGGGCGGGCAGCAAGTTGGTTACAACATGGTTACAATAGGCCTATAGGCGTAATTTCAATGACCTGACTACGAACTTTATTTACAATTGTTCAGAATGTCCTAGTAATACTAGGACATTCTGAACAATTGTTGATTTTTTTGCAAAGAACTTCGTATTTTTTAAACAAACAAGAATACTTATATATTGTGGTCTGCATTCAACGTAAAAATATGCTAGTTGCACTAATTAGGGTTTAAAGGGATTCGTGACACAAAAGCAAAGACACAAATAGCCTGTCCTGCATAACGTTTTATACAAATATTATAATTAATCAGTGGCGTGGCCAAAAGGGGAGGGGAAGCACGCCCTCACTTGTTGGCAAAATAGTGTCCATCGGTAAATTCACAAACTTCTTGGTATTTCTGAACTTATGAATGTCGGGAATTCAATCTGTACTGTGTTGGGAAATATACCCCCAAAAATGTTTCCCCCCATCTGAAAATCCTGGCTACGCCACTGTATTTAATTGAAAATTAATATAACATGTTTAGAAACAATTCACTAAGATGTTTACAAAGCCCTGGGCTTTTGAGGAATAATGTAATGGAAGCTACATGAAAACATCAATGTGTTTATATAGGAAATAAACCTCCATCATTTACGGATTGTTTCATTTTTAATTTTGTTTAATAAATGGGTGCCATTTATTTCTTGCCCTCGACAGGACAAATGTTTGTTTTTAAGTGATTTACAATTATTGTTTAAACATGAGCACATATACTTACTTTTTTTCAGCAGCATTCAGCAAACAGCTGTTCGTGTTTATTCAAAGAATCTTAACCATAACAAAATACAAAAATATATATTGAATAGTCCCAGACATTATTCAAAATGGTTTAAATACCTCTAAACAGGTAAAGTAAGATGTTCAATAGAAGTGAAATAACCATTAATTACCTAACTGCATTTACCTTTCCCTTGGAATTTTTTTTTAAATTATTGTACTTCATTTAATTTTTAAATATCTGCAAATCTGCAATATCTTTCAAATCTTTTTAAATACATTAAAATCTTTAAAAAAATATCTATGAATAAAAAATTACTTTAGAAAGATGTTCAATATAAACCCTGTACATATACATGTAGTATGTACCTCAAAAAACAATAAATAAATGAATGAATGAATAAATAATAATAACAATAAAATTAAATAAATTAATTAAAAAATACAATAAAATAAATTAAACATGCAGAAAGGATTAAGCGCTAAGCATAATCTTATTTATGGTGTGCAAGTCTTTTTTGTTAATAAAAGCTTGACTTTCAAGAAAAGATGGCTTTACACGACACCTACAAAGGTGTGAAGTATTTGGTTATATAATAATTTTGCTAGCAAGGCAGGTGCTGGTGGATGGGTTATGTTGTATAGCTTTCACAGTCCAATGCTCTTGAGATGGCATCTCAAGCTTTTATTTCGGTCCTAGACTCGAAAAAACATAAAATACAATTATATACTACTCATGAACTTGGTTTAAACTAAATAATACTGCCATCTGATAACCGTTACCGAATTTATAATAAACTATTTGTGAGAGTCTTTGAGAACTTTACATGGACAACATCGTCACGATCAGAGCAGACTTTCAACAGGGCATGGAAGCAGTGTCCTAGTTTAAGATTAACTGGCTCATTCATGGAGCAGCAACGGTAATATGACCTTATCATGTGGGGTAATAGTTTCAGTCACTGAGTTAATATAAAACTAGCACTCCAATTCCATGCCCTGTTGATCGTGACAATATTGTCCCTTTAATAAAACCATGAATTAAAGGTTTTATAAAGCATTTTTTTCTAAATATTGGCTAACAAAGAAATGAAAACTTATTATTATTATTATTATTATTATTAAGGGTTTATTAGAAATACACATTGTGGCCCATAGGCCCAAATTAGAATAAATAAATGTTAATAAACCACAACAGAAATGTATTACACTGACGACCCCCCCCCCCCCTAACCTCCCAACTGGCAGGTCGAAAAGAAAAACCATAATAATTATGCATTGAGTAAGCAAATGAAATAGAGAACTGGGCTATTTTGGAAATGCCGTGTTTTTAGGGCTTTTTATGCCTGTTGCGTAGAAATCTGAATTTGACATAAAAAGGTTAAATGAGTTCTGAAAAGTACAACAATTTACAACACATAGAACTATTTTCCAATTGTGTAAAAGTACTAGAAATATTTACAAAGGATATTATGAATTTGTTTCCTTGTAGTAATTTAGCAAAAATCAAGAAGCAGCTTCCATTCTCTTATTTACTTCACAATTTGCATTTTGATGACCCATGCCCATTGGCATGGCAACTGTGCCTGGTTTAGAGTTGGCATGGTAACCACCAGTCCGACAAGAGATGACAATGGCCTCCACTGCAGAGGCTGTGTGTAACCAAGCATGCTTATTTGTGTCTGGTTGGTTACTATGGGAATTCCAAGGGCAAGCTGATTATTGACTGGCCAATCCAAGACGATTGCATAAACCGCTTGTTCCTTCAACTTTGAGGTGTACCTTTTAAAACAAAGACAAAGTTTTAAATAAAAAAATTCTTGAAGTTCTATAAACATCAGTACAAGTAAACATTTGGTAAAAATTCATCATTTTGTGCAAGCATTACTTTTGAGAGTAGAGAAATATCACTGCTAGACAGCTCTGCTAGACAGTTCATACTATTCTGAGAAAATTGTGAGAGTCTGTTCAAAATTTCTGGCAAACTGTCAATAGAGGGCAGTGTTGCAATGCCCTGTCATTATCATTTGTTTTTACAGTTTATTCAGATATTGCAGTCATACAGCTGATTTGAGACATTATTACAACTTTTCAAACAAATTAATGCAACAGCGAAAGTGAAGCTTTGATAATTTCTTCTTCAGAAAATTTCCTGCAGTGTAAAAAGCTTAATCAAAGACTTAAAAATAAGCAATAATTCTTACCAGACTCCTTTGGTCATCGTGTCATTCTGTGCCCTCCACGGCTTGGATGCATAGATCGCCTCACCATTCACCTTCAACCAAGCACCCAGCTGACGCAGACGTTCTTCAAATATCGGTACGATACGACCATCATGGGTGGGTCCGATGTTCACCAGGAGATTGCCGCCACAACTGAAATACAGAAACATTTTAATGTTTTAAAGTGTTCTTATTGTCATAAAAGGGCAAAGGAACATCGTGTATTGTGTGACGTGGTGTAGCTATAATATCTATAAATTATTAATAACATTGACAATTCTCAGTGTTATTACGAACCTGACAGTTTCAGCAAGAATCTGTGTGAGCCCTTCCATGTCGTAGTAATCCGCAAGTTGCGCTTCACGACGAAAGCCCCACGATTTTTTGTCAATCGTCATACAGTTCTCCCACTTGTGTTTCTGAAGTACACCTTGGTAAAGGAAGTGTACACAATGAACACATACACATGTATTTACACTGTATTAATAGGGGAAATGTTGAAAAAAATAGTCACAACTCCTTCATTTTTAATGTGCCTACTTGAAACATTTGGTATGAAAATGAGTAATTGGGGTCAAAGGTCATTTCTCACAGTCACATGTCAAACATATAACTGAAGTTTTTGCTTTAATTTGATAAAATGATCAATGTTAATAATAATAAGTCAAACTTATATTGCACATTACACCGCTAGATAATGTCTCAATGCACATTATTTCCCCTGGTCATTGGGACAATATCATTCCTGTAATCTTTCTCATCTCACTGGGAAGTATACAGGAGTTGTAACCTCCAGTTCTTTTCAGAACTAATTACTACTCAATAGAGAATTTCACATGGTGTCACTGCAATTAGTCTTATACAGTTTTGTCGCTGCTAATAAAATACAATGACCATTTCTACCCTCACGGGTACCCATTTGTACTCCTGGGTGAAGTGTCTTGCTCAAGGACACATGTACCACAGTTGTGGTTGGGATTCGAACCCACATTCTAACGACTCAGCCATCAGAACACAAGTCCGATGCACTAAACCGCATGGCCATGACACCCCATTATGACAAATATGTTGCACTTTTCCCTTTAAAGAAAAATAGTGAATAAAACCATTCCAAAATTTAAATAATTTTTTTTATAAAATAATTCCATGGGATATTTTGTTATCAGTAAATTTTTTTGAAATTGTACCAATTGTACCATGCCTTCAATCATGATTGTAGTAATCCAGCTGTAGTTAGTTAATTATAAGCTTTGTCAGTTATACTTACCAGGGTTAAACCGATCTTGGCAAGTGTAGTATCCGCCATGTTTGCAAGAAGTTCCCCGACCCCATCTATCATTCGTAACAACTGTATCTTTCACTGGGCTGAAATACAACAGAAAATCAAAATGAGAAAACAAAAATAATGTCTCGGTGCTAACTCCAAACATTTAGGGATGGGGGGTGGGATGGTTGAAGTGGGGAGCACAGCTTCAATCAGAACTCAGCAGGGATCAGCTGAACAAACACAATCCTACTATTGGTGCAGTTTAGTGGGCAGTAGCTATAGAAGTCAAAACCAGTCAACTGCCTGTTTTGACTGTTGACTCAAATGTGCACACAGGGGCATTTTTGACCGGTTTTTACTGTCATTTTGACCACCCTGAACAATACCAGACAATGCTTTTACCAGTCAAAAACGGTCGACTCATTTTGACCTGTAAAAATATACATACTACATGTAAGGTTCGACAGTGTTTGACTTTTAAGTGCACTAGATATACTCTAGCAAGTATATCAACATTTTGGTTGATTTTGACCCTTGTAGTAGTAGGAGGGTTAACAACAGTTCATTAAGTTTTTAAAAAGTTTATATAAGACTTTGCATGGTGAAAAGGATTAAAAGTAAAGACTGTTCTGCGGTGATCATCTTCAGGAGAATGTTTCTCCTGAAGATGATCAGATTATACTGATTGAAACATCGAGTTGTAACCAACTGGTTCTTTTCAGAACCATAAGAGAATTTCTACATGGTGTCACTGCAAACAGTCTTTACTTAAAAGTTTACTTTATACTCTTAATTAAAGAGTAAAATAACTGAAGTATGTAAGCAAAATGTGAGTAATTATGGAACAGGATGAATCAATTTGATCGGGGATGGATGCCAAATAATTCACTAATTAAAAAAAAAAAATTAAAACAAAACAAATTATGCCACAGGAAAATATTTTACCCCAGTTCTTGTATGACCTCAATCTAAATTATTGTTCATGTGAACATTTTCCGAGGGCTTCTTAAAAAAACAAATTCTGGCTATGCAGTGTGCACCAGGTATCTTCCTAGGGTAGTGGATTCAGAATCCTCCCCACACCCCATCTCTCTCATACCTACTGTTGTAGAGCCAGGCCAAAAACTCAGTGCTGTTCCAGTAATCTGATGTTGCCTCCCAGTCTCCATCTGACCAGAGCACGTCTGGTTTGTAGTTCTCTATAATCTCATGTAACTCTGGCAAACATACATCCTAATTAAAAAGTGAAACCATAAGTTACTCTCACAATAATTGTCTTGATGTAGGATTTGAGGCTGTGCATGGTGGAGATAGATATAATTGAGTTCGTTCGGGTGACACCATGTAATGATCTCTTCTTGGAAGTAGTGATGGCTCTTGGTTTGTTCTCAATGCTTCGACTAGTCTACTCTAGCCGTCATCAGGAGACTGAAAAAAGTGTAGAATGCAGGAGCTTTTTATCTTGCGTTGGAGGATCCTGCTGTAGGTGGGGGCTACTGTGATTGGTGCTCGGTGAAGTGTGTCAGCTGTCTGTGGGTGATGTTCAGTGGAGTGTGTCAGTTGCTGTGTTGGTGTTGATGGTGGATGATTGGTTTTGTTGAAGTGTTGCTTGCCAGATGCTACTGATGTTGAAACCGATGTCTTGTGGTACTGTGTTGTGCTTGTTGATTTCTATGGCTTCCCTGATGCGGCGGTGGTACCAATTCTTGACTGGAGCGATGAGTGTCGTGTTGTCCCATTGGATGATGTGGTTTTCGTTGTATGTGTGTTTGATAATGGCTGACTCCTCTTCTCCCATGGGCCTTATCTTCCTTGAGTCTTGTTGGAAGGTCAAACAAACCAACCGACTCTTCTCGGAGCCATCACTTCTTCCAAGAAGAGATCATTACATGGTGTACCGGAAAGAATTCAATTATATAATAATTGTCTGGTTGGTTGTATTGTTGGAAACTCGGCCCTGTTATTTGGCTATCTACAATTGTCAATACATGCAATCTCAATGCAATTTTCACAATTATTTTTTCCAATCAGAAAGAATATCCAGTAAATTAATTTTTATTTAAAAAGGCTACCAGCTAATTTCAAATTAAGGATTGGGGAGAGGGCACATGCCAAAATAATGCCAAAATAATGCCAAAACAAATCAAAAATATATTGAGTTTACTGTACAATCTTTCTTACCTGTACGTAAACTTGAGTCTTGAATGCATCTTTCTTGTCTTGGAGATAGAGCGGATTGAACCATTCGAACAGAGAGTGATACAAACCAAAGTGAACATCCTTAGCGTAGGTCCGGATCGCTGTGGCTAATTCACCTGCAATTTCAAATCAAAACAAGATACTGTAAGATCATAAACAGGTTGATTTGTTGTACTACGCAGTTTATTTGTTGAACATTTCAGTATTAGAAAAAAGAGACATTTTCATAACTTTAAAAGAAACCTTTCAATAAATATATAGTATTTGCTAATGTCCTCATTATTCAGTATGCATTTATAAGAGAGCTGATTTTGTTGCAGACAAAAATTTGAATTCAAACAAGAAAATTTTAACAAACATTTATAATAAAAAGACAAGAATACTGATGCTTTCTTTAACATTAATAATCAAAGAGGAGAATTGATTTATAATGTTTAAAAAAAGTATGTGTAATTTCAAATCACATTTACATTTGCTGAATAACCTGTGATTATTATTAAAAATGTTATACTCACCAACAAGATCTCTCTTGGGTCCAACATCCATGGAGTTCCAGTTCCATGAATACTTAGAGGGCCAGTTGGTGAAGCCTTCGTGGTGTTTACTGGTCAAGACTACATACCTACAATTCAAAGGAGAGTTACAATTACTATTTTTTCATGGAAAAAAATTAAAGCTATCTTTTATAATTAAAGAGGCAATATCGACACGATCAGAGCAGACTTTCAACAGGGCATGGAATCGGTGTCCTAGTTTAAAGTGACTGAAAATTACTGGCTCATTTATGCAGCAGCAACGGTAATATGACCACGTGGGATATTATTTTCAGTCACTGAGTTAATATAAAACTAACACTTTGATTCCATATGCCTTGATGATGGAGTGCCACGGTCGAGCGGTTTAGTGCATCGGATTTGTGTTCTGACGGCCGAGTCGTCAGAATGTGGGTTCGAATCCCAGCCGTGACCGGGGTGCTTGTGTCCTTGAGCAAGACACTTTTAACTTTACCATAATTGCTTCTCTCCACCCAGGGGTAAATGGGTACCTGTGAGGGCAGAGTTGGTTGTTGTGTTTGATTAGCCCATATGCGCTGAAATGGTAGCAATTGAGCTGTATACTCCCCAGGGAGCTGAGATGGTTTCAGGAATGATTTAAGAGCCTAATGAGCAGGGGTAATAATGCAACTGGTGCCTTGAGCACCAGTTTGGTGGATACATGTGCTATATAAGTCCACATTATTATTATTATTATTATTATTATTATTATTATTATTATTATTATTATTATTATTATTATTATTATTATTATTATTATTATTATTATTATTATTATTATTATTATTATTATTATTATTATTATTATTATTATTATTATTATTATTATTATTATTATTATTATTATTATTATTATTATTATTATTATTATTATTATTATTATTATTATTATTATTATTATTATTATTATTATTATTATTATTATTATTATTATTATTATTATTATTATTATTATTATTATTATTATTATTATTATTATTATTATTATTATTATGATCGTGATGAGATACTGTCCCTTTAATGTGGGAAAATTCATCAATGACTTACTTGGCTCCAGAAGCTTGGATAATATCTGCAAAGGTCTTGGGATTATAGAATTCTGTCGTAAACATTGGTGCAAAGTCAGCATAGGTGAATCCAGGCCGGTAGTTTTTCTTCATAAACTCCACATACGTCGGGCTGTGGATCCCCTGCCAGCTCCACCAGAACCACTCGGAACCGAAGCTGGGAACGGAGAAGACACCCCAGTGCATGAAGATGCCTATCTTTGCCTCATCGTACCAGGGAGGCAGCGGTCTTGCGTCCAGTGAAGACCAGTTTGGCTCGTAATGAGTTGCGAGGCACTGGGGGATTATACTAGAAACACAGGCACAGAGGAAAATGATAGAAAAACAAAGAACGGCCATTTTGTTTTACTGATTTATTTGTGGCCAGGTTCGCAAGTACATGTCATCAACATTCGTTGTCGAGGAGGCTGAATGGTATGATTACGCTGGTAGAAACTGTTTGCCAGGTAAGGTTCTGCTTTTGCGCACAAGAATGCGGTGGCAGCAGAATATTCGTTGATAGCGTTTTCGACCAAGCTACTGAAACTAATTATACAAAAGAAAGTCCTCTCATATGCATGTACGGCGGTCACATCATGGAGCTATATAGCTCCATGGTCACATGAGAGCAAGGAACTAGTAGCAGCTGCTATGTTGCACGGTCACACGACTGATGCAAAGGTCATGTGCCTTGACACGCTAATCACATGACCCCACATGTGACAATGCACCCAACTAATTCTGCACCACCTGATGATGAACCATGAGTTCATCATAACATACACATGCACGGAGGAGAGGCGCTTGACGAAAAGATGCGCCGCGCGCCTAACTAAGACGTTGTTTAAGTCGAGGCTAGAGCTATTTCATACTCTTCACATCGAGCAATTTACAGAGAGATTTATCCAACCACACAAGAGGGCATTATCAAATATCATCAGTCATTATCATCATCATCTTTGTTCAGACAAAATCTATTATAATATAAATATTAGTGTCAATCATGACCGAGTGAGGGCGCTGTTCACTGCGCGGCCACTTTTTGTGAATGGGAAACTGTGACCACCAAGTAATGTACAAGTTAACAACCCTATGGGGAGATCGGTGGCGCGGAGGGATATAGATTATGTTTATGTATTTATGTTTTATTTGATATCACCATTCAAAATAAATTATAAAAGCCCATTCATAAAAAAACGGAACTACATTCAAGATGGAGATTTCCTCTACTGATTGATATGCAATTTGACTACCGTTTTAATATACTAATCTGATAATGATTGTACGTGTTAGTTTCTGCATGGAGGTAGAATTAGTCTAATTCTACCTCCATGGTTTCTGCCGTGTCAATTACATATCGTATATGACACATGTGGCTGACTAGTATAGTACGACTACAAGACCACATGCGTGACATGCAATTATTCATTTTAGAATAATTTAGTACAAACCATACAGCAACGACCTGTACACACTGGTGATCACGTACTGAGCTTTAATTTAGAATGTGAACATGTGAACAAGGTCAAGTTGACATTCACAACCCAGCCGTTGATCATGATTCATGAGTTGACTACAAATCTGATTGCAACTTGAAACATAAATAATGAACCCTTGGATGGAGGTGGTGCAGTTATTTGCGGTGTTTTTCTTGATGTTCTCCACTGTGCCAGCTGTCAAGTACAAACCCAACTGGCATTCCCTTGATTCCAGACCTCTGCCGTCTTGGTATGATGAGGCCAAAGTTGGTGTCATGGTACATTGGGGTGTCTATTCTGTACCAAGGTACTGTCTGTTGGGGAAAGAATGTTGAATACAACCCGCAATTTCTCTATCCCAGTTTGACAAAATATGACAGATTTTCCTTTAAAGTAAGATGATAGAGGACACACTTTTTAAGGAGAGGAAATTTAAGTATAGTCAAGTGAGGATTTTGAGCAATGAATGTATGCACATCCAGTTGGCTGTTTTGTCGTCTGCTAAAACCACATGCTACGACATTGTGCACAAGTGGTGGTTGCGTTCAACAGTCTTTCCCTCTAATGAGGCTCTATTATTATATTTAGACAGTTCTCTTAAAGGGACAATATCGTCACAATCACAGCTGACTTTCAACAGGGCATGGAATCGGTGTCCTAGTTTAAGATGAACACAGCGCCTGAAAATTACTGGCTCATTTATGATGTACAAAAAAGGAGCTATTTTTCTTTTTTCCCCCCAACTTTTGATCTGCTAATTACAACCTAAAACTTAGTGATTAGGTAACCTTGCTCAAGCAGACACATGTGGCATAACATCTGTTATTCTGGGATAGCTCACTTTTTCGAAACATTTTTGAAATAAAAAAATAAAAAATCAATTGAATTAAAATTTCAATAAAATTACCGATGTCACAATAGTGAATTCATGCCAAAAGTGTCTGCTTGGCCAAGCTTACCTAATCACAAAATTTTAGATTGTAATAATTAACCCCTTTTAATCTCTTTGTGCAATAGACTAATCCGGCCTGTCAATCAAAACAGCATGGATTGACAAATGGCCTTCCATGACCATGACGACTGTTGCTACATCGGTCAAGTTCTTAGCATTGCTAAGAATGGGGGTTGGGGGGGGGGGTATAAGGCCACATCTGGATTGGTCAATTATGATCAGTGTTTTACTTTTAAAATTCACACATTTTCAAAGGAAAATAATTTGCCATAAAAAAATCCATGTACAATTGTACATGAATTTGTGAATTTGCTGAAGCTAAGAAGTCACTGGTACTTGTGTTTCTTTTACAATTTCAGTTTCGGTGGACAAAGTGCTGAATGGTTCTGGTGGTACTGGCAAGGCGACACTCCCAAGACACCAATCCTTGAATTCATGAAGGAGAATTACTCGCCAGATTTCACCTATGGTGATTTTGCCGAGATGTTCAGGGCTGAACTCTTTGATCCTGATCAGTGGGCTGAGATCTTCCAAGCATCTGGAGCTAAGTGAGTCTTGTAGACCACCTGTGGCCAATTTCAAAGAGCTGCTTATTAGAAAAGCTTTGCTTAGCATATTTATTTGGTTACCAGCCAAAACTTTCAAACAAAATGTATGCATTTTGGATGGTAGTCTGTTTGATATTGCTTAGCAAAACTATTTGCTTATTAGCTAGATATGAACTGCCCCCTACTGTTTTCATTTCCTCGGCTAGCTGTGGTAACTGTAGGTCTCGGTCATATCATGTGGATCAGCAGGTCTTAGATATCTACAGTTTAATTAAACCACAGAAAGCATTATAGAATTTTTGTTGCTGTAACCTCATGTGTAAACTGCTCCTTTGTTTTTTACTCAGTCGCTAGCGTCACATGAACTGACTGAATAGAGATCAGTGACTGTATTCATGAAGAGGCATGTAACATTTGCCACATCATTGTTTTAATATAGATCACTAGCTGTATCTAGGCAAAAATGTGTTCAGTAGGGTAAGGCCTAAAAAAATAAGTCCCCATGAGCGGACTTCTGGTCAAACGTTCATACCCCTATGTGAAAAACTTTTTTTAAACACAGCTGGCAGAATTTCAATCGATGCAATTGGACATCGTTTTATAGCAAAAAAATAATAATAATAAAAAAAACAAAATTAAATAAATTGCTGATGCGCAGGTCTCAGGTGATGCGAAGGTCTCGGGTGATGCGCACGGAGACCAGATACCAGAGACTGAAGTGTAAACAGATTTGGTTGACCACAAAGGTGTTGAAGCCGGTTCTCCCAATCACTCCCCGCTCCCACCAAAAAAACACTCAGGCAGGTAGTGGAATTTTTTTTTCAAGTAGCCACAAAAAATATTTCGATTGAGGGCACAGAACAACTCTCCCCTTTAACCCTCTCAGTACCGAATTGTTTTGACATAAAACAACCACTGGTGACCGCATTGTTTGATCACTCAAGCATGAAGCACACATTCTTACTCAACAGAAAGCTTGTGTTCAAAGGCCAATTTTACAAACTCTGTTATCACCTTGAAGATATCGTTTTACAGCAAAATAAATAATAAAAAATATCTTACTTATTGAATTCTCTTTCATAAAATCCAAATAACATGAAGATCGGTCAATAAATGTCCAAGTTCTCGGTCTTTGTTTCCTCAGTGTGATCTGTAAACTCAAACACTTTTTTGTACACAAACACATGGCGCTCTGTAGGTGTTTGGCATTTCGGATCTTTACGCTACAATTTGAAGGGATTTCATAATAGCAACCTTATTTTATTTCACCATCAATGGAAAGATCCGATCTTGCTCTTTCCAACCATTGTAAGCTTGGGTATGGAGGGTGAACATAGACAAAACTACAGCTTTATAACAAATGGCCTTTGTGCTCGGGCTTGTGTGAAAGCTTGGCCGACTAAAGTCGCCTATGGTAAGGAAGAAGGTATGAGTGCAGTCGACTAAAGTCGCCTATGGTAAGGAAGAAGGTATGAGTGCAGTCGACTAAAGTCGCCTATGGTAAGGAAGAGGGTATGAGTGCAGTCGACTAAAGTCGCCTATGGTAAGGAAGAGGGTATGAGTGCAGTCGACTAAAGTCGCCTATGGTAAGGAAGAGGGTATGAGTGCAGTCGACTAAAGTCGCCTATGGTAAGGAAGAGGGTATGAGTGCAGTCGACTAAAGTCGCCTATGGTAAGGAAGAGGGTATGAGTGCAGTCGACTAAAGTCGCCTATGGTAAGGAAGAGGGATGAGTGCAGTGACTAAAAGTCGCCTATGGTAAGGAAGAGGGTAGGAGTGCAGCTCACTAAAGTCGCCTATGGTAAGGAAGAGGGTATGAGTGCAGTCGACTAAAAGTCGCCATGGTAAGGAAGAGGGTGAGTGCAGTCGACTAAGTCGCCTATGGTAAGGAAGAGGGTATGAGTGCAGTCGACTAAAGTCGCCTATGGTAAGGAAGAGGGTATGAGTGCAGTCGACTAAAGTCGCCTATGGTAAGGAAGAGGGTATGAGTGCAGTCGACTAAAGTCGCCTATGGTAAGGAAGAGGGTATGAGTGCAGTCGACTAAAGTCGCCTATGGTAAGGAAGAAGGTATGAGTGCAGTCGACTAAAGTCGCCTATGGTAAGGAAAGGGTTAAACGGTAAAATGGGGTCAAATTATTGGCTGTTCTGCAGCTTTTATATTTTTATAGTGAAAAAAGACTGTGCCTGCAAACGTTTTAGTGTCTCGATCATACATTCATTTATTTCAATGATTGCTCTCCTCAGATACGTTGTGTTGACCAGTAAACACCACGAGGGCTTCACTAACTGGCCCTCCAAGTATTCATGGAACTGGAACTCCATGGATGTTGGACCCAAGAGAGATCTTGTTGGTAAGGCTGTGATAAAGTTGTTTATCTTGAAGAGGGTGGGAGCAATTGGTGTCTTTGTGAGAAATAATACTTAAATGCGCTGAGAAAAGCAAAATAAATTTTTATCTTTATTCTAAGGTAAGGTAAAGGATTGGTATAGTTTAGAAATTTTAAGGGATGTTTGAAATCATATCAATTTTCATCAAGTATTTTTTGTTGGTAAAACTTTGATTATTTATTATTCATTTTATTTTATATAACAATAGTAAGCTTGGGCGATAACACAATAATATCAAATATCGCGATACCTTTTTTTATTCAATTAAGATATCGAGAACTTTTCGTTTAAAAAAATATATCGCGATTAAAAAAATTGTGAGTCAAGTCAGGACAAAATTAGGACAGTCTTTTCAGCTTTCAGAAGTGACAAACAAAAGTGAACTACTTCAGAAGTACATACATGCTATGCAAAGGAATTTGAGATTTATTGTGATGCTTGTAGAGGGCTACATACCTGTGGTTATCGTCTCTAAAGCAATCATGCATGAATGAAAAAATAGTCACGATGTTTGCCGATATATCGTGGATGAAAAAAGTCGATATTGCCCAAGCTTAAACAATAGTGTAAATCAAATCAAATCAACCAAAAAAATATTACAAATTTCATTAATTTTGGGGGAGTTGAAGTCAAAGTCTTGTAAAAATGTAATATGCAAATGTGACAATGCATAATTTTGTTTTACTTTTGAAATAGGCGACCTTGCCAAAGCAATCCGCAACAACACGGATCTTCGCTTTGGGCTCTACCATTCTCTGAAGGAATGGTTCAATCCGCTGTTTGAAGATGACAAACGGAATAACTATACAACATCCCAGTATGCTCAGGTACTGAAGATTACAGGGGCAGTTTCTAAGCCTGTTCCAGGTATCCGGATAATACTGTCACTACCTGGTTCCATTTTTTGGTTCCATTTTTTGGTTCCAATTAAATTCGGACTTCACATTTGACAGAAATCTGTGACCCATGAATAATGAAATGTTTACTCTTTTTATAATTTTATTTTGTCGAGAAGAGATTCAAGAGATTACACTAGATAACACCTTTGTAGTAGGGCCTCTTTTATGGACAGTTTCAACACGCTTTCCTCCAACTGATTAAGTGTGATACAGTGTTTGCCTATTGTTTGTAGTTATTGGATTAGTGCATAATTTATGTCTGCACTGGGAGTGTGTGCCATGAGCTGTTAATAGAGGGGATATTATTATAGGGAACGTCCACATTAATTGTTGTGCTATTAATAAAAAAAAGTGTTGTTGAAATTGAAAATTAAAACGGGTATCCAGGTATCTGAAGTTTCTTGATTTCGGATATCCGGTTCCAAAAATATCCAAAAACGCACAGCCCTAGCAGTCTAGCGCTCTCCTTGTTTTATGTTCTTTCATTATTCATATCATCATGTGGTGCAGCAGCATTTGTAGGATGTAGTAGGTGACGGATGCTTTATTGAACCTTTTGAAAAGTCCTGATAATTTCTTAATGTCCCCCACCCTTTCCCCAACCCTACATCAACCCTAGGGATTGTCACTCATGAATTATCAATATCGCCATATATGGGGCACTCCAAATTTACAATCCCCAGGTTTTGCCACAAAGGTAAATTTTTAGATCAATCTGTACTTAGAAATAAGCCCCCCCCCCTCCCCCAATGGTTAGTGCAATGCAATTTTTTCAGGTTTGAAATGTAGTAGAGTAAAAAATAAGATATACCAATCAAAAGTGAATTTGCATGAAAAAGATGAAACATTTGCTGTAGATGTGTTGCAGTTGTACACAAAACCCCACAACAATCGTTTTGTTTCTCTCCCAGGAGGTTGCCATACCTGAATTGCATGAGATAGTCAATATGTACAAGCCTGAGGTTGTATGGTCAGATGGAGCCAATGAACGCTATGTAACACCAGACTACTGGAATAGTACCGCATTTCTCGCATGGCTTTATAATAGCAGGTTAGAAAATGAATGCAGGAATCTAGACCAAACCAAACAAGTCTGTGTGCTAGGTAAAAGTCTGTAATAGTTGTTCTGCCGCCAATCAAATAATTCCTTAATGATTTCTTTCTCCCATTTTTCTAACAGCTCATCCCTTATATCTTTTCCTAGTTCCCTCCTAATAACTTCTCTCTTCTGTCTTCCCAGTTTAATGAGACACAGCAATAATGGCTATTCAGTTTTACAGATATGAAATGTAAATATTTATTTTTCCATCTTTCTCATCAAGTTCTCCTGAGGACGATCAGAGCATACTGATTGAAACGTCGAGTTGTAACCTCTAGTTCTTTTCAGAACTAATTACTACTCAATTGAGAATTTCACATGGTGTCACTGCAATTAGTCTTACTTTTCTCATCAAGTGTTTAGGAAATGACTAACTTTTTAGTTTACAGGAAAATACTAACAACTTTAGTTTGTAGGGACATGCTTTCTTATTGAGTATGTTGGAGAAGATTTTATATTTTCTCTTAGTAGGAAATGTCTTCAAAAGTTGCTGAAAATTACAACTTCTGTTCCATATCTGTTCAATATCTATAAATATTTGAGTGAAATTCCTTAAACAAAAAAATCATCTCTTACTAATTTGTTCAAGTAGTACAAATGATTAGATGAAAGGAAAGGTACATCCTTGGTATTTGGTAAAGTTTGTTCTTTTCAACCGTCTAGTTTGCAAGAAATATATACTTGTGAGGGGTCATACTTTTGAGAAAACAACCAAAATGTTTGTTTTATGTTGATGTGTTACAAAGAAGTTGCCAGCTGGCAACTTTTTGTAAATTTGACGTAAAAATTCATGTTTTCTTTAAGATGAAAGCATTGCAGATGAAATCACTTCTCATGATGATTGATATGTTTTTAGATTATAATTTATGAATTTGATAATCTGGTCTTTACCAATGTTGTACCATACCTTTAATTGTATCATTTTTGAGTTAGAGGATTCTTTTTGAAGTGATTTAAAAACCTTGGATGGTTTTTCATTTCTGTGAGTCGTTGGTTTGATTTTTGCAGCCCTGTTAAGGATGTAGTGGTTACCAATGATAGATGGGGCTCTAATACAACCTGCAGACATGGAGGCTTCTATACGTGTGGGGACCACTTCAATCCAGGTACAGAAACAGAGAATATGGAGTGCCATGGTCGAGCGGTTCAGTTCATCGGATTTGTGTTCTGATGGCTGGAGTCGTCAGAATGTGGGTTTCGAATCCCAACCGCGACCATGGTGCTTGTGTCCTTGAGCAAGACACTTTACCATAATTGCTTCTCTCCACCCAGGGGTAAATGGGTACCTGTGAGGGCAGAGTTGGTTGTTGTGTTTGATTAGCCCTATATGCGCTGTAATGGCAGCAATTGAGCTGTATACTCCCCAGGGAGCTGAGATGGTTTTCAGGAATGATTTATGAGTCTGATGAGCAGGGGTAATAATATTATGCGCCTTGAGCACCAGTTTGGTGGATACGTGCACTATATAAGTCCACATTACTATTATTATTATTATTATTATATTGCCTAGCAAATTGACCTGCTTAGCAAAATGTACGTGAGAACCTACCAAAAGCAGTATACATTACAAGGCAGTTTGGCTGGTAACAAATATTTTGTGCTCAGCAAATTGTTTTGCACCAAGCAGATCCATGAAATTTACCCCTAGAGTTACTCTAAAATGTCATTGTTTCAAAAGAACTTTACAGAAAAGACTAGTTTGTGATAGGGCTGTGCGTTTTCGGATATTTTTGGAACCGGATACCCGAAATCAGGAAACTTCGGATACCCGGATACCCGTTTTCATTTGTGTTGAAAACATGCCTCCGATGGTGTACAAATACATGTACTGTAAATGGCAACAAATTGACTTTTATAATACAGAGGATACCATACTTAAATCGATCTTTTTTTTATTGGAGTGCAATCTCTTGAATTTACAGATAATTGTCTGTAAAAGTGTAAACATTACATTGTTCAAGAGTCACAGATTTCTAAAAAGTCGTTTACGGGTAATTGGAACCGAAAAATGGAACCAGGTAATGACCGTTTCGGTCGGGTATCCGGATACCTGGATACCCGGCACAGCCCTAGTTTGTGACTTATTTTAGCTGTGTATTAATTTCCTCCCAAGTTTGATGAAACACTTCTTTTACAAGTTTATTTTACTGATATTGAAAATTCTTTTTTTTCCCCTCTCATCGCAAGGCGTTCTGCAGAAACACAAGTGGGAGAATGCCATGACTATTGACAAGTTGTCATGGGGCTATCGTCGTAATGCTCAACTTGCCGACTATCTTAACATGGATGATCTGACCAAGCTCCTTGCAGAAACAGTCAGGTATGTGACAGGTGTGGAGCTAGGGTTTTGAAAAGGGAGGGGCGCATACTGCCAAAAAAGGGAGAAGGGCACAAAAAACAAATGGAATCACATTCCCCCCTCACCCCCTGTTTCTGCCAATGGTATGTGTCGATCAATGAGAAGGCTGTAAAAGTGCAGCGCTGCAAGGGGCGGATCCAGTGAGGCTAAAAAGAGGGGCACATTGCAAATAAGGACACATTAAAAACATGTGGTATATTTACAAAGTGGGACTCAAAGTGACCCCCCCTCCCTCCCCCCATATCAGCCAATGAGCACTGCATATCGAAGGGCTCTGGCAAGAACACTGCTGGTATTTCTGGCTCTCATTGACGGCGGAGGTTTCCAATGTTTTAATTAACAGCTCACTTAAATTTGTTACATTTTTGTATCCATTTTATTTTGGTACAATGTGGCAACCTTTACTTTTAGCTTGTGTGCTTTGTTTTAGCCATTTATTTTATCAGTGATTGAAATTGGCGAGTTGTAACCATCTGGTTCTTTTCAGAAGTATTTACTACTCAAAAGAGAATTTCTACATGGTGTCATGGTGCCTTTACTTGAGCTCTGGGTTGTTAGAAAATTAGAGGTCTTTTCTATCCAATGAAAATAGTCAGCCTTATGACACTGTCTGACATATTGATCTAATCTGCTTCCAGTTTGATGGGTTTTATTCCTTATGGTCTCATTGTGTATCCTGACTTCATTCGGTATATTGATTCAATACCAAACTGATATTATTGCTCAGTTGTGGCGGTAATCTCCTGGTGAACATCGGACCCACCCATGATGGTCGTATCGTACCGATATTTGAAGAACGTCTGCGTCAGCTGGGTGCTTGGTTGAAGGTGAATGGTGAGGCGATCTATGCATCCAAGCCATGGAGGGCACAGAATGACACAAAGACCAAAGGAGTATGGTAAGAAAATTTTTGTTGTTGTCTTTGATCAAATTTGTACATTTCCGATAATTTAGAAGAATTATTTATCAAAGTTTCCACTTTGCATTAACTTGTTTGGTAGGTTGAATGACACTTTGTACTACAACAAAAGAAAATTTATTGAAACTCTTGTGAAAATTGTTTTAAGTTTAATTCCTGATGTTGCTTTGAAAATTCCTATCCTCGGACAGGTTTTTTATATATTTAAAAAAAAAGAATTTGTGTACTCCTTGAGAATCCTTTTTACTGTCATTTATTGCACTTTCAGAAAGTAAATTACTTTCAAATTAGAGTTTCATATTTTACCAGAGCATGACTAGGGAATAGTTTGATAAATGAATTGAACAGCAATGCTTCAGTGAAACAATTTGTGAAATATCTGATTTGAAGGTGATTTACTTTTGCTTTCAGAAAGTAAATTACTTTCAAATTAGAGTTTCATATTTTACCAGAGCATGACTAGGGAATAGTTTGATAAATGAATTGAACAGCAATGCTTCAGTGAAACAATTTGTGAAATATCTGATTTGAAGGTGATTTACTTTTGGTTGAAATAGCAAAACAAACGGATTATGAATCTATAGATCAGATGACTTTCATCATTATATATATGACCTGTTACAATGAAATGAGCGTAAAGTCGCACTATACCATTTCTCAGTAAAGTGGGAAAAGTGAAAAATCTGAGGGGAGGTCTAATTTTGTTATTATATTTGCAATTTGTAAATCTCCTTATATCGAATTCCAAATTTTCAGTTCGATCAGACAATTAAAAACCTCAATTTCAGGCCAATTTTGTTGGTAGCTTTTATCGCGTTCTAACAAACAACTTGAAACAAAGACGGAAACAAAGACGAAAACAAAGCCGCAAATCCCCCTCTGGTGGTCTGGGGAATCGCTGTAACCCCAAGTGTTATATATCGTTGGAAAGCTCTTGTTCTACTGAATCCAGAAATACCAATAACTCAATTGTTTAAATTTCCGACTGTGACAGGTCACATATGTTATATATCTTTTTCATTGCCCAGGTACACATCCAAGCAAAAGAATACAGCTACTATAGCAGTGTATGCTATTCTCCTAGACTGGCCCGTTATGAACAATGTGACTCTCGGAGTGCCAAAAACCAGTGGAAATACATCTGTAACAATGCTTGGTCACAAGAGGGCACTCCAGTGGAAACCTGGACAAGGAGACAAGGGAATTACTGTTACCATGCCAAGTTTAAATACCGCCCAATTGCCTTGTCAGTGGGCATGGGTGCTGAAACTTGAGAATGTTAGTTAGGTAAAAAGAAAGTCTCCGGTTTCTGGTCAAAAGGTCGGCTTCAAAATCGGTGCAGTGACATGCTTTTTTTTTTTTTTTTTTTTTTTTGGGGGGGGGATTTTCTTATTTTGCCAACCAGTAAAACACATGATACATGTATACGGAACAAGATATATTTAAACCAGACCAAATTTCCCATACACAAAGTACGGTGGATAAGAGAGGTCACACAAATCAGGCAAACATTCATACCCCTATGTGAAAAAGGCATGTGCAGACACCAGAAACGGGAGACTTTTTTTGGGGGGGGCTTAGCATGAAATATATGTCATGATTTAAATGAGCAAGCCTGTCTTTAATTGGCTATGTATATGACATAAAACACAATAAAGGGGGCCACTTTGCATCTGTCACGTTAGCAGTTTTTTCAATGGTTGTTATTTATTTTTAAGTACCTGAAACCGACCAAAAAGTGTTTCAACATGTGAATGGACATGCAGGCTTATACTAGAACTAATTTGAGTTGATTTATTTTATTTTTTTATTTTTTTATTTTTTTATTTATTTTTTACCCTCAAATTTCCATAAAAATTGGACGGAAAAAGTTACCTCACTTTTCCGTCCATTTGTTGATGGAAATTTTAGGGTAATTAAAAAAATAATAGTAATAATCAACTCAAATTATCTTTAAGATAAGCATGCATGTCTATTCAAATGTTGAAATTCTTTTTGGGTGGTTTCAGATATTTAAAAAAAAATTATAACCATTAGAAAAACTGCTAACGTGACGGTAGGAAAGTGTTTTATTGTGTTTTATGTCATATACATGTATACTTTTTCTATTTTGTTTGGGATTTGCTTAGTCCACAATTTCAAACAAATTGAATATTACAAAAATAAAATACTAAAGAAAACAGAACTTATAGATACACTTTTTCTTTAAAACAGCATTTAAAACAATAAGAACTTTTATTTGTATTTCTTAAATGCTTTTCAAATGTATATTATGGTGCCCAACATAATGATACTCTAGGACCAATATGGGTATCCCCAGGATGTTTGTGGGTAATTACTAAAAACAAAAGTTTTAAGAACTATGTTTAAAAAAAAAAGTTTTTAGAAACGGTGGTAATTCTTTTTAATTACCTACCTTCGTCCTCGGCAAAAAAAAAAAAATGTGTGCCATCATTCAATTAGTTCCCTTTCAGATCCAGTGTTCTCCACTGGGGATTTTTTATTTGATTTATTTTCCTTGTTTGAATAAATAATGAAGTGAGATAACAACACTAATAGGGTTTGTTTGTTGGGGTGTTTGTTTGTTTTGTGTACTGGTATCAGTGGCCATGGGCAGATCTAGAAACATATTTATTGTGGGGGTGCAAATGCTGAAATGGAACTTGTGAAACTCAAAGCGGCCCCAGAAATTTGTTGAATCTAAATACACTGATTTAAAATGAGCTTTTTCAGGACCACTTACTTTGGCTTATGTTGCAATTAATTAATTTATTTATTAACCCTAATTCCCTAGGCCCATTTGCTTACACATAACCTGAATCCTTCCTAACTCCCTAGGCACATTTGCTTACACATAACCTGAATCCTCCAAAATCCTTCAGTAGTAAAGCAAGCACATGACATGTACATGTACGCACATAATTTCTAATCTGTGATACATGTACAGGGCCAGGGACCCTCCCTGCATGCATGGAGCAATAAACAGTGTCCACTGACCCAATCACTGACCTTGCAATCACTACAACAAACATGGAAAGGCAAGTATGCCCAATAAGCTCAATCCTCCAAAATCCTTCACTTTAGCAAAGAGGATTTTGGAAGGTTAGGGTTAATATACATTTCTGGTAACGAAACTAAGGATCCCTCAAGTTGTGAGGAACCTTTTAATTTCCCAACCTAACCAACGATATAAATTAGGCCTATATATATATAATTTTTTATTATTATTTGGGGGTGGAGGAGGGACAGTGCCATATAAATAATATTATAGTCATTCCCTTCCCCACTTTTTACCATTTTCTTAAAAGGCAAACTTTCAAGACGGATCTTATACTTTCCGTTGATATGAATGACTAGTCCAAAAACTTTTGTTTGGCAGAAGAGGGCGCTATAACTAAATAGCACAGTCTGGTTCTCTGTTATGCATGAAAAGTGTGTTCAAGGAACGATAGATAATACGGAAACCAGTCGATTTTATACTTTTTACCAGACTGAAGCTAGCCGCGTATTGGGCCAGAAATTCCAACCGCGGATTCACAAACTACCCAGCCGCGTATTCAAAAAAAATAGAATACATGCAGTTCAAGGTGGTGAAATAAGCACTCTGTATTTCAGAATGTTTCCTGGATATTTTGAACGAAATTTTATATTATCTATATTTATCACCAATTTTTTTCCATATTCTTAAAAATCATAACACTGGGTATACTTAAATGTACACAAAGGTAATTTGGCATATAAATTAGTGAGTAATTAGCCGCTACAACGTAGACCTCATTATTCAGTATATACTACACAAATATTGAATAAGTTCCACTCACCCCAAACAAAATGTACCCTTCATGTTCAATAAATTATGAAATTTTATTCTATAATACAAAGACCATACCACTAGGCACACTTAACTTTGAGGTGGTTAATTTGGTTCACTAATTAATGGCTAATTAGCTGCTAGAATAGACGCCATTTTCTTACACAATATGCGGTATATTGTACACATACCGACTATGATTGCACTTACCCCAAACAAAATGTACCCTTCATGTTCAATAAATTAAAAAAAATTGTTTCATAATCTTAAAGACCATACCACTGGGCACACTTAATTTTGGAGGTGGCTAATTTGGTTCACTAATTAATGGCTAATTAGCTGCTAGAATAGACGCCATTTTCTTACACAATATGCGGTATATTGTACACATACCGACTATGATTGCACTTACCCCAAAGAAAATGTACCCTTCATGTTCAATAAATTATGAAATTTTGTTTCATAATCTTAAAGACCATACCATTAGGCACACTTAATTTTGGAGGTGGCTAATTTGGTTCACTAATTAATGACTAATTGGCTGCTAGAATAGACGCCATTTTGTTACACAATATGCGGTATATTGTACATATACCGACTATGATTGCACTTACCCCAAACAAAATGTACCCTTCATGTTCAATAAATTATGAAATTTTATTTTATAATCTTAAAGACCATACCAATGGGCACACTTAATTTTCGAGGTTGCTAATTTGGTTCACTAATTAATGGCCAATTAGCTGCTAGAATAGACGCCATTTTCTTACACAATATGCGGTATATTATACACATACCGACTATGATTGCACTTACCCCAAAGAAAATGTACCCTTCATGTTCAATAAATTATGAAATTTTGTTTCATAATCTTAAAGACCATACCATTATGCATACTTAAAATTGGAGGAGGCTAATTTGGTTCACAAAATAATGACTATAATTGAATAAGAATAGACGCCATTTGTTACAATATGCGGTATATTGTACACATACCGACGATGATTGCACTTATCCCAAAGAAAATGTACCCTTCATGTTCAATAAATTATGAAATTTTATTCTATAATCTTAAAGACCATACCACTGGGCACACTTAATTTTGGAGGTGGCTAATTTGGTTCACTAATTAATGGCTAATTAGTTGCTAGAATAGACGCCAATTTCTTACGCAATATGCGGTATTGTACACATACTGACTATGATTGCACGTACCCCAAAGAAAATGTACGCTTCATGTTCAATAAATTATGAAATTTTGTTTCATAATGTTAAAGACCATACCACTGGGCACACATAATTTTGGAAGTGGCTAATTTGGTTCACTAATTAATGACTAATTGGCTGCTAGAATAGACGGCATTTTGTTACACAATATGCGGTATATTGTACACATACCGACTATGATTGCACTTACCCCAAAGAAAATGTACCCTTCATGTTCAACAAATTATGAAATTTTATTCTATAATCTTAAAGACCATACCACTGGGCACACTTGATTTTGGAGGTGGCTAATTTGGTTCACTAATTAATGGCTAATTAGCTGCTAGAATAGACGCCATTTTCTTACACAATATGCGGTATATTGTACACATACCGACTATGACATGCACTCACCCGAAACAAAATGTACCCTTCATGTTCAATAAATTATGAAATTTTATTTTATAATCTTAAAGACCATACCAATGGGCACACTTAATTTTCGAGGTTGCTAATTTGGTTCACTAATTAATGGCCAATTAGCTGCTAGAATAGACGCCATTTTCTTACACAATATGCGGTATATTATACACATACCGACTATGATTGCACTTACCCCAAAGAAAATGTACCCTTCATGTTCAATAAATTATGAAATTTTGTTTCATAATCTTAAAGACCATACCATTAGGCACACTTAATTTTGGAGGTGGCTAATTTGGTTCACTAATTAATGACTATAATTGGCTGCTAGAATAGACGCCATTTTGTTACACAATATGCGGTATATTGTACACATATCGACTATGATTGCACTTACCCCAAAGAAAATGTACCCTTCATGTTCAATAAATTATGAAATTTTATTCTATAATCTTAAAGACCATACCACTGGGCACACTTAATTTTGAGGTATAATTTGGTTCACTAATTAATGGCTAATTAGCTGCTAGAATAGACGCCATTTTCTTACGCAATATGCGGTGTATTGTACACATACTGACTATGATTGCACGTACCCCAAAGAAAATGTACGCTTCATGTTCAATAAATTATGAAATTTTGTTTCATAATGTTAAAGACCATACCACTGGGCACACATAATTTTGGAAGTGGCTAATTTGGTTCACTAATTAATGACTAATTGGCTGCTAGAATAGACGGCATTTTGTTACACAATATGCGGTATATTGTACACATACCGACTATGATTGCACTCATCTAAAGAAATGTATCTTCATGTTCAACAAATTATGAAATTTTATTCTATATCTTAAAGACATATCACTGCGCATTTTGATTTTGGAGGTGGCTAATTTGGTTCACCAATTAATGCCACCAGGCTAGTTAATAGACGCATTTTTTTACACAATATGCGGTATATTGCACACATGACCGACTATGACATCTCACCGAAACAAAAATGCCCTTCATGTTCACAAATTATGCTTTTATTTTATATCTTAAGACCACCATACAATGGGCACACTTAATTTTCGAGGTTGTTACCTGCTCACCACCATCAATGACCATTAGCTGCTTTAGACAGACGCCATTTTTCACACAATGCGGTATTATACACATGAGATACTGGCACTTGCACTTCACCCCAGAAAAGGTTCTTCATGTTCATTAAATATGCCTTGTTTCATACTAAAGACCATACCATTAGCACACTTTGGGAGGTATTTGGTTAACCACGACCAATTGGCTGCAGAACAGACGCCATTTGTTATAATCATGCGTGTATATTACATACGACATGATTGCACCTTACCCCAAAATGCCCTTCATGTTCAACAAATTATTAAATTTTATTCGATAGATCTACCATACTGGGCACACCGGCTTGGAAGTGGCTAATTTGGTTCACCACCATTATGATTAGCCGTTAGAACAGACGCCATGCTTACGCGCGTGCATTGTACAGATACGACTATGAATGCACCACCCCAAAGAAAATGGGGTTACGTTCATAATTATGAAATTTGTTTCATATCAAAGAAGCATCATCACACATACTTGAGGTGGTTACTTGGTTCACCAATTAATTAGCCGTTAGAATAGACGGCATTTTCATAATATGCGGTATATTGCGCATGGAGCGTCATGATCACCTCAAAGGCCTTCATGTTCAATAAATTGAAATTATTTCATATCTTGAAGACACATCACAACACTGCACCTGGGAGGTGGCTAATTTGCCCACTCACCACGATTTACCAGTTAGCCAGACGCCATTTTCACATAATAATGCGGCATATTGCCGACTCATGATTGCACCCATTCAAAGAACATGTTCAATAAATTACACTGTTCTCACCGTATTAACAGGCCACTGTCTGGGACTGGTTCACCACCACGGTTAGCTGCAGACGCCATTTTCACATTGCGGTATACAGGTACCGACTGACATGCACACCGAAACAAATGTACTTCACGTTCAATAAATTATGAATTTTGCTTTCACACCAAGACCATACACATCACCTTGGTTTGGGAGGTGGCTAACTGGTTCACCAACCAACGATAATCACTGGCCGTTAGAACAGACGCCATTTTGTCACATATGCGGATTATGATTGCGGTATATCAAAGAAATGCATCTTCATATTCAGTAATTATGAAATTTGTCTTATTCTATAGCCCATACATTGCACACCACGGAGGTGGTTAATTTGGTTCACCACCACGGTTAACAGCGTGCTGAACAGACGCCATTTCATAACATGCGGTAGCACAGTACATACCGACCATGACATGCACCATCCGAAACAAAATACCACAAATCATGAAATTTTGTTTCATACCCAAAGACCACACAGGCACTTACCTGGTGAGCTATCCCGGGTTCACCAATCAAATCAACGCGCTGAACAGACGCCATTTTGCATGCGGTATATTGCACATACCGACTGGCGCCACGCATCACACGAAACAAAATGTCCTTCATTTTCAATAAATTATGAAATTTTATTTTATAATCATAGACCAACGGGCACACCTTAATTTTGAGACTTGGTTCACTAATTAATGGCCAATCAGCTGAACTGACGCCATTTTCACACAACATGCGTATATTGCACGATCGACTGCCACCACCTCAAAGAAAATGTACCCTTCATGTTCAATAACCATGAAATTTTATTCCATACTAGACCATTGGCACACTTAATTTTGAGTGGCCAATCTGGTCTTACTAACGGTTAATCAGCCGCCAGAATAGACGCCATTTTTCACGCGTGGTGCACAGCTGTACACATATCGATTCATGATTGCACGCAGTCCTCACAAGAAAATGTATGCTTCATGTTCATAACCATGGCGAAATTTTGTTTCATAATGTTAAAGACCATACCACTGGGCACACATAATTTTGGAGGTGGCTAATTTGGTTCACTAATTAAGTGTGCCCAGTGGTATGGTTTTAAGATCATGAAATAAAATTTCATCATTTATTGAACATGAAGGGTACATTTTGTTTGGGGTAAGTGCAATCACAGTCGGTATGTGTACAATATACCGCATATTGTGTAACAAAATGGCGTCTATTCTAGCAGCTAATTAGCCTTTAATTAGTGAACCAAATTAGCCACCTCCAAAATTAAGTGTGCCCAGTGGTATGGTCTTTAACATTATGAAATAAAATTTCATCATTTATTGAACATGAAGGGTACATTTTCTTTGGGGTAAGTGCAATCATAGTCGGTATGTGTACAATATATACCGTATATTGCGTAAGAAAATGGCGTCTATTCTAGCAGTTTAATTAGCCATTAATTAGTGAACCAAATTAGCTGCCTTCACAAAATTAAATGTGCCCAGTGGTATGGTTCTTTAAGATTATGAAACAAAATTTCATCATTTATTGAACATGAAGGGTACATTTTGTTTGGGGTAAGTGCAATCATAGTCGGTATGTGTACAATATACCGCATATTGTGTAAGAAATGAAGTCTCATTCTAGCAGCTAATTGGCCTTTAATTAGTGAACCAAATTAGCCACCTCTAAAATTAAGTGTGCCCAGTGGTATGGTTCAAGATTATGAAATAAAATTTCATCATTTATTGAACATGAAGGGTACATTTTGCTTGGGGTAAGTGCAATCATAGTCGGTATGTGTACAATATACCGCATATTGTGTAACAAATGGCGTCTATTCTAGCAGCCAATTGGCCTTTTAATTAGTGAACCAAATTAGCCACCTCCAAAATTAAGTGCCCAGTGGTATGGTCTTTAAGATTATGAAACAAAATTTCATCATTTATTGAACATGAAGGTACATTTTGTTTGGGGTAAAAGTGCAATCATAGTCGGTATGTACAATATACCGCATTGTGTAAGAAAATGGCGTCTATTCTAGCAGCTAATTGGCCTTTAATTAGTGAATCAAATTAGCCACCTCCAAAATTAAGTGTGCCCAGTGGTATGGTTTTAAGATTATGAACAAAATTTCATCATTTATTGAACATGAAGGGCAATATTTTGTTTGGGGTATGCAATCATAGTTTATATGTGTACAATATACCGCATGAGTAAGAAAAAATGGCGTCTATTCTAGCAGCCAAACAACCATTAATTAGTGAACCAAATTAGCCACCTCCAAAATTAAGTGTGCCCAGTGGTATGGTTCCTAAGATTATGAAAATTTCATCATTTATTGAACATGAAGGGCATTTTGTTTGGGGTAAGTGCAATCATAGTCGGTGTGTATGTATATACCGCATATTGGTAAGAAAATGGCATCTATTCTAGCAGCCAATTAACCATTAATTAGTGAACCCAAATTTGCCACCTCCAAAATTAAATGTGCCCAGTGGTATGGTCTTTAAGATTATGAAACAAAATTTCATTATTTATTGAACATGAAGGGTACATTTTGTTTGGGGTAAGTGCAAAGGGGTAAGTCGGTATGTGTACAATATACCGCATATTGAGTAAGAAAATGGCGTCTATTCTAGCGGCCAATTAACCATTAATTAGTGAACCAAATTAGCCGCCTACAAAATTAAGTGTGCCCAGTGGTATGGTCTTTAAGATTATGAAACAAAATTTCATAATTTATTGAACATGAAGGGTACATTTTGTTTGGGGTAAGTGCAATCATAGTCGGTGTGTGTACAATATATACCGCATATTGCGTAAGAAAATGGCGTCTATTCTAGCAGCCAATTAGCCATTAATTAGTCAACGAAATTAGCCGCCTCCAAAATTTAATGGCTGTGGTATGGTCTTTAAGATTGTGGAAAGAAAATTCATAATTTATTGAACATGAAGGGTACATTTTGTTTGGGGTAAGTGCAATCATAGTCGGTATGTGTACAATATATACCGCATATTGCGTAAGAAAATGGCATCTATTCTCGCAGCCAATTAACCATTAATTAGTGAACCAAATTTGCTAACCTGTAAATGTACCCAGTGGTATGGTCTTTAAGATTATGAAACAAAATTTCATAATTTATTGAACATGAAGGGTACATTTTGTTTGGGGTAAGTGCAATCATAGTCGGTGTGTGTACAATATATACCGCATATTGCGTAAGAAAATGGCATCTATTCTAGCAGCCAATTAACCATTAATTAGTGAACCAAATTTGCCACCTCCAAAATTAAATGTGCCCAGTGGTATGGTCTTTAAGATTATGAAACAAAATTTCATTATTTATTGAACATGAAGGGTACATTTTGTTTGGGGTAAGTGCAAAGGGGTAAGTCGCATGTACAATATACCGCATATTGAGTAAGAAATGGCGTCTATTCTAGCGGCCAATTAACCATTAATTAGTGAACCAAATTAGCTGCCCAAAATTAAGTGTGCCCAGTGGTATGGTTCTTTAAGATTATGAAACAAAATTTCATAATTTATTGAACATGAAGGGTACATTTTGTTTGGGGTGGTGGAACTTATTCAATATCTGTGTAGTATATACTGAATAATTAGGTCTACGTTGTAGCGGCTAATTACTCACTAATTAATAAGCCAAATTACCTTTGTGTACATTCAAGTATACCCAGTGTTATGATTTTTAAGAATATTGAACAAAACTTGGTGATAGATAATATAAAATTTCGTTCAAAATATCCAGGAAACATTCTGAAATATAGAGTATTTATTTCACCACCTTGAACTGCATGGATTCTAATTTTTTTGAATACGCGGCTGGGTAGTTCGTGAATCCGCGGTTGGAATATCTGGCCCAATACGCGGCTAGCTCCAGTCTGGGCTAGTTTTTACAAAACGCCGGGAGAAGCTTGAACTGAAGTTTCAAGTGTTTTTCAGGCGAGAAAAGATTCACTGGCAAATTGGCATTTATGATGGTACAGCTATAACAACGGGTAAGGGGATTCCTTTTCTAGGGAATGACTTGCATGTGGTTTTCTACTTTCTTAAATAAACAAAAAGTAATATTACTAGCAGACGACAACAAAAACTCAAAAAGAATGATTTATTTTTCTACAAACACGTTTAACTTTTTAGTTTTACTAACAATTTTCACTTATGCCACATTAATGAGGTGGTACATGATCATTTTAACTACATGGACTTGAAACCTTTGTCATTTTGTTTGTCATGTTTGTGTGCACATACATCTGCCATGTCTGTTGCCCCACCAGTGTGGCATGGACCTCAATCCTTAGGATCCTAGTTAGTATAACTAGTATAAGGATTCAGGTCCGTGCCACACTGGTAGGGTAACCATGTCTGCAACATCATAATGGCAGCTTGCCCCATAAATGTGGCACGGACACGCCCCCCAGGCCAAGGGGGGGCGTGTCCGTGCCACATTTATGGGGCAAAATGGCAGCCATTTTTTCGTCTGCTTCAGCTTGACTGTCCGTATCATTTGTCATGTTTATGTCAAGAAGATAGAGATACACTATACAGTAAGATAGAGATACAGTAAGATTGCTGCCATGGGTGTTTTTTTTTCAGAAAGAATGTTGAACCCTTGTCCCACCAGTGTGGCACGGACCTGTACAGGTCCGTGCCACACTGGTGGGGCAAATTGAACCCTAACTGTTAAGCTTGTGTTTTACTTTAGTTTTAGCAGATGATAAAATGGCCAACATCTCACTGGTTGTGCATACATTGACATTGCTCCAAATCTCCCAAAATATCATCTCCAATCCTCACTTGGCTACACTTTCCTCACCTTAAGTGCATCTTTTATCATCTTTTAAAGGAAAATCTACGATATTTGTCATATTTGGATAGAAAAGTGGCAGTAGAATGTCGTATCCAACTGTCACTTTTTCTCACCCAATATAACCAATAATGTAATTTTACCTACCCAGTGTCAGTGAGGTGGAAAATATATGGATGATGATGGACATATACTTCAAATTATTTCAGGATATTTATTTTATGAAAAATCAGGCATTTTTGGTATACGATGAACTTGATCCTCAGTCATGTCAGTTTGATCTTGTCAACTCCCCCATTAGTGACCAACACTGTCAATGTACATGCACAGTGGCAGCTATAATAGGATTCTTCTATTTTCCAAAGGGGAGGATTTTTAGAAGGGAAATAAAGTCCAAAAACCATCATAAAAGTGGATTTTAAAGATAGTTTTGCTTTCTGCACCCTAAAAAAAATCGATAGAATAATTTTTCAACTGGAGTGGTTGCAAAAAAATTCAATAAAATCCCGTAAATTGTGGCGGGTGGATACAACATTTTTTTGTTGTATTTTAACGTTACAATCTTTCCTTTTCTATATAATTATTATTATTATTATTTTGTTGAAATATTTTCTTTTATAATTAATTTTAATTTTAATAACGATAAGTAGGTCGAGTGATTACCAAAATTTTGTTACATGGCCTTTTAAATCATGATTTTTCTTGACAGCACCCTGGCTCGGTGACACATGCAACCTAAGGATTCAGGGTCTACGGCAGTGGAAAGTTTTAAGGTTTTCACATTCCAAGATGAGGACACAGAAGATGAGGTTCAGGTCAAGATCCCTGAGGTGGGTTGTGTTCTCGGTTAGGGTCTGGACGGCAATCTCATTCTTAGGATCTCACAATCTCATCCTCAGAAGGGTTGACAGAACATCGCCTTTCTGATATCGTTGTCCGGCAGGGTTGACGAAAAATGTTTCGTAACAAAATTTTCATCCAGGGGCCAATTGCTTGAACCAGAATTTGCTTTCATACAGAATGTGTGTGCCTGGTAGTCTGTTTTGTATTGCTACATGGCACCGATACTCATATAAAAATATATACTACTCAAAACAATTTAGGGAACACCGGATTTTTAACATCAAATAGGTTTGAAATGTTCCATGAACCGGGATTTTCATTTGCAACCCCCCTCTCTCTTTCAGTAGTCATGTCATGCAATGTGTAATCACTACATGCATCCTTTATCATCTGTTTCATTGTGCAGTTGTTTCTCATCAATTCTGTGAAACATTGTGTTTATCTGAAATAAATGATCTTGCTTTAACTGAGATTATTCCGGTGTTCCCTAAATTGTTTTGAGTAGTATATATAACAATGTTTGTTTGCATATCTAATGTTCAGAAAGCAGGATATCAGTCACTTGTGGGCAATGTAATGTGAGTTGCACTTTTCCTTCAAATGATTCAAAATCTGACAACTGGAATTTTCTTCCTAATCATGATCTCTAATATAAAAACAGTTTAATAAATTATCTTTATACAAACACTTTAAGAATATGAGGGAATGAAAATGGTAACGTGAGTAAGTATGTAACGTGAGTAACCAGTTTTGTAACATGAGTAATAATAATAGTAATAATAATGTGGACTTATATAGCATACGTATCCACCAAACTGGTGCTCAAGGCGCATTACATTATTACCCCTGCTCATCAGGCGCACAAATCATTCCTGAAACCATCTCAGCTCCCTGGGGAGTATACAGCTCAATTGCTGCCATTACAGCGCATATAGGGCTAATCAAACATAACAACCAACTCTGCCCTCACAGGTACCCATTTACCCCTGGGTGGAGAGAAGCAATTATGATAGAGTGTCTTGCCCAAGGACACAAGTACCACGGCCGCGGTTGGGATTCGAACCCACATTCTGATGACTGAGCCATCAGAACACAAATCCGATGCACTAAACCGCTCGACCATATCATCGTGTCAATAGTGGTTTAAAGCAACAATATTTTCTAAGCACAATTTTCTGCTTAGCAGTTCTATGAAATTGTGACAAGTTTGTTTTACTTTTAGAATAAGTTCCTTGATCAAGTCGTTTATGATACTTATGTAGGTGATTGATCCTGCCTATGGGATGTACGTGTGGCCTTGTGCACCTGTCTTAGCTCAGTTCATCTGGAGCAAAAGGAAATGGATTTGTGGAAAGAAGGTCCTTGAGGTATGTGATGAGCTTAACAAATTTGAGTCCCATCCCTTAAATATTCCCTTTGCAAAGTCCTCTCACTATTGGTATTTAAAAAAAAAAAATATTTAGGCATTTCCATGGTTACTCACGTTACATTTCTGAGGTATTGAGCACACTCTTGATGCCATAATTTCCTTACTTATATATATTTCACTCATCAGTTTTTTCACACTAGTTGCATTATACCCAGACCGTACTCGGCATAAAAAAACCCTTTCAGAAATGTGTTATATGTACCCTATATAAGACAAAAATGCTCAAGTTACATTTTTTAGACATGCATAAAATGTTTCTCTTTCTCTTATAAAACATACATTTAAACAAATTTCTGAAATTCATGTTTTGTGCTGAGTAAGGTCTGTGTATAATACAACTACTGTGATAAACTTGATGAGTGAAATATACTCAAAACAATTTAGGGAACACCGGATTTTTAACATCAAATAGGTTTGAAATGTTCCATGAACCGGAATTTTCATTTGCAACCCCCCCCCCCTCTCTTTTAGTAGTCATGTCATGAAATGTGTAATCACTACATGCATCCTTTATCATCTGTTTCATTGTGTTTATCTGAAATAAATGATCTTGCTTTAACTGAGATTATTCCGGTGTTCCCTAAATTGTTTTGAGTAGTATATTATGGCATTAAGAGTGGGCCCAATACCTCAGAAATGTAACGTGAGTAACCATGGAATTGCCCTAAATGATCACGGATTTACATGATGCTTGGTGTCAAGTTGATAAGGGTATCAAACATCCCTTGAAATATTAAAATGCTCCCACCTATGTCTGGGGTGCTATCAATATTTGTTTGAGGTGCTATCAATATTTGTTTGAGGTGCTATCAATATTTGTTTGAGGTGCTATCAATATTTGTTTGAGGTGCTATCAATATTTGTCTGAGGTGCTATCAATATTTGTCTGAGGTGCTATCAATATTTGTCTGAGGTGCTATCAATATTTGTCTGAGGTGCTATCAATATTTGTCTGAGGTGCTATCAATATTTGTTTGAGGTGCTATCAATATTTGTTTGAGGTGCTATCAATTATTTCACAAATGAATTATTGTCTTCTATTACTTTATTAAGGGTTTTTTATAGGTTAATTTTTGGGCTATTTCTCAGATTCGAGCTCTGCCCAATTCCATCTGATTTTGGTAGATACGTCCTCTTGAGCAGGGGCAGATTCAGGGTATTATGTGGTTATGTTCCCTTTTATTGTTCTCGCATCATTTTCATACCAGCCTACAGGCCTGGGACTACCGTTTTCTGGTACGGTAGTCCGGAGGTCGCAGGTTCAAGTCACACTTCAGAAGGTTTTTCTCTGTTTAATAGTATCTGAATAAGTAAATTTGTTCAATGTTTACAGTTTGACAAAAAGTCATATTTTATCTCTAGTAATCGTGGGCGATAACACGATAATATCGAATATCATGATACCTTTTTTTTATTCAATTACGATATCGAGAACTTTTCAAGTTATCAAGATATCGACAAATCACGATTAAAAAAATGTATTCCGATTAAAAAAATCACCATTGTGAGTCAAGTCAGGACAAAATTAGGACAGTCTTTTCAGCTTTCAGAAGTGACAAACAAAAAGCGAACTACTTCAGAAGTACATACACGCTATGCAAACGAATTATTGTGACGCTTGTAGAGAGGTACATACCTGTGGTTATCGGCTCTAAAGCAATCATGCATGAATGAAAAAAAAATAATCACGATGGCATCGAAAATTGCAATATATGTTTGCCGATATATTATGGATGAAAAAAATTAATGTCGCTCAAGCTTAATCTCTAGATCTATACATTATTCTCTGATCTTCCAGCTGGGAGCAGGCACGGGTCTACCCGGCATCTTGGCTGCGGCATGTGGTGCCATGGTCACCCTCTCAGACCACTCATCTTACCCGCTGTGTTTGGACAACTGCCTCACGTCCTGCAAGGCTAATGGGCTGGAGGACTCTGTGAATATCGTGGGACTCCCATGGGGTGAATTTCCCCCGAGTATTTTCGAACTTCCTCGATTTGATGTCATTCTTGCTTCTGACTGTTTTTATGATACTAAAGGTAAGTAATAAAATTGAGAATGGGAGATTTTTGATTACATTTATTAAAGTAATTAATTATACACTATTGGTTATCTTAAAAGAAATAAATGGGGAAAGTTTTTCATCAAATGTGGCAGGTGTGGAACCAGGGTCTCGAAAAAACCCCCAAAAAAACAAACCAAAAAACATTGTTCTAGCTGGTGTATCTTATTGCATTGAGCAGCCTGCACACTTTTCTGTTGTTTCATTGTGTTGTATTCCGCAGGGTGCATATGAAATGCATGTAGGGTTGAATTTTTTTCCAGATACTGTGTGCTTATTTAAATGCTCTGTATTTTTGGTGAGCTGCATAGCAGTATGTGAGGCTATATAATACCAATTTTTGTCCGTCAGTCCATCGTGCCAGATGGGTGTCTGGCGTCCGCATTCAGACTAAATGGTAAAGTTTTAGCATCAAACTATTAAATTTATGTTGTTAAATGTTAAATGAAGTTTGTAATCCCCAAATGAGTTCTTGTGACCATGCAATTATCATCATCATGTCGGGGCTGCCTGAGTAGTGACGACATCACGAGCCAGACCACGAGTCCTCTTCCTCCAGTTGTCTCGGTCCGCCATGCAGGAGCGCAGCTCCTCAGCGGATGTGAGGTCGGTGTCCCTCTTGAGCTGGTCCACAAATTTTGAGGTTTCTAATCAGTCTTTCAAAAGGAATTATGATTTAATTATATTTTAATTTTTTTTTATTGTTAAGAAATGTTAAAGTTTTTAACAAAACTACCCTGTTGTCTGTCTTTTAGCATTTGAAGTTTTTCCTCGATTTTGATGAAATTGAGTCATACTGATCCTTAGGCAAGGGTAGTTTTAAAATCTTTGAGGTCAAAGGTCATCTTTTGTATTGAGAAGTTTTGGAGATTATCACAGCTCAGACAACTGAGTTCAAACTATGCTGTTTAAGGGAAGTCTCACTAATTATTTGCAGGTGTCTTGATGTCTTGAACACTTTAATCATGCTAATGACCACATGTCCCCCCCCTCCCTCACAAACCGTTAAAATTTCTTAAATTATTATTTTGTGCAAAGTAAAGTCTGGGTATAATGCAACTACTGTGAAAAAACTGATGAGTGAAATATGGCATTATTTAAGAGTAGGCCCAAAACCTCAAAAATGTAACATTATGAGTAACCATGGAATTGCCCAGCGTGTGGCCTTGTGCACCTATCTTAGCTCAGTTCATCTGGAGCAAAAGGAAATGGATTTGTGGAAAGAAGGTCCTTGAGGTATGTGATGAGCTTAACAAATTTGAGTCCCATCCCTTAAATGTTCCTTTTGCAAAGTCCTCTCACTATTGGTATTTAAAAAAAATAATAATATAGGTCAATTCCATGGTTACTCACGTTACATTTCTGAGGTATCGAGCACACTCTTAATGCCATAATTTCCTTACTTATATATATTTCACTCATCAATTTTTTCACACTAGTTGCATTATACCCAGACTGTACTCGGCATAAAAAAAAAACCTTTCAGAAATGTGTTACATGTATATGTACCCTATATACATATAAGACAAAAATGCTCAAGTTACTCAAGCCACATTTTTTAGACAGTGGAGTGTCGTGGCCGAGCGGTCTAGCACACCGAACTCAAGTTCTGGTGTTGCCAGCAGCAGGGTGTGAGTTCGAGCCCCGGTCGTGACACTTGTGTCCTTGAGCAAGGTACTTCACCATAATTGCTTCGTCCTTCGGATGGGACGTAAAGCCGTAGGTCCCGTGTGTTGTGTAATGCACGTAAAAAAGAATGCGCCTTGAGCACCACTTAGTTGGTGGATACGTGCGCTATATAAGTCCACATATTATTATTATTATTATTATGCATAAAATGTTGCTTTTTCTCTTATAAAACATACATTTAAACAAATTTCTTAAATTATTATTTTGTGCAAAGTAAGGTCTGGGTATAATGCAACTACTGTGAAAAAACTGATGAGTGAAATATGGCATTATTTAAGAGTAGGCCCTAAACCTCAAAAATGTAACATTATGAGTAACCATGGAATTGCCCAGCAAACTTTCAACAGTACATGGAATCGGTGTCCTAGTTTAAGATGAACACAGTGACTGAAGATTACTGGTTCGTTTATGCAGCAGCAACGGTAATATGACCTTACATGTAATTACCATGTCACTGTTATACTAGACAAGTGAAAAAAATAGGTGATGGGTAATGTGAGAGGGTGGGGTGTAAAAGTGCCATGTAGTAGCCAATGTTATTTCCTCTCATTTTAACTGCTGTATTTATTAGTATATAAAATATTTTTTATGCAGTATTTCTGTTTGTTGTGTCTACCCTGCCTACTGTCATTTTTAATAGTTTTGTAATAAATAATAATAATAATAATAATAATGCATTTATAATGCGTCGTCTATCTTGGCATGCCTATTCCGAGGCGCAACAATTAACACAGCAAAAGTATGAACATTATAGAAAGTACACACATACACACACATATATATATATATATATATATATATATATATATATGTATATATGTATATATGTATATATGTATATATGTATATATATATATATATATACATGTACATGTATAGGCCTACATATGCATACATACACACATGCACATACACATACCATATACATATACATGCATATACACATATTAACTAAAGATATGTAAAACAAAAATCAAGCAAAACATTACATACATATTCAAAAATCAAGCACAATAAGCAGTCCCAAACAAATGAGTCTTTAAATTGTTCCCGAAAAACACTGACCGAACTGCTACTGTAGTTTTTCTGGTGCCAGAGGACCTGGGTTATGTAATTCCATCTTTGTGATATTTTAACAGAAATGATGATTTCGTATATACTGAGTTTTAAAACTTAAAACTAGCACTCATTCCATGTCTTGTTGATGGTGACAATATTGGCCCTTTGAAGCAGTAGCTTCATGCACTTATCAAACAATAGCCATAATGGCGATCGAGTGTAACTTAAGCATGAAATTACTTCCGCAAATGAGTCATTTCTCGGCTAGTTTTTGGATAAAATGTTTGTACAGTTGTAATGTTAATATGACCAATTACCATAATAGGTGTTACATATGTGTAGTGCCTTTATGTACACCGTGCATGGGTCAAGTTTCATTTGCAATGATTGGAACGAAAGGAAAGATGATCATTCAGGATATGTAATACGAGGAAGGTGATGTTTGATAAAAATAAGACTCCAACAGATGCAGCCATACATCAAATAACTGGCATTGTTGTGATTGAAGTACACCATGATTGTGTCTCGTTTCAAGATGGTACCATGTACTCAAGTACACCATGTATTAGAATTGATAATTCAAAAACAGCCAAGTGGTCAAATTAAAATGTAAAACTTAATTACTTGGTGTAATGCTGATGATGATATCAAAGTTAGCTAGAAATAATGTTTGCCTAAGGTGCTGTCATTCTTAAGACAAGTGAAATCATAGTCTATAAGTCTTACATTGTCTGTAAGATTATTGGAAAAATTACTTTTTCCTAAATTGCACATTAGAATAAAAACATTCAAACTTGTTTTTGTTAACGCCACAACGAAATAAGCTGAAACTTTCACAGGCTGCGTGGGAGACTAATTGTATAACAGATGATGGTCTCTCTTGAGATAAAAACAGATTTCTGAGACATTTAAAATTTCCAAAATGAATTTCTGTCATCCGAAATTCCACATTGGAATGAATACAAACGATCTGGATGTATTTTTCACTCATATTTTCTCGTTAATGACACAATTTTACTGAAGATTTATTTATTTCATTTATACATATCTGGATTCTTACAAAGTATGGACGCATATAGACATTTTACCAAGAGGGTATACTGACTTTTTAAGTATCTTTGCAAAATATGTAAATGTTAATTGCTTTTGTCCGTTGTAAGCGTGTAATGTATTTAAACCTGTTATTTTCCAAAGGCAATCCGTTACAAGCCTCTGTCTTACTTGGACTTTGCCTCATAAAGTTTCTATACTGTGCCTCATAAAGTTTCTACTGTGCATTACCTCTATTTAATGTTTCAAGCTATGGAAATACATGTGCACTTGAATTGAATTGAATTTTAAACTTAATAAAATTTTGCAATTGACAATTTAGAATGTTCAGTCAAAACTTGCATTTAAGCCTTTTATATACGTTAATGATCTACATCAAGTTCTGGTGTTAGCAGCAGAATGTGGGTTCGAATCCCGGCCGTGACACTTGTGTCCTTGAGCAAGACACTTAACCATAATTGCTTCTCTCCACCCAGGGGGTTAAATGGGTACCTGTGAGGGCAGAGTTGGTTGATTAGCCCTATATGCGCTGTAATGGCAGCAATTGAGCTGTATACTCCCCACGGAGCTGAGATGGTTTCAGGAATGATTTATGAGCCTTATGAGCCTTATGAGCAGGGATAATAATATAATGCGCCTTGAGCACCACTCAGTTGGTGGATACGTGCGCTATATAAGGCCACACATTATTATTATTATTATCATCAACAAAAGCAACACAAATAGAACCTACAACGTGTACTTAATCTTAAACATCATAAACAATGTTGGTGATTTGAAAACCTAATTAGTTTGTAAACTGATACATATGACCATGGAGGATCCCTCCATGATATGACGAACCTCTTCTAAATTTGAATGCGAGGGGGGTTAGTTTTTATTATGCCCAGCTGGCGAAGCCGAAGTGGCATACTGTCTCTGTCTTGTTTTGTTAATGTCTACATGCCTCATATCTTGGTAATTTAAAACTCCCGTTGATTGATGATTCAGTATCATTCAAATGGTTTTGAATTATTTATAAAGTTACTATGCCAGCGTGCGTAATGCTTGCCAAATGGTATTGTGTAGTGAATACATCAAAAATGTACATGTTGCTAGTTAACTTATAAACACTTTATAAATAGAAAGTTGTCTAGTTTTTAATGGTCACTCAACTTCCTGGAAAATTTTTACCTAGCGTAGAATGGATAATAAGCAACCCATCTATCATATTTATGACCGGGACTCACCATACGTTCATTTACATGTGACACTCGAGGGTGCGTATAGATATAGTTTCGATTTTGTTTTGTGTTTTTTCCCTTTCAAACGTCATCGGCATAAGCTCATCCGATGTGAAATAGAGCCTCAAGGGATGTCTAAGATGCAAGTAATTGGATTTCCTTGGCGAAACCGGACGAATATGTCTGCATTTGTTTTTTTCTCAGGAGACATGTCGAGGGAGTATTTACTTTGAAGTTAGAGGAGAAGCAGACAATCAAGAAGACTGATGGGAGATCTACGCAGACAATTTAACCCGGTCCCAATAGCTCCGAGTTAGGCCAATGAAATGTTATACAAAGCCAATCACTGGAGCCCAAAAACAAATTTGTGTAAAATGCCATGGCATGGTATTCTTTATGAAGATCAAGAATAGAAACTTGTTTTTAGTTTTTTTTAGCTAAGCTTCATATCTCAATTGGTTTTCTATGAATTGGGAATATTTTATTTTGTATTATTTTATATATAAAAATACTTTTTTCCTCAAAAGAAGTGAGAAGCTCAGAAAGTATTATCTTGTGTGATAATTGTTTGTTGTCATAACATAATTTTAAGTTCAGAAAGTATTATCATATTTGATACTATTTTGTGTCATAACAACAGTTTAACAATAAGACTTCCAAGTCATATTTTGATAATGGCAAATGTATAGGCCATTAGACAAAGTATACAATACAGTGTGATGTTATTTTTGACCTTATGGGGTGGGGTGTCCAGGGGTTCTAAGGTCCATTCATCATACATGTACCATGTGTTCACACATCTTCCCTTTTTTTGCAGTGTGGCCCATTCTTGCCTGGCCTTGTACCTCATTCTTGCCTGGCCTTGTACCTCACTTTCATCCACTCTATATCTGGTTATGCTATCAACTAACCCTCCTAATATTATAAGTACGTCTGACTGGATCAGTTAATCAACGTTAAAGTCATTTGAAATTTCATGTAATCGTTTTCTTCATTCAGATTTCGAGAATGTTTTGGCAACAATTAATTTTTTTCTGGAGAAAAGTAGAATGGGAAGGTGTTGGATAACCTACCAAGAAAGAAGGTGAACATCCGGTCTTATTTTTTGTTTTAATTATTTGTTTATCCTTCAATTTCTTTTTAATAGTTGTTCCAATCCACCTCTACCCAATTCTACCCAACACTTGAAGGAATTAACGGTCCATGTTCCCACATATTATATAGGCCACTCGCATAGTAACGATCCCCAGGGTGGGGAACAATGAACTGTCGTCCATGTCCTCATATATTATATAGGCCACTCGCATAGTAACGATCCCCAGGGTGGGGAACAATGAACGGTCGTCCATGTCCTCATATATTATATAGGCCACTCGCATAGTAAGGATCAGGGTACTGTCGTCCATGTCTCATATATTATATAGGCCACTCGCATAGTAACGATCCCCAGGGTGGGGAACAATGAACGGTCGTCCATGTCCTCATATATTATATAGGCCACTCGCATAGTAAGGATCCCCAGGGTGGGGACAAGGAACTGTCGTCCATGTCCTCATATATTATATAGGCCACTCGCATAGTAACGATCCCCAGGGTGGGGAACAATGAACTGTCGTCCATGTCCTCATATATTATATAGGCCACTCGCATAGTAACGATCCCCAGGGTGGGGAACAAGGAACTGTCGTCCATGTCCTCATGTATTAGGCCAAAAAAAATATATATATGTTGAGTTGCCCTCCACCGACCGACCCAAAAGTGCTGAAATCTCGGGTCGGTTTTTTTTTTTTTTTTTTTTTTCCCCGTCATTCATAGGCCTATTTATTAATGAAACTTACCAATTTTCTGTGTATAAAACATAATACGTTTGATTTGTGAAATTTTCCACTTCAAATTTACCGGTACCCAAGACTCAATCTACAATCGAATGGCCTCGGCCCTCACATGGTGCACTGCCTTCGCGCACACTGTGTGCCAACGATTGCGACTCAAATCTACACGTTTTCCAATCGAATGGCCCTCACACGTTGTGCACTGGCTCCCCGCACTGTACATGTACGTGTGTCAACGATTGCGACTCGATCTACACGTTTTCAAATCGAATGGCCACTCACATGTTGCATGTTGAGCATTGCACGCAATATGGATGAATTTGCTGTGTCAATCACAGCGAAAAGTAGATCTATCACACTATTCAGCAAAATATAAAGAATAAGTCTATATGGATCTCTCCAATGTTTGTTTGAACAACATTTACCAGACCAGTACCAGGGTTTTATTCTTTAGGTACTTGTGCATACTGCAAGATCATTGTCTTTGCATGGAGGAAGAAAACAGACTCCTCCATGGTCTTTGAAAAACATGGTATGTGTTTTCAGTTCCAATGCATTTCAATCTTAAAATAACAGTCAAGGAGAAAAAAGAAAGAAAAAAAATCCCGACCGACCGACCCCTTCAAATATTTTCACTGGAGGGCAACTCAACATTTTTTTGTGCCTTATATAGGCCACTCGCATAGTAACGATCCCCAGGGTGTGGACAAGGAACTGTCGTCCATGTCCTCATATATCATTACAATAAGTAAGCACGGGCTCAGTGACAAACTTTAATGAGCTATAATGACATCATCGCTTATTTACATAAGCTAATTACAACGCCCGGTGGTTTGGGAAGTAATGAATATTCATTTGATGATCACGCAGTGAACCGGTGACCTCCTCGCGTCGATTAGCCAATCAGCATGCAGTACCGTGAAGATTGCACGCGCGCACAACTGTGTCATTAGAATGCAGTCGATCAACTTCGGTGGTCTGTCGATCATATCAATCAATCAATTTATTGGAGTTACACTTTCAAATCAGTGGCACACGTCAAAGACGGTGCATCCTTAAACATAGTACAAAACATAAACAAAAAATATAAACTAAGACTTAAAATACAAAACACTAGTACAAAGTACACAAGAATATTACATAGGTACATACAGTAAAATTTTGTAAATTTCATTAAAACTTTGTTTGAATATTCATTATGGTCTACAGCAACTAACTGTGCAGTTACTTTATGAATGAACTACATGAGTGAACAGCAAATAGACCGCCCACTGGAGGCCACGTAGGGAGCGTCTTACCACCGCGAACACGTGTATTGTTAATGGTCGTGCGTGACGAGGTCAGTGCTGAAGTGCAAAAGTTGTCGTTTTGAATTCGATAGGTACATATGTAAAACAATTTCCAAAAGCAGAAATATTGGGTTTCTACAGCAAGTAGACAAACTAAATTTGCATGGGGGTACAGTTACTATGCCCAGTACCTGTTTCTTTTGGGAGCATGGGTTTCATAAAATAGAGGGTATATGCATTTGGTCTATACTTGTCTGTGTGCGTAATGCAGTGCGTATTTCAACGCTGGTGTTTGTATGAGATGTCCGTTAACTTATTGTAATGTTATATAGGCCACTCGCATAGTAACGATCCCCAGGGTGGGGAACAATGAATTGTCGTCCATGTCCTCATATTATATAGGCCACTCGCATAGTAACAATCCCCAGGGTGGGGACAAGGAACTGTCGTCCATGTCCTCATATATTATATAGGCCACTCGCATAGTAACGATCCCCAGGGTGGGGACAAGGAACTGTCGTCCATGTCCTCATATATTATATAGGCCACTCGCATAGTAACGATCCCCAGGGTGGGGACAAGGAACAAAAGATTGTCAAATTTATAAATGTCCATAGGCCTATCCAAATCCCAATAGTATACCGGTATGTGGGGGTGGTTAGGGCTGATGGACTCCTAATTCATGTTGCATGTTGTTAAACTGTTAGCTCAAAATACTGGTCCGTTTTTATGTTATCGATTTTGATTTTGTTTGAATCATTCAGTTCTAAATGAAGCATATAGAATTATGCTGATGAGATGGGGGTCTGAATTGTGCTCCATTTTTGTGTGAATGATTATGATTTGGATTTGAATCATTCCAGTTCTGATCGAAGCGTTGAGCATCTGCTGATGAGATGGGGTCTGCACTGTCTTCATATTCCTCTGGGTTCGTTCGGGGCCGAGGGACCCAGCATTGCCCGCTCTAATCTACCGGGTCATCACACCATACAATTCTTGGAGATCACCAAAGGACTAAATACACTAGAACAGAACCCAATTTCATAGAGCTGTTAAGCAGAGAATTTTGCTAAACAATGTCAAACAGACTACCAGCCAAAATGCATACATTTTGTACAAACATGTTTGGCTGGTATAAGCAATTTCATCTGCTAAGCATCTCTATGCAATTGGCCCCAGATGTTTATTTCATAGAGTTGCTAATTAAGCAGCTGAGAATTCGCATGCTGATTATTAACAATTATATTCCCCTTTGTGCATTTGGGGCTGATGGACCCAGCTTAGCCATCTAGCTTAGGCCGCGCCCAAATTAAGCATTTTTGGCTATGGCTATGGCTACTGGCTACTGGCTACTGGCTGCAGAGGCAATGCTGAAGTATAGGAATAAACGCTGATCTAGCCGTAGCCAAAGCCATTTCGGACACAGCCGTAGATATTAAATAACTAAATACAAATCTCCACATCAAGTAAATTTATCAAATGTGAACCGAACATTTAAATATACCGACATGATCACAATGATGATTTAATCCTCTTCACCAGACCTAAAACACTAGCAGGAAAATGTAACTCATAATATAGGCCTATGTTTATTTCAAGAAGTTTCATGAAAAACGATCATCTAGCAACAACACACGTAGATTCGTTTAGATAAATGTCAAGGAACTCTTGTGAAATGTTGCAAATGTTTAAAGTTACACACGAAGGTAGTTTTGTACTGATTGAGTGGGTGTATAAGATTGGGTCTCTAGACTCATTAACAGAGCTTGGGTAACATTAGTCCGTGGATACTTGAGCTGATATAAGCACACTTAATGAATTTGCCGGTCCAAGCTACCTAGTATATTGCACGGGGAGCCATACCGCTGGCACTGCTTATTTCTGTTGCCGAGAAATCAATTATTTATACAATCCCGTTGATATTCATTTCGCCGGTGCCTGTTTTGATGATCTTTCTCGTTTAGTTTAATTTTTCATCCACTGACGGTGCATATTTATGTACAAGCTTTGGGGCATTTTATAACGATTTCTCTTAAAAACGGTCTGTGCTGTTAATATGTCATGCCCAGGTTTATCGACAGCAGTCAAAGAGTGTCAGTAATCAAGATCATTATCAGAGATGATTTTGTAACATTTCATATTTTGTAAATACTTATGACTTCTTTTCCCATCACGATGAAACATCTTTGTTCATGTGTCTTTTATTATAGTTAATTGTTTTGTGTGTGTTAAATACCAATTTATCCAATTTTTTAATGGACAGGCGGATTTATTTAGCCTGCATTTTCCCCAAATCATCTTTGCTAAAGTGAAGGATTTTGAAGGATTGAGGTTACATGCTACATGCGCTTTGCTAAAGTGAACGATTTTGGAGGATCGAGGTTATTAGGCATACTTGTCTTTCTATGATACATGTACATCCATGATTGTTGTAGTGATCGCAAGGTCAGTGCTTGGGCCAGTGGACACTGTTTATTGCTCCATGCATGCAGGGAGGGTGTCCCTGGCCATGTACATGTATCACAGATTTAGAAACACATGTGTACATACATGTCATGTGCTTGCTTTACTACTGAAGGATTTTGGAGGATTCAGGTTATGTGTAAGCAAATGGATCTAGGGATTTAGGGTTTTAATGCACTGCAAATGCGTCCCTATAGCATTTTTAACAAATAAAATATAATAATTCATACACTAAAATGATACTTGAAGATAAAGGCAGCATATATAAACAGCAGTTCAGAGGTCAGGGGTTCGAATTCCGTTTGGTACCAGTAATCTTCTTTGATAACATGTTCACTTTAATCTAAACAAACATGGCTCAAGATCTCCAACCCAAACCAGTTGAACGCGTTTTTAAGATATTTGTCCTGATTTTTTATTTTTTAGCAAAAAACAAAACAAAACAAAAACAAAAACAAAAATCCTGAGGCGCGGAGACCAATAACCGGAAACCTTTTTTGGCCTAATACTAATAGTGATATTTTTTTTCTTGTCATTAAATAGGTTTCGCCCGATGTTTCTGCATTTTTGATGGCAATTTCTGGAAATATAACTTTTCAAAGGAACACTTAAGGAAGTGAAAACAAATGCTGTCAAAATAATCATGAGAACCACGGTTTTACAGTAGATCAATTAGATCAATTATGTACTGAAATTAATTTACAGTGTGTACCGTCATAGATTAATTTTGACACGTTGTTTACTGTTAAACCAAGCTTCCGACAACTATTGTGTGAAACGTATCATTTCATAGTATTTGTTTTCCTTATAAGAAGGAAATATTATCGGTGTTCCAATGAAAACAACAATTTGTTGAACTTCGCGAGATATCTTTAAGGGACTGTTTTTTTCTCTGGTAATGGAATTATATTTTGGCTTGCCTGATTAAAATCCGATTGGGTCTGAATAGACGGGCAGCGGTCTACCTTTGATAAAGGTTATTAAGCCTGTGTCGCTGAGAGCAGCACAGTAAACATCACAAAGCACAACGATCCCATGACACCGGGTTCCGACGGTGCCTGGTTAGAAAGAACATGAGCCGTCTCCTGGCTAGTTTTACCGTCACCCAAATGTATTCAATCGGCACGATGCAATTTTCTGCGGTCTCAGCAAAGTTATTTACTTAAAAAGGAGACATAAGAATTATCGCATAAGACAAATTTTGTAAATTTAAGGGAATGTACAACTGCATTGGCATTTAGCAAAATACGTTCATTTCAGCTCTCTAGTCAAGAAATATAGGCCTAACCTGTGACAGTTTCAAGCTCACGTTTTTGAGAAATCAACTCAAACTTGTACATGTTTTTTTGTTTAAGTAAAGACTATTTGCGGTGACACCATGTGAAATTCTCAATTGAGTAGGCCTAATTAGTTCTGAAAAGAACTGGAGGTTACAACTCGACGTTGCGATCAGTAGGCCTATTTTCTGATCGTCTTCTCCTGAATTTTTGTAAAATCAACGTAACAATTCCTGTAATTCCATCTATAAAAGATGAAATCACTTCAGATGAAATAATTTATCATGACGATTGATACGTATACCAAGTTTACAGCACGTAAGCCTCTCCAAATAATAAATTGTTAATTTTACAATCTGGTAATTACCAATGTTGTATATATATATTCCCTTTATTAAACGCCGAGCCAGCTTACTGAAATCTAAAACTGGAGTACCCTGATGGTTATTCACAATCAGTACATCATGCATGCATGTAGAATTTAAATTCTGCGGAGAGAAGAACGAGATAACTAAATATACTTCCCTGCTGCTTTGGGAATATCTGTGTAGCATTAAAATTAGTACAAAGAAAATCTATAAAATGGTTATGCACAGAACATCCGACACTCGCAAGAGTATGGGTGTCCTTTCACGAAGTCAATTTATAAGAGCAAGCAGAAGAAATTTAATTTAGTTTTTGTCATTGTGTGAAAAGGCCTCTGATTTCACATCAGAGACACGGTACCAGGAGTACGGGGCCGTCACTTAACAGTCGTGTAACCCGGAATATAATTCTATGCCAGGCCCATAATATGCAAGCCGGCTCTTAATGAAACCTGCCTATATTGTGCAATCCGGCGATTTATTTTCTGCAGTAAACTTTGTCCACTATATGCATTTGTATTCTAAAAATTAATTTTTGACTTTATTTTCCTTTAAAAAATCTTATACAGCCGTGAAATACTATTATACAGGAAGGTTTTACTACGGAATGAATAATGACAATAAACAAAATAAACAATTATAGGTACGTACCACCTACTTGACCACTAGACTACCATGATAGGCGAATTTATCGGTGAATTAATTAGAAGAACCTTTTTAAAATTATATCCAATTTCTAAGCCATTGGCGAAGTGTACTGCAGAAAAAATTTCCAATTGCAGCCAAAATTGCTGGATCGATTGGAATTCTGCCGTGCAGTGCTTTAAACGACTTGTTCGCATAGGGGTTGCCCGATTTGTGAGGCCTCTTGTAGCCACTGTTGTATAATGGGAAATTTGGTCCCCGCGTATACAATGTATCACGTATTTTCCTGTTGGCAAAAAAAGATGGCCGTAAAAAAAGCGTGTCGCCGCACCGATTTTGAAGCCGACCGATGACCAGAAACAAGAGACATTTTTGGCCTTAATGAACGAATTATTACTTAAAAACTTACTTGGTGTAAAGTTGTCACACGTATTAATCATCCAGAGACTAAAGTGCTTGCTGGCAACGGTTTGTAAAACGTAAGAACATAATAAAACAAAATATGTTACAGTTCATCTTTGTTATGTCTAATAACTTGGGCTAAGCACCAATTGTCATGAAATTTTCACAGGTAAATTTTCGTGACAACTAGATCTAGAGAAGGTTACAATGAACGTAATTAACCAAAATAATAGTAATGTTTCACTTTCCCTTAAAGTATAGACCAATTGATATGCATAGGATAATCGTACAATACATTGCCCTCAAGACGCGGGGTCGAAGAAAAAGAAGACACACTCGCTGATTATCAGACGTCAGATGATAAAAATAATGCACCTTATAAAATATGCTGCTGTCCCGTGTAAAGGAGTCTTAGCTTTCAACGGTAAACGAAACTTCATCACATTTTAACGACTACAATCGGTGATTTACTTAAGTCCCATCTATTATGCATGTATGGCACACAAGGGCCTACGCTCATGAAAGTATAACGATAATTTTAGCACCGATATTTTAGTCGTGTCGAATTCGGTGAATTATGGATATATCATTATTCTCAAGCTTAGTCGGTAATGACGTCACAAACGCAAACGCTTCAATGACAACGTTGTCCGAAATTAGTTTATTCGTATTTTTTTATTTTTTATTTATTTATTTATTTTTTTAAATTAGAGTAATAGCGGAGTTTTCTCTTCAACAGACAAACGTATCAGTACTGCCTCATTTAATAAGCACACATTTTCTACGAACAGAATCTGAAAGAATCCTAGTAAAATTAGTCGCCGAGAATGTGCCCCAAAGACATTTCATACACGATTTTCTCTTAAACGTGCAGAACTTCACGTCACGTAGACGGAAATTGTTGGTAGTCACAGCTCATTATGGCGGACAGTTCCAAGACAATTCCAATGCAGTGCCAATGAGCATAACACGTGCAATGTCCACAGTACGTAAAACCTAACTCACAGAAACACAAACTGGTTATATCATAATTGATTGCAATGAAAACCTCCACTTCTTTTTACAGATTCGATCACAATGGCTGGAAATGTGGCATTCAATTACCATGAAAAAAGGCGGCGAAAGTAAGAACCGCGCCATTTTGAGTTCCACTGGGACACAATACGTTACCTGTGAGGGCAGATTTGGTTCTTGTGTTTGATTAGCCCTATATGCGCTGTAATGGCAGCAATTGAACTGTATAATCCCCAGGGAGCTGAGATGGTTTCAGGAAGGATTTATGAGCCTGATGAGCAGGGGTAATAATGTAATGCGCCTTGAGCACCAGTTTGGTGGATACGTGCGCTATATAAGTCCACATTGTTGTTATTATTATTATTATTAATAATATGCAATTACCGAGTGTATTACCGAGTGCAATGTGAAATGGTCTAATGAATGGCACAAAAGGACAATTCCAACAAAGGAATTTAATAGTAAAATTACAATAAGCTAAACAAAAAAACTCTTGTGTTTCTGGTCTCCGCGCGCGTTGCCTCAGACCTACCCGTCGGCATTTCTTGTTTTACTATGATTGGAATTCTGTCGCGTAATATTTTAAACGACTTTTTCTTCTTCAAATAGGCGATGAACGTTTGCCCGATTTGTGAGGCCTCTCTCAGCCGTCATACTTTGTGAGACATTTGGTCGTCAATAACCGCGTATACATGTGTCACGTATTTCACTGGTTGGCAAATAAATATATGTTTAAAAAAAAAAAAAAAAAAAAAAAAACGACCTGTGACCAGAAATCGGAGACTTTTTGTTTAGCTTTATTATATCCACGGACCGGCAAGTTAAAATTGAAGCTCTATATTATATTTATGAGAAAATGATTGGAATTCATTCACAGTTTTTAAATGATTTCTTGGTATGGAACACCTGATGGGCAAAAATGATGAAACATTGATCCATCCAACATGTCAATTAAACAACTTTTATTTATTTCTTTTTTATTTATTATTTATTTTATTATTTTCTCATCGACAGTCTAGTATAACATTAAGATGAAGTTGGACTCGACTGCATCACGAACGGCTTATCTGTGCGATGAAGGAGTATTAGTGGTTAAAGATGGTTGGGGAGGTATTTGATAAAGTTATCTGAGTTTAACACGAAATCAGTGTTAAGAATTCCCAATTAAAAATATTATCTCCTTAATTTTTGAAGGATGGGCTACTGTTTTTTTAAAAATTATACATCTATGACTGTTTAAAATTATTCGTTTGGACAAACATAAACAAAGTAATTATGAATTTAAACATTGCACTGTAAGAAATATTGGGCAAACACAGTTGATATGTTGCCCAACACTGGTCAACATATCAACAGGTTACAAAGTTGGTTTACCATTGCCCAATGTTTTTTGCCAAAATATGTGAACAGTTAGGGTGAAATAACCTTACCCAACACCATATGCTGCCTAACGTTTTTACAGTGTGTAAAAGGTTTGATTGTATCAGTCTTGTGGATGTAGTTTTTCTTCAGAATTTCACATCTATATCCAATCATGGATGTTGGCAACATGATATTAAACAAGAATTCAAAAGTAGAGAATTAGCTGTGTCTTTGGTAATTGGCCAGATGATTGAAGCAATAACAAATGGGAATCGACTGTAAAGAACGTCTTCAGTTCGGTGTTCATTAAGCCCAACACTGATTCATTCACAGGCAGGGTTATGTCTCTCCAACAACTGCTGTGTTGATGACGTACCGTTACCGTGTCTGCTCGTTAATTTACCTGGGCGCATATATAGTGACGCAACTGTGGTGGATATCCAAATCCTCTAAATCAAATGACTTGTCATTAAAAATTGTTGAGGCACGCATGGTTGACGGACGTGGTTGTGGTAAATAAGCCACACCAGACGATCAGAAATCGTGTAACGATTGCCCGGCGCCCTCTTTATACTTCTTATTGAACATCTAGATATTACTACATCCATCTATTAAAAATAACTCATGCGTCACTTTATGTAATGTGAAGCTCTTATTTAGCCTTGAGCTTGGGCTGGAGCAAGAAATGTTATAATGACACTGCCCGATCCAGAGCGTTATACGTACACTGCACAAACCAGGGTACTGGACAACTCGCGCAATATAAACAATAAGGAATACTAAAGTTGGAACCACAGGTATAACTTTAATAAATTAGGTTTTGCAGGGTAAACGGAAAACTCACCCTTTTTCAACATCCACCCCACTCTATTTTGGTTCACGCTATCTATGAAGGGGAAGACAGTGGGCAATGTCCTCTCCCCCCATTTGGATTCACGCTGACAAGTAAGTACACACATGGCCCCAGTGTACCCACTCTCCATTGGGCCTACAAAGGTACACTGCATGCCAGAGCAAACCCCCCTAACCCCCCCCCCCCCAAAAAATAAAACCGTGGGTACGGCCAGGTTGCGAGTGGCGACCTCGTACATGGGCGACAAATAGGCCCCTCTTCCTGCTTGTGAACTCGTAAACCCCATTGCAGATCCACAGTCTCGAAAGGAGGGGGGACATTGCCAAATAATGGGAGAGGAAAGGGAAAATACATTCCCCTCCCCTCCCCTCCCCTTCCCTTCCCCCTCCCCTCTCCAGGCTGTATGTCTTCTTTCGGAAGGCATCCCACTTTGGTGAAATCCTGGATCTGTCAATGTTAATTCAACTTGAAACGTAGTTATTTTCGTCTAATTTAAAATAATTGTATGGTATAGCCTAGGCCTATGGCGCTCAATGGCATTTAGGTTGATGGAATTCTTGCGTCGGGTGATAAACAATTGATTTAATTGGCGTTTGTTCTTATTGGGGTTAGGTCAGCGCAAGACTTGGGTATTTAGCAGACATAAAAGACGACTGCATAAACAAACAATACCAAATACGTTCGACTTTGATATAACAAGATGCATATTTCTTCCATAGTGTTTCATCGGTTTGATCATTATTTCATCGTTTCTTATCGGTACATTTCTATTTTCCTTGTAAATTAATACTTTCAAATGAGATATACCCGGTCAGTCATTTTGAGAGAAAAATTGTTTGAAAGTAATATACTTTCTTTGTACAAGGAACATAGTAATGTACACATGTTTAATATATCACTTATTCAAAATAAGGATTTATAAGGTAGGCTTATATTATAACTGTATCCTTCAAAACTTGAACGGAGGAATTGAATCACAGGCCTCCATTAATTCGCATTAATGGGATAAGTCGACCTTAACTTCAAAATGAAGCATTCATTTAAAACAATAAATTGATGGCTGTTTCTAAGATGTATGTTTTTTGTTACTGATTAAAAAATCTCATCCTATTTCATTTTGTATAGCACTGAAATATAATTACACAACACTTACACACTTGCTTTGACATACGGTATTACCGTGCAGAGCCCAGAGAATATGAGATCCATTAGAAGTAATCTTAACAAAGATCTTAATAATTTACAACAAATTATATTCCTCTATCAATCTTTTGCGCCGTTCAACACAGCAGACAACATCCCCAGTTAAACTGGCGGGATTACAGGTCATATGCGTGATTAACGGGTTTACAGATGTGCAGCAGCTGGAGAGTGCAGGTCTCTATACGCATTCACTGAATTGTCAAAATGCCGAACCCGCCAGGAGTAAATAGAACGAGTTGAGACCCGAGTAATGACCGAAAAGAGTGGTGTTTTAAACATGGTATACACCCCCCGCTATTTGTGGCAAATGAGGCTCAAGTGTATTGCTCACGTCACCCGCTGTCGCTATTACAACAAAATGAGGCTAGTATTGTTACCATGTCTTGTGGACTCACTACAAGTTAATTAATTTTGACATTTTGCTGAATGAATTTTGCCGAATGTTTCTCTAAATCACTCCCTTTTCACCAAAACACTCGCAAGATCACACGATCAACATCGCAACATGAGTATACATGGACAAACGAAGTAATTATGAATTTAAATATTGTAAAAGGTTTGATTGTACCAGTCCTGTGGATGTAGTTTTTCTTCAGATATGGGTTCTAATGCTTTGTTTTTAAATTTTTTGATTTGAGGTTCTCATATCTCATCTGCGATCTGTTTTTAAACATTGCAGGATGGTTTGATTCTCATTGACCGCGCGTTCAATGTTGAAATTAATTTTTAAAAAAAAATCACAAATGAAACTAGTTACACTCTTAAAAATGAAAACAAGTTGAATCAACATTTAAAGAGGTCGGTTAGTGACAACTATAAGCTGAATTTCAATTTTAACAAATTTTGAATTAACATTTATTAGGCCCTAAGTTAAATTTAACTTGACTACGTGTTCTTTTGAGTTACATTTTCTTTGAGTTAAATTTAACTTAATCAAGAGTTGTCATTGACCGAACCTTATAATTCTGTTTCAACACTTTAGTTGTTAGAGTACAGATAGATCATGATAAAAGGAAAAGTGATTCAGCTTGTACAACATGCAATGGCTGTTACTGAATGCATGTATAGACAGTTGTTTCCGATCGAAAATAAAGCGAATGGCAATTATATTGAGTCACTTGGGATTTCGGGCTCCTTGAATAATTACCCTCATTGAATGAACATCTCAGGTGAATTATAATTACTGCAGCAATAAGATTCAAAATTATGTAGCCTTGGTTCCGATTGAGTAATTACGTTTTTGTGCATGCACACTTGATGGGAATTAAGTGACATGCACATTATGTACGAAAAGCCTGTAACAACTCAAATAAATACCAAGATTACCATCTAAATTATTTACTCAAACACATCCATACTTTCTGGCCACAGCACCTTTTTAAACCGCCGTACCCTTACTCTCTCTAGTTAGACTAAATTTAATCAAGATTATTGCCCAATAACTGTTCGCATAAAATGCAGAGAAAAAGCAACATTTAGTTTGTTGTTTTTCGTGACGTTACTACCTTTACTTCAATCAAACTTTCAGGTAAAATGTCTACGTTGAAATTTTTGGGAAAATGCGTAATTAAATTGTCTGTTTTTATTTTTATGTTGTATAATTTTTATGTTTCTTGCAGAAAATACTTGAAGAATGTATTAATAATATATGTTGTGATAACAGTTTACTTCGCTGTCATTCGCTCACTGTCTCGCATAAATATCATATTGATCTTGCTGGCGAATGCACTCACAAAATCATTAAAGAGTACATCGATGTTCAAAGCAAATGCAAACACGAATTCTGCTTCCGGCAATGGAAATGCCTGCTGTTTTTGTTAGCTCAGCTCATAATGTAAACGATTTTTTCTTCTCTACAGTTGATTAGACACTGCAGTCTCGACTATATAAAAACGTTATTTGTGTGCGTTACTGCATCTTAATTTCATTAGTTATTACATGTTCATATACACCTCATATAGTGCGATATCTTGTTGGTCTATAATGGTGCACAATAATTACATAAGTATGAACAGAGGAAATTACTTGGCGTCGCTAGCTTTGCGTTGGGATGCTTTGCGTTGGGATGTTGGGATATTGCCAGAGAGATTCTCAGTAATCTTGTATTGACCTTTGATGGCAATTTCCGAACACGTCGGCCAATAATTAATTGATTTATACTTATTTCCAAATATACATATGGAGCTGGATGAAATGATTCCATAGACGATATTTATTGCGCTTTATAAAATACATCTTTAGGCTAGCTGTTTAGATAAATGTACACACTATGTATATAAATGTACACCTGTATTTAAATACATGGATCATTAATGTTTAAGTATGCATAGACAAAATATAACGCAAATAAAGGAACATATTAATTATGATGAATTATGATGAATATCACCTACTCACTTTTATACAAATGTTTGACGAAAACTTTAAAATACTATGCATTTCCTTTCATCTGCAAGCTTTTGGAGGTGTAAATGGTATATCTTGATTTATCACTCTATGAAACAAAAATCATTCTCAAAATATACACTTTTCTCGAGGAAATAATAAAATTTAATAAAAAGAGGACGTCCTTGCCCGTTGCAAATTCTACAAAAATAAATATTGGAGCGGATTTACAAAGAGGAAGATAATGTTGTGTGGCTGCTGTTGCTGTAGATGATGTTGCTGCTGCTGCTGCTGCTGCTGCTGCTGGTAGTGTTTGTTATTGTTTTGTTGTTTTTGTTAGTAGTGGTGTCGTTAATACTTTTGTTGTTGCTGTTGTTGCTGCTGCTGTAGATGCTGTTGCTGCTTGCTGCAGCTGCTGTAGATGATGTTGCTGCTGCTGCTGGTAAGGTAGTGTTTGTTATTGTTTTGTTGTTTTTGTTGGTAGTAGCGTAGTTGATACTTTTATTGTTGTTGTTGTATATGATGTTGTTGCTGTATATGATGTTGTTGCTGTATATGATGTTGTTGCTGCTAGTGGTGTTGTTGTTGCTTGTGTTGTAGTTGCCGCTGCTACTTTTGTTTGTTATTATTGACACGTTGTTGACTCATATGGCGGTCTCAACTGCCAGTCTACAAGTTTTTTGGACCCACTCGTCAGTCCTCTGCATCTTAAGTGATCTATTAGTGCAAGTAACCACACCATGCCTTGCTAGCATCTGTCTCAGTTCATCCTTGGCTGCAACATCTGGTGAACTATCACAACTGTTAGCTTCCTCTCTGAGGGAGAGAGCCTCTCGTTCCGGTACTAACCAGGGCTCATTCATGTATTTGTTTATCTCACCAATGGCACAGCGGCGCTCAGCTTTCGGGTCCAGGATCTTCCTTAAAAGCTTCTTCATCTTGGACGAGAACTTCCTCCATTCGATTGGGGTAACGTTAACTCTCCGTCTCTGCCACTGGGTGAAATTGCGAAAGGAGGTATCTTCCTTGGTGGCCGTTCCCCATGGGAACATCCCAGAGAGCAGACAGAAGATCAAGACCCCAAACGCCCAGACATCTTGGCCGTAGTCGGCCACATACCCCTCGTTGATCACTGTTGAGCAGGTTTCTGGTGCCGTGTACGGTACATTCGGTGCTTTCTTCTTGACAGTGTCACCTTGCCGTTGAGTGTTTCTGAAATCAGAGAGTTTCACCACTGTCATGCTGGCATCGAAGATGAGTATGTTCTCTGGTTTAACGTTGCCGTGTACGAGTAACCTCTTATGCATGAACATGAGCGCTGAGGCTACTTGGCTTATGCATGATTTAGCCCGGTCTTCGTCAACACCTTGATGAGGCGGTATTATCTCAAGGAGGTCCCCCTGCTTGGCGTACTCCTGGACAAATATAAACGCTCTGTCAGTCTCTACGGGTTTGTCGTATGTGATGAGGATGGCTGGATGCACGGCTAGCCGGCAACTAATTTGAAACTCCCGCAGGAATTCATTAATTCTGATCCTTGCCTTGTCATGATATTTCAGCACCATTCGTTTGCCAGTCCTCCTGTCCACCACAAGCTCTACTTTGTTAAATTTCCCTCTACTGAGCACTCGAATTGTGATGTAGTGGCTCGGGCAGGACAGGGCATCTTCAAATTGTGCCGATGAAGGGGCATCCCCCGCGGTGGTACGAGTTGGAGTTGCATCTGCCGGGGCCAGACTTCGTGCCTCAATTTTATCCATTGGAAGGAACATCACCTCCCGTTCCGACGCAGTAGTTCTGTGCAGTCCGAACCAAAACACCGCACTTGAAACACCAACGGTCTCCAGACATTGTTATGTTGAAAACTACACGGTGTTTTCCCCGAAATTCTGTTTTACGCCCGTTCACTTTATGCACATGGCATACATGTCACTGGCATGTCGCTGAGTTAATAACGAAAGGTCCGTGTCACCGTTCCAGTTTGGAAATGTGCCACAACAACATGAGTTCAGACTTCGCAGAAATAAACCAGCAAGCAATCATCATGGACGTTTGTAGATCAAGTTTGTCGATTTTAAATCTTGAATATTACAGATGGTATCCCGTATTTCCGGTGTCTCACATACAACGATTCTTCGTCGGTCGCTTCGTTGTGTGGCTGACCATTAAGAAGTAGTTATATTCCGTTCAGTCGTTACTGTCTGCAGCATGTAGACCTATGTGCGTGTGTGTAAAGGCTGTGAATATGTAAAGAACCATACGTCAAACAGACCAAACCATTGACGAGAGAGGGTGCTATCTTAGGTAGATAGCAACGATGAATTATCAAACAATTCCCCCACTTAAAGATCTGGCCATTTCTTATAAGGAAAAAAGCTGCCGGTCTCAGTGTTTAACGATTATACATCGTCGCGAATAATTTGTTCCACAAAGCCAGAAGGAAGTGTTTGAATATTGTATTTTGAAAGCGGTAAAAGTAAACATGCTATTCCCATTGGGGATCTGTCGACGCGTGCTGTTTTCTTTTCCCAGTCGTCCCTATGCCCCCTTCTCAGTAATTCTCACCGTTGGCAGTGTGACGCAGCTTGCCACTGTAAATTGCATTACGGATTTTGGAAGTTTTTTGTATTACATAGTATGCCAGACATGCAAATAATATTATATGCACTCATTATATGACGATGATTGTCATTAATGAGCGACGAAAAAGTGCACCGACACCCGTTAATGACAGTTCAGTGCATCTGACAAGAAAAAGACCTGTAAATGATGCTTGCTATTATTAAATAACCAAACATTCTAGGCCACCTCTGCTGTAATATTTCAATATTTAATTACCCTGAAATGTCATTACCGTAGTATTAATTTTCCATGATAATATTTTAAGTTGTACACCCGTTTCATCAATATGAATCTATTTATAATATGTTTGTGCTGTCGATTAGACTGCATACGTATACGAAATCCATATGCGGAATCAATTAGTTCTAAATGAAAGACCGTGTACTCTGATTTACAGATCCACATTTTCCCATTACTGCTTTGAGTAATACGAACACAATTTATATTCCATTTGAAATAAAACAAACAAATGATTGTTTGCTAATTTAAGAACAGATACCTTACGGGAGTTGCAACGTCGGTAACAACCAGATGAGGTTGGTACGCATATCAATCATTCTGATAAATGTTTTCGTCTAAAGTGCCTAAAATCTTAGAACAAAACACAAATTGTTATGGCGCATTTACAAAAATTTCCATACGGCAACATTTGGTTAAACATAACAATTCCTTGGAACAGTTAGTTTTGTGATATTTTTTCTTAAAACTAGGTTGAAATGAACGTGTTTAATTTACCAAAAATCAATGTTCTACATCCCCTTTAAAATACATATATTATTGCAGTAACTTAACATGGGTACATTTTGCATTCAGGGCTTTTAAAAATAACATTTCATCTTTTGATTATTCATTATCATTCTGTTTTGATTTATTTTAAAAGAAAAACCTGTCTCAACCTCATGCCCTTCCTTGATAACGGATAATTTCACAATTCTCTCACCATAAACCTTCAATATCATTTATTTTCACAGCATTACAATACAAATATATTTTGAAACATTCAATATTGGATTTAAAAAAAACTCTTTACTCTTGCTACACCTAAACTTTAACATGCACTTAAGACATTTGTGTGTATTTTTTTAACTTTTTAAAAGCGAAGAGAGGCATTTAAAAAAAGAACTGAATGAGTTGCAAGGCAAATCAATAATACTCAGGTTTGATTCAGTTAGTATAATTCAATCAACTTTATTACTTTGCTATATGCCGCTGTCTCAACCCGACGCTAAGATGCACCTTCATTTCGAAGACGTCAGCAGCGAATTCCTAAGACGTTGTGTAGTGGGACTATTTTAAGCTCCATTGTGGGTAAGCGGTCATCGTATAGACGTGTAAGTAGCGTCAATGTCAGTCTTGAATCGGACTGTTCCATCGTGAGTGTTCTGGGTTATACAAAATTTAAACATTTTATCGTTAAGCTGATTATCCAATACTTTATTAAATTATGAAGGAGCCTAAACCTAGCCTCAGCGTGGATAAATATTCAGTTGTGAGTAATTGTTCTCCAACCCTCACACTCATAGGCAGTAACCAAAATAACACTGGATTCAACTGCCTTAATTGTATATAATATTTTGTTTTTTCTAATGTTTTTTTTTCCACAAACATTGTTGAACAAACAATTATGAATAATGACAATGCAACAGTAAACAGAAACAAACACACCTACCTCACCGAATTTGGAAAGTTCTGGATTCTGCCGTTGTATAGATGTTTTGTATTTTTCAGTAGTGACACTAATGCATCAGTATTTCTTACCGAGTACGAGGGTGTACGGAAAATAATCATGGCGGCACACACACATGCAGCAGACTATATTTTGGGCTTGCTCATTCATGGAATGAATAAAATATACTAATCCTATTAAGTCAGTTGTACAATTCAAGTAGGACATAGCATGAATAAAAACAACAGCTGTCTCAAAGGCATTTAGCAATACACGACTAGGCTATCAGGTCGCTTCTCCCTGTAGGATAGCAGTAACAGAATTATGCATATATATTTAATAAAGGCAGTATACTTTATGCTATGAATCAAAAGATATCCATGCAAGTGGATCCTGCTCCTTATGATGTTGCAATTCCCAATTCCAATTTTAAATTGAATTCACGTTTCTCGAAAATAACAACATGGCAGACGAATTTTTTAGAAAATAATTATATCAATTTTTCCCGGTAAACTCCCAGTGGTGTAGGCCCTATGGGCAATTCCATGGTTACTGACGTTACATTTTTTTGCGGTTTGGGGCTCACTCTCAATGCCATAATATACAATTAACTCATAATTTTGTCACAGTAATTACATTATACCTAGACCTTACTCAGCACAAAATAATAATTTCAGAAATTTGTTATAATAGATAAAATAGATAAAACGCAACATTTTATGCCGAAAAATGTAACGTGAGTAACCAGCAGTTTTCTCTTACATAGTTTACATATAACAAATTTGTGAAATTATTTTGTTGTACTGAGTACAGTTTGGTTATATTGCAACTACTGTGAAAAAACTGATAAGTGAAATATAAAAATAAGGAAACATGGTATTAAGAGTGGGCCCAATATATTTAACATGTAACGTGAGTAACCATGGAATTGCCCCTATAAGTTCCCTTTAAATGGATTGTTTTTCAAATTTTTTCTACCATTTATGAACACTTCCATTGCAATTTTATGCAAAAAATAAATGTTTTACAAGGCTTTCACTGGTTGTGATTTTAACATTTAATAACAAACGGCTGAATCCTAAATATTTGTATTGTACAAAATAGATATATCATTTGGCATCTCATTATCTTTGCAAATTTTAAAGGGAAGGTTCAACATTGGCATTCTCAAAAAAGAAGAAATAAAATAGTTTTACATTAATGTTCTTATAGGTCTGAGGCCAAAAAAAGTGGGCTTCAAAATCGGTGCGGTGACGCGCTTTTTTCGGCCATCTTTGTTTTTGCCAACAGTGAAATACGTGACTACATTGTATACGTGGGGACCAAATTTCCCACATACAAAGTGGCTAAGAGAGGCCTCACAAATCGGACAAACGTTCATACCCCTATTTGAAAAAGTAGTTGTTTAAAGCACAGCACTGCAAAATTCCAATTGATCCAGCAATTTTGGCTGCAATTAGACATTGTTTCACAGAAGAAAAAAAAGAAAGAAAAACAAATTAAAAATGCTGACGTGCGGGTCTGAGGCAACGCACGCAGAGACCAGAAACCGGAGACTTTTTTGCCCAAAGTGTTCATGTTTAAATAGGTATGAATGTCGTGTTTGTTGATCGTAAAAATATGCGCTTTTTCACTATTTTCTCGTCAACGAGATTCAAAGAGAGTAAACCCTGAGTTATCGTAGACAAGTTGCTGGTCTAACAGTCTTCCGTAAAATGCAGTGTTCTCTGCTGCCTCATCCACTGGACAGTCTCAAACTACCTCAGCTTAAAGCATACCGTTCTACCAGACAGTCATCTACATCCCATCAACATACAGTTGTTATTCCAAAATCTCGTACCTCACCGCATCAGAGGTCCTTTTTAGCTTCTTTTGCCAGGCTCTGGAACTCTTTACCTGCATCTGGTCAGTTCTTCAAATCTAATGTTCATCATCATCTGATTAATCTGCAACCTGCTCAGAATATATGAATTTTACCAAGGGTATCCCTCGTGCTTCTTGTTCTCTTGGGCAGTGTTTAAATTTAAAAAAAAACAACAACAACCCGGAGAGGCAGTTTTGTCAACTTGACCAATGGCAGTTTGATCAATGTTGTACATTCCCTTTGATAACGTGTTATATTTGTATAGGTTGTATCAAATTTAAATTGTATAAGATCTTTAGTCCTATGTGGATATATAACGTGTGTGTTCAAGTGCATTGGTGATTGTTTATAACATCAAGACAAATCTCTTTAAAATTTTTGTATCATTGTTGAACTGGGAAATGGTAATGAAATTATCTGAATCTGTGCATAGTAGTGCATACCACTGTCGCCTGTTATCACCGGATATATTAAGATATCGACTGACGGGAAACTGGACACTCTGTGCCGATAAAAAGAGTTCCACCTTGCTGGACAAAGTCTTCGTGTGGGAAAACTCCACTCAGGGCGTTCTTTTTAGTGAATCTGTAATGCAATTAGAAAGAATAAAGTATCCGATTCCTATTAGAATTAGATAGTTTTCTGGGATGGACCAAGGTGGAGCCACATATCTATTATTTTTAAACAATCAAAATAAACAAAGGAATATGAGATGTTTATACAAAACTATATTGATTGAATTAAATTATAATAATAATAAAATAAAATTATAATGTAAAAATGCATTTACATTTTTAGAAGCTTCTTTGTTGGTTTATTAGTTAGAATCAATTTTATACAGAAGTGAAAGACTAATTAAGACACAAATTGAAACAAAACACCCCACCCGTCCCCGAGCAGATACATATTATGTTTAAAACGACTTTCATCAATTTGTATTTTTTACATGGCCTAAAGTAATTTCCTTTTGGCTTCCAGGCTTAATTAACTACATACGCGTGATGACAACTTGGTGATTGGTTATACAAGAATATAACTACTATGATCCCACGGCTACTGATTGGCTCTTGCTGCTAGTATAGGAAACAAAGATTAAACACCTTTCATCAATGACGTCAAAGCGGTTCAATATTTCTTTAACGATTGCTTTGGCCCAAAATTAAACCCTGTTTTCATGTTTATTTAATTTTCAGTTTCCTATTACGGTCACCGGCGACGAAATTAAATTGTCCCAATTATTAGGACTTTTTTTTTATTCATGAACTCATATTGATCCTTAAAGGTGTACATAACATTTAGCTTCAACTGTCGTTTTTTCTCAAATAAAACAATAAACCGTATAGCAATGTTACCCGTATAGCGCACACAAAATAATGGGATGAGGAACGTGGACATGCAAGGCATCTATAACATGATAACAATACAATATTGTCAAGTACATCAATATAATATACATTACGAAAGTTGACGGGGGGACTACGTCTGTGTCTGTCTGATTGGGTTTATTTGCATACGAGTGTAGCAGTTCCTAATGTTTCCCTATCCATAATGTAACCCGGCCCGTAAAGTAACAACGGATCATTATATAACCAAGTCCATAATGCAACCCGGCCAATAATGTCACCAAGCCCATTATGTAACCAGGCTAATATCCAATCATGCTGATGATGTGACCTGGCCCAGAACTGGTCTTATGTCGTCCGTATACCAACCCAGCTATGTGTGCAATGTATTTCTTCGTTAGCCTGGTAAGGTGGTATAGCAGCTCAGTGGATAAAGGCGCACAGCACAGGCCTATATGCATCACGTTTTATGCTAATTATTCTCGATACGCAGTGATTTTTTTCATGCGAACGTCTCTTCTATGGCTAGAGCTCATTCCTTAGGAAATGAACTGAGATACTTTTTTTGTTATTTTAATTGTACTCGTTGTTGTCGCTTTTATTTCTAATGTGAATTCTTCTTTCACACATTTCAATACCATGGTATAATAATAATTTAAAAAAAAACGATTGTCTGATGTGAGTTGAGTCATGGGGTTTGTACATCCTCGTAATTAAATCTTATCTACAATATAACCCAGCCTATACTCTAAAGCCGACTGATATCTTGCCCAAACTATAATTGTTATAACCAATACACCATGTAAATACATCCATACTATTAGAATCAAGAGATATGTGTAAAACCAACATGTTACAAATTTCTGTTGTTTTACTGTGTCATTATAACGAGGCTATAGTGAAAATGCATAAGGTTTTTCCGTATTCATTCAAATACCAATTGAGTTTCATGTAAATCTGTGATCAACAATTTTCAAAAATACCAGTCATATACAGTGAATAAAGGGATTATAAAGATACATTTAACTTTCATAAAAAGGCATTACACCTTGTAAAAACCCTAATCGGTAGATATCACCTGAAGTGAAAGGGGGTGATTTAGATCCCAACAGCTGGCTTGTTTTGTCATGGCATTTATTTATTCAGTTATATTTTGAAACATACTGTGCAACGCCAATGGTTAACCGATCCCCAGTCAATCCTGTCAAACTTGTCTGGCTTTATGTCGCTTGGTGGCGCTCTGCAATCTTATCATGCATCGAGCAAGAACCACTCTGCGTCAGTAGTTCGCCGACTGAATATTCCGATTAAGTGACGACTGTAATGAGAGCCTACGGCGATGCAGAATCTCAGCTGCAGCGCGCGTGGGTACGGTAATAATGCACGCTAGGTTATAGCAGTGCAGATATAGCTCTCTAGCAATCCCGTATCCATATGTTTCACTGTCTGTTTCTTTCTCTGCTCGATGTGCGCCTTGCTTCGCAGCATATGGGAGGCTTAGGTCTAACACCAGGCACCTTGTGCTGCGAATGAGGGCAGCTGTCTGGCGGGGAGACCAACACAGTGATTTCCTTTTGTAACAGCATCGGTATAATCCCTGTGGGATTGCTCTGGAGAGCTCAAAGTGTGACACTGATGCAGGCATTGTGCTGCAATACATCCCTGCAGATATTGGTACAGATACTCTGCTAGCGGGTGACGCCGAGGCAGAGAGCTTGTTACCGGTCAGCGGCAGCAGCAGCAGCGGAGACGGTCAGGCGCGGGAAGGGCCCAACAATCCAGGCAGCTACCTGTGCAGAGCGACGCAATCCAACCATAATTAACCCCATCGTCTGGTGTCTGTAGGCGTTCGGATGGTGCAGCCCAGGGCGATCGCTTAACTCTTAACATAATCTGGGATTTATCTTCGGTTGTGTAAAGAAGATCCAAAGTTAACATGACAAGGTGCTGAACGCCGCGGCTTGACCAATAGAGGGATGGATTAAGAGAAAAAAGCACGGTACGAAGACATCTGTCTAGCAGGGTGTGCGGTATAGTACGGCTTGCTGCGGTTTATGGTTACCGGTGGCCATCAGTTCTTAAGAAGAACCTCTGTTTAAGACCTACCTTTATATTGGTACCACGGCTGAGAAAAAGGCATCAATATCGATTGAAAGATGACTTCGTACTTTAAGGTTTGTAAACTTATTTTTATGTGTTGAGTGTTAGATAACTGATATTATGCATTAGGCCTTTCTCAGTCCTGCACGTATAGGCGTCGAATCTGTACCATAATATCAATATGTTTTCAAAATTATTAAATAATGTTTACAAATACAAATGCACGTGCGAATTTCAAGGCAGATTATTCCCGCGGAACACGTGGGTAAATAATGACTCATTTATGCATATTAAAAACACTTCAAAATATTTAGCTTTCAGTTATTATATGGAACGAATGTTGGACATTTATTTTTCCGTTCTGTATTCAAATAATATTGATTCAGTTGAATCAATCAGATATCACAGTGTGTACATCATAATTATAGAGCTATATAATTGTATACTCTGTCCACCAATTTACACTCTCCATGATAAATGTACTGGCAGTGTGTGGATGTTTTTTGTATCTCCTGGTGTAGTATCAATGAATATTATAACCATGTTCGTATCAATACAGTTATGCATAATATTCTCCTCGCGTACAAGGCATGCCACCCGAAGGCTATGGGTTCATAATCAACCCGCTATTAATATACCGGTAGTTTTTTCTATTAATATTTGCCAGAAAAAGATTCCATGAAATTCAGATCTGTTTTTACTTTCCAGTGTCCGATTTGGGTGATTAATGTATGTAATGTTCAGTGCGCATGATGTATGGGGATGGACGTCGTGATCGTGTTGAGTGCCTTTGTTGGTTTATAGAATAGCGGGGATGGACTTAATAGAGTGACGGTCAAGTGGACGCATTACGCAAGAGCGTTTCGATGCACTTGGAGGCGTAGCTTTGGTATTTTGGTCATATTAGGTAACGGTTTTTGCAGTGACTGATCTTCAGCTGGAGTATAATGTGCAATCAATATATAAGATGTTCAAAGTATATCGTCCATTGTGTTCGAGGTTTATATGCACCGATAACAAGGTGGCATATGCTTTTCTTAATATTAATGCATAAAATGCCAGTTTAGTTTAATGGCTTCCTATACTTCAAATACTTCATTGTCATCTTCCTCATCTCCCCCCAGCTTCTTACTCTTCTGTCTCCCTATATTTCTTCCCCGTCCCCTTTATCGGCCTCTATCTTTACCCTCACTTTGCTCCTCTTCGGCCTAATGCTCCTCATTAGAACTTCGTGCTCATCAACCCTCCCCATTTCTATTTCTCTTCCTCCCCTTTTCTCCAATCGTTCCCTGTCGTTTCCTATTGGTAATATAAGAATGTGGGAGGAATGATTAGGTATGGTCAGTCATCTCTCCTTGGACTGTATTCCCGATCAGTAAATCAAGCAGCTGGTTATACCAGTTAGGCTTACTCTTTACTTTGCATCGGTCTGCCCGGCGTGATCGTCATACGGCACTGCATTCAATTAAATTGTCGCGCTGCTATGGGTTTCAATAAGATCGCTGCCGATGCTGATTCCACCACGAAGACATCACAGAGTCTGTTGGATTAAAACAGGATCCCACCGACCCGAACTCGGGATTAAACTCGTTTCAGCATGCCATTCGTTTCCTCGTTCATTCTGTTAATACGTGCGCTATCAAAAACACGGAAATACGTGAACTGCTGACATTTACATTAGGATAACGGACAGTTGTTTTGTGTAGATATTGCGGAGAAAAGGAAGATTTGCAGTAGCAAGGTAAATGACGATGTTGCGTCGAGTCTTTGATAATGAATAATCTTTGTGGTAATACAATTTTGTTAAAGTCGCCAAATTGTAATCCGATTTAGTCAGAAGAATAAATGATACTTCGTCTGTGGATTGTCAAAAGTACCAGGTCTACCCCTGCGCTATTGATACATACTTTTGGATTTTTCGTATCCATTCTCACGGGGAATTCTCGTCTCATGAACTCTTCAGTTCAGTTGGAAATTATTTTACTAATCTTAATAAAAATGATAGCACCTGAGACAGATAGATTTGGAGTGATGTTTTGTAGGTACTTAGAGATTACCAATAGAGTATAGGGCCTAGATGATTAAAGGTAGGCGAAGGATTGGTAATTCAAAAATAAGCATACGGTAGGATGCTTATTTCAAAATCACTTGGTTTAAAGCTGATGATGATATCAATCTTATCTTGTCTGAGTTGTCACTTTTAAGAAAAGTTAATCATGAGGAAATATTATAATTCCCCCAAATACCGCGTTTGAATGAGTACAAACAAATCTGAATGCATTTTCCATATGTTAACGACACAATGAAATAAGCTGAAACTTTCACAGGACCTTGGAGTTAATCAACTTTGATATGCATATAAATATGCATCTTGATTTGAAGGAGAGTAAGAATCCTCACAGAAGCAGTTTTGGCAACACTATAACAAAAACAAATTATAATATAAAATAAAATAATAATTATCTTTGATCGATATGTAAATTGTCTCTTCTGGTCCCAGGTTGTATAGCCAGGCTTTTTGACACAAATGGCTTATTATTTTTGTGAACATCAACGTTGGTATTGTCCCTACGGGCGTATGGATCAATATGCGGTAAATGCATTGGAATAGTGAAAAGTCAAGCTTGGTTCACGGATCAATTAAAGAAGTACACACGTTATAAAAGAGGTATGGGGGGGGGGGCGTATTCACCATAGCCAAATGGTCCTCAGTAATTAACATTATTGGACAAAATGTTTTTAGTTTCCAATTTAGGTGGACGTTCCCCCAGAGCATGCTGTATAGATGAAACGTGCCACAGAAAGGCTCAACATAATTAATATACACAAAACATAAAGGCATTTATACGAAATGTACAATATTTGTAATGTTGACAACTATTTTCTACGAGTATGCTTACACTGTTTGGATCAACATTTTCATTTCAATAAACAATCAATATGTACAAAATTAAGCTGATGTTTCGTTTCCCTTTTCACAGATCACTTTTCTTAAAAGGTGCGGCAAAATAAATTCTAGGGAAGATTGATACATTAGGGTGCCGAAATACATGTTCCCCTACCATCTGATGTGATAAGCCCCAACCTCGTGCCCAGTTTCTACCTCGTTCTCACTACTAGACCATGTGGGAAAATGTATTTCCGCGACGCTGATTGGTTATACAACATAAAATATGGAGAGAAAAAATGAGAGACATCATGAATTTTATTTCGAGGAAACAAAATGATGCATAGATTGTTTCCATCATAATAGCATGCCCATTTTTTCCATTGTTTGGATAACTGATTTTACCGGAAAAGAAAGCATGCAGATCTCGCCAAATAGCAATGCATGAGATTTGAAAGCCGGATAGCCTAGTCCCGGCCTCCCTATAATTCCACAAATTGCACCACTAATCCTAACTGTGTGTCAGACTATACCACAAAACACATCACCTGCAAACAACTTTATTTTTAAAGATGTGTGGGCATTGTAATCGTCTAGTTTCATGGGCGAGCAGTAGGATTGCAAGTAATCCCGATACCGCTCGAAAGCCCTGGGGACAAGGTTGGCCCTGCCCTTACGGGGCGGACTAAATCATAATTATTATATGTGTTTACATTTAGAAGTGTCCACGTCTATGTGAGAACCATGCACTTCTTTCATCACAGGTAACAATATATATGTTTATACATGGGGATTTGACTTTGATCCTCACACAACGTCAAGAAGTATAAAGTACACTGATGAATATGATTTGAGATATCGCTCCAAAAAACAAAAAAAATGCTGCCGACATCTGATCTAAATTATTTAAAGGGAATGGAATATTACCCGATTACAAAATTACCGAATTACTATCCGAAAACTAACTCTATATGAAGTTGGTACAAATCATCCTGAAAATGATTCCACCTGAAATACTATTCCATGAGAAACATGAAGATTTTGTTCAAAGTTGTTAGATGGCAACTTTGTGCGTTAAGTGTTTTTTTTTTTTTTTTTTTTTTTGATTGTGAATTCTTTTTTCACACTTTTCTCATAACAAATTGATCTGAAACTTGAACAGGTTGTTATTTACTGTGACTTGTGAATGCACTTACAACTCGCGTGTACTTTTGAGGTAATCGTGGCGGGACGATTAATCGAGTAGTATGAGTACAATTACAACTCGCGAGTATTCGAGTAATCGTAGTACTCTCCCAGCAATACAATTGTAGTAACTGTTCAATGTATGGAATAAAAAAAGCAAGAGAGCACACACCGCACTCCAGCGACTTCAGCGAATAATTAATGGCGTGTTCATGGCAGCTGTTTTTGTTTTCTGTTCGGCATGCAATCCGTAGTTGTACAACCATTCCTTAATCGGCTCAGCGATGCGAAAGACAGGGGCGACAACCAAACATAATACGCACCCAGGATGACATTTGAAATGAACTCGGACAAGGTGACGACTATCATGTAACAGCCGTCGGTGTTTACACTTCGCGTACTACCCCCACTCTGTCTTCATAATGTAATTTTTCCACTTTTTCATTTTCAAGTTTTGGGATGTATTCCCCCGGAGGGATCGAAGAAAGTGTGCCTTAAGTGCCCCCTGAAAATCCCCATTGGACCAACCCTAGTTACCCCTCTGAAGTTGTGGTGGCTATGCTAGTGACTGTTTGCATATTAATGAGTTAGTGTGTTTGCATATTCATGAGCACATCTGTGAATATTTTGTTAAAGTACTCCATAAATTTTCTACAATGTCACAAGCACAGGAAAGAAACTGAAAACTTGCACATTGGTTGGTATTAAAATATAAGGTTGGTTTGCATATAAGGTTGGTTTGCATATAAGGTTGGTTTGCATATAAGGTTGGTTTGCATATAAGGTTGGTTTGCATATAAGGTTGGTTTGCATAATATAAACGTTTATTTAATTCATAGCTCATATAACAGTGTATTCATTTAATTCCATGTACAATTGAAATATAATGATGACTTTCTATAATTCTTATTTTAATAAGATCTTCATATCTGATAAAACAGATATGTGTATACACAAAATAAATTAAATATTCAAACCATATTAATATAATGGTATAATTATAACTCGTTCGCCATCATTGTAGACTAATTAAATATTTATTTCCCTTCACTACTTCCAAAATGAAATAGATTTCGCTGTCAATTTATTCATTGGCACTAATCGATTGCATTATATTTGATTGATTGTGTAATTAGAAGCAGCAGTAATTAATTCATTATTCATCGCCATCGGCGGGGATACATAATTGTGCAGCATGGTTTGTCCAACACTTACTACAAAAAACAAAACAAAAAAAAAGTCATCGAGGCATGTCCAACCCATCATTTTTACCTCACATAACTTGTCATAATCGCCGAGTGTTTACAATCAAAAACCTATCATTGTCATTTGTCTGTGGTTGCAAATATGGAAGATGATGATTGAAGGCTCCGTATTACATGTTTCGCCTTTGGGCATGATATTTCTCTCCCCGACTCGCTCCGTCATCATCAGAGCTAAAGAGACAACGGTTATTTTATAACACCTGCCACGGATCACAAACGAGTCAACAACGCATGACGAACATTTCCATGGCAACGTGTCTTCTTCAGAGGGCAGTTTGTTGTATAATAGATGTTAACCGTGTGATGACATCTTTTAGAGTGTTTCCACGCAAGAGGATTACTTTGTATTTCATATAGAAAAGATATTTCCTGTTGTAAAATGGCTCGTTGCTGGAATATCTACACTGGTAATTTATAATGGTAATTTATGTTTACATAATCTAACTATTACCAAATTACCAGAATTTTGGTTAAATGCATTCAAATATTCCAAACGGCAAACATGAAATGTATTCATTCTAGACGTGGAAAAAACACTTTTTTCTCTAAACTTTTAAAACTCTAAACTTCTTTCTCCTGCAGACGATTAGAGCATACTGATCGAAACATCGAGTTGTAACCAACCGGCTCTTTTCAGAACACACCCAAAAAGGAATTTCTATATTTCTTCTATGTCGAGTGAAGGCCTTGGGCAATGATGTCGCGATATATAAGTCTCCAAATCCCCCTGTCTTTCAAGCAGGTTGGCAGCTTGTTTGTTGTTTTTAAGCCTGTGTCTCTGCGCAGCTTGTCCACAAAGGTCAGATGTCCTGTACATCTTTGAGCTTGACCACGCTTGATGGGCTCTCATAAGCTTGTTGATTGGGCGCTCAGGGTGACGATTAGCAGTGCCCGGCAAGCTTGAATCTTCTTGCACAAATCTTTTCGCTAAGCTTAGGGAGTCCTGCTCCTCCCACCTGACACCAAGTACCTCACGTAGTTGTTTTTCAAGCACTGATGTCCAGGCTTCACATTCATAGAATGGTACTGATTCAACAGTAGCCATAAAGAGCTGTAGTTTTGGACATGGTATCACCATATACAGTCTTTAATTAACTTCTAAATAACAAATTATTCTTAAAATTACAATACCTCAGACAAACATTGTAGGAAAGATTGAAACCGCCATCAGCTTCACACCAAGTAAGTTTGACATTAAAGGTAAATTATAGGTCAAATGGTAAATTCAGAAATGACTTTTGTAACGAATTTTGCTATGAAACGATGTCCAATTGCAGCCAAAATTGCTGGATCGATTGGAATGCTGCCGTGCTGTGTTTTTAAACGACTTTTTCACATAGGGGTATGAACGTTTGCCCGATTTGTGATGGCCTCTCTTAGCCAGCATACTTTGTGTAGGGGAAATTTGGCCTGGTTCCAATAACCGCGTATACATGTATCACGTATTTCACTGGTTGGTAAATTTAAAAAAGATTACCAAAAACTAAAGAAAAAGCGCGTCACCGCGACCTATGACCAAAACTAGATACTTTTTGGGTCTAATGGTAATTACATATGATAGTATTAATCTTTCCTGAAAAATAATTTTGTCAGTTGGTACTGTCTCTTTTGGTACTGTCTCTTTTATTAAGTGCAATTTGATTTCTCTCCAAGATCGTAGAAAAGACCTTTGCTTCAACTTTGCCCAAAAATTTAAAGAATCTGACGTATTCCGTCATTGGTTACCCCAATCAAGAGGTTATAATGTTCAATATCAACTCAGAAATAGTAACAATCTTTCAGTAATTAAGTGCACAACAAACAGATATAAAAATAGTCCGATGCCTTACTTCGTCAGTATTTTGAACCAAAAATAATGTTATCTTTTTACATTAATTGTGTTGTTTTTTCAGATGTGTTTTATGTAGATTTCTGTGTCGGTAACTTTTTTTTACAGTAATTGTTTGTACTCCTAATGATTTTAAATTGTAAACATTGTAGCAATTTAGCCTCAGGGCTACAAATGCATTGTTTTAATAAATCAGAAACAACAACAACAACAACAACAACAACAACAACAACAACAACAACAACAACAACAACAACAACAACAACAACAACAACAACAACAACAACAACAACAACAACAACAACAACAACAACAACAACAACAACAACAACAACAACAACAACAACAACAACAACAACAACAACAACAACAACAACAACAACAACAACAACAACAACAACAACAACAACAACAACAACAACAACAACAACAACAACAACAACAACAACAACAACACAACAACAACAACAACAACAACAACAACAACAACAACAACAACAACAACAACAACAACAACAACAACAACAACAACAACAACAACAACAACAACAACAAATGTACAATAATTTCCAGTTCGAAAATAGTATTATTCTCGTGAGCGACACAACCAAATGAACTGAAACTTTTACAGGTCAGTGGTTATAATGGCGCATAGATATGTATAAATAATTTGTGCTGGATTTGGCTAATATCATCAAGAATAAGTGGTTACACACACTTTGATCCAAAGAGAGTATACGCGTTCTTGTAGAAGCAGTTTTGCTATCATTACCAATATTTTAATTTCCTTTTAAAAATCGACCATTTGGATTTTTTTTATTGCGAGTTATATCTTGAAGCCCAGGTTAAATATAGAGCTATCATCATATATCAAGATATATCCATAGTTCCATATATGGTGAGTTCATTGAAATGTAATAACCAATTGATAACTACCCAGAAGACTGTTCAGCCGGATGGATGCCTTCACAACACCAACCCAATTACTACTTCAACTACTGTACTTATTAGCGATGTTATCAAAAGCTCGAGCGAATGCTAAGGTTCTGTTTCTTTTCACTTGGTAGTATAGAATTAACAGGCCTTCCCGGATATTATAACGACTGTATAGCAGCGGTGATGGATTCACTGAATGGCTGTGACTAGGAGCACACCAGGGGCGGAGACAAGGTGGTTGAAAGGAGGGGAAATTCACGCGGCAAAATGGGGGAACATGGGAGAATGTTTGTTTAATTATCAGAGAGTCAACATGCATGAATGATGATTAAATAACGGCGAATCCAGGGTGGTCATGCATGTAACGTTACCATCCGTTGACAATGTGTGTCTTTTTTTTTTAAAGTGTTCCACTTTTTGTTTCATAAGTCCCCCTTCCCCCTCCTATAAGTGCCACCCTGGATCCTCCAATGTAAAAGAAGGTGTTGTTGTCTTCCGGATCTACCCCTTAAGATAAGGTAGGGGTAAGATGGGGGTAATTAGAAAATAGATGTGAATTTTTTTCGAAGTGTACACATGCTCCTCCCGTTTGCACCCTGGATTTATACCATAATGCCTAATCGCACCAAATGGTTGCTGATCAACGTTCAACTCAACAAGATGACTCGTATCGCTCTCCGCACCGTGCACGGCCTGTTGAGGGCGCCCTTCACACAAAAAAAGCTGCCCGTCGCCGATTCATTAGCATAACGCTGATGGACGTGCGCTATATTGACACGATTTACGTTCAAGTGTAAACGGTTACCAGCGAAGAAAGGTCTGGACCCGGTAGACCGTTTCATCGCTATTATATGCTATATGCACAGGCTATTATATGCACAGTCGATACCCCAGGTAACCGATTCCAGTTTACTGCAAATATCAGGAATTTTTTTTGGTTCTCATAGCTCCCAGAATTTATCTCGACAATCTCATTTTTATTTGATCCAAGTTCCTGTCGCCTATTGTTACCATTGATAATTCCATATGTCGACAACATGATAATTTCATTTATAAATGGTTTTTTTTCATCAATCTAATGTTGTATTGGGGTGAAATATACATATGTACGGATGTACGGATGTGTACGGATTTCAAATGTACGGATTTCAAATATATAATTGAATTGACATAGCAAACCTGCTACTCAGTTGTAGAAGAGAAACAATAATGTACATCGCATGTTCCCAACGTAATTTAATTACGGAGTTTGTTATTGTCTGTCACAGCATCTTGGCTCACTTAATTAACTATAAAATTGGCTGTGCTGTTCTTGCCCTAAATAATGCCGTCCATTATTAGACCCGAAGGTAATTTAAAAAAATAATAATATTAATAATAATGTAAATATTTTCACAATGTGATACAGCATATGAGCCCACACTGCATCTATAATTAAATAGAACTTGTTTTTAGTCAGTACGAATAAACGTAATCACATCATGTCAGTCAACACAGCATATCTAAAATACACAGCACACTTGTGCAATAACACACCAAACAATCGGAACAATGATTTTATTTATTGTTAATCACATCATCCATTCCAAGAAAAACAATTGAGATTGTATTTCTCAGAAAACGCAAGCAATTAGGCATTCAACCGTTAGTAATCCATTAGCTAATACAATTTGATATAATATAATAATAATAAGTTTCGCTATTTCACCGGCAGTCTTGTTTTTCATTATTACTTCCTTTTTCCAATTTTAAGTCAGTTATTTTCAAAAGGGAATTTTCACAGAATAATTGACCTAAACATTTTAGTTGTTGCCCCATTGTTGACCAATGCATTATATTTAAACAAAACATGACAGTAAAATATGAATTCAAACGGAACATGTAGCTTTAAGTACACAATAATAATATGAACTGAAGTCTGAAATAACTTTCCGTCATCATCAGCAATATTCATCAGGGAACCTACTACTAGTACTACATACAGCCACAGCTCAGACACCATCTTCCATTTATTCCCAAACCATGTCCTCGCGGTGTATACAGACTTATCAATTCATCGTTTTCACGCCGTGCTGCAAAATTGGGACATTGCAAATTAAATTGTCAAACTAAATTGTACGACCAAAGTGGATGGGAAAGTAATCATATTAAGTCCAAAATTCTGCCAAGTTATTTTAAGAACAGTTACACCGTACATGGTTTCAAATGACTAACAAACCTATTTTACGTGTTGGTACAACATGGGTACTCTTAAAAAAACATCACAGTTTTATAAATAAAACGTAGGCCCTACTTGGTGTAAAGTTGATGATTATATCCAACATCAGTTGAAATATTTGCTATCAATTTATTATGATTAGTAAAATCATTGCCCAACTGACTTTAATTCCCAATTAGATCAACATTCCACAATATAATGAATGCGAAGTTCATGTTTCTGACTGGAAAATCTGTATTTGGATACATACTCACTATTCTATTGTGAAATACATAAAGTAAAATGCTGAAACTTTGTTTACAGGTTTGGTTGTTTAATGTTTTTCTTGACTCAAAAAAAGTAAGCATACACTCATAGAAGCAGTTTTGTCAACACTAATTTTGTACCTTCCCTTGATAAATGTCAAATAATACTGTCACTAACATTCATTTGTCAGTGGTGTTTCAAAAGAAAACATTCTACGAGATCAAACATCGGGATTTATATGAGTAGATTCATCTTGGAAAAAAAAAGGATTGAAAGATTCTTCCGTCAATCTTGTGAGTTAGTGATGAGGAACCACGCGTGCAGATCTTGTTTTAAAAGCCGCGAAGGTTAGTGTTAATCTTAACAGTTCTCAGCGACACTTAAGCCCCAGGTGTTGGATGGGGACCTAGCAATCAATGCAGTACACACAGCATATATGTCTGCTGGCATGACAGCACGCCACGGACTTTCATTTCATATGGCAGTATTGTTGTGTGTGGGAGGAAGCCAGTCGAACACTTCCAACATGTATCCTACGACTGTTTTGCTTTTAACGGTTAAGTCAGCCATCTGACAGTTTGGCCTTCATGTTTCTTAATTTCTCATTAAAATATTCTTGATGGGTTTCTAATTGAATCACCACGGGCGAGGATTTTTGGAAACTTCAGTCCGGCACTTCTTTTAACTGTTTGCATTTGATTATGTCAATGGTGGTAACTTGTTCTGCAGTGGCGGGCTGCCCGAAAATATCTAGTTAACGTTTTTCGTCCATGGGTAATTGAAAAGCCGATTATTATTCGTAACTATAATCCGAGATTTGGCTTTAAGGCTGTTATATATATAAATGAGTAAAACCTTACTATGAACAATTTAGAGAGTGGAACATAGAGGCTTTATAGATAGAAATATTAATGATATGGCTATCTTTGTCGGAGTACCTATACACTCAAGGAAGATTACAACACCAATGTTTCATACATGAAAGAGATCAGACCTTTTCCCTTCCAGCCTTGAGAGGCAAGCGGCAGCCTCAAACCACTTTTGGGGAGTTTGTTAAACAAAACAAAACAGCAAAACAGTTCTTTTTAAGAAAAACAAATCATTCCGAACAGGTTGGGCATGCCGCGCGAGCCCAGATGTTAATACAAGACTGGATATTTTACCAAGTGAGTATTAAACGTACAAAAACACTCCCCCCCATAATCTATCACAAAACACCTCTAAAATAATTCCGCAAACTGCACACAGCCTACAGTTAAATATAGAAGTAACGACCAAATACAGCTTAAAGGGTTTTGCAAGGCATGACGATGTTTTGCATTCAATCTGTTCTCACAAATGGCGAGAATCAGAGCCTAGAGAGAGACGAATATTGTGTGGGGTTTAAATTTCCCTTGTATGCTAATGGATGCCGCAATCTTTCCACAATAACAAGGCTTTTATAAGCCATCAAGCTGTCAGAGCTGAATATATTATTGCATGGGGGAATTGAACTAATTAATCCAGTCGGCAAGGCAACCAATTATTAATGTAATCAGGGAAAAATTTTCATGAGGGTTATTCTGTAACTTCTTCGGTTTTCCCAAAAACATATTCACTGCAGTTTCTATTTCAAATAAATCTTTATCACGGGTTCCCTCCAGCTGTATTATTTTTTTCTCCCATACAAATACACGTAACCAAACCAAGGCAGCCAGGGAAATTGACAGGTTCCTTTTTATGTATTGATTCTAAGTGCTATGATCGAACAGGGAATCTGACAGGGATACTGTGCAATCTACTCTTGAATTATCCCACAGCGTTTGCTGGAGGTTGGCATTTGTGTTGTACCATGTTGTTCTGAACGCTGTACCCGTCTGCCTACGACAAACGTATACATTGTAAATATAGGCCTACATGCAATCAACACATCTGATAAATAACACATTTGACAGATAAAAACACAATGACAAGACATCATTTGTCATCTTGACCAGAATAAACTTGTCATACCACTCTGTACATCCCTCTCGCAGTGAAAATCTACCCAATATCCTGGGCTAAGGAAATCTTTTTTTGCGGTTGTGATTCTGACAACCATACTCTGTAGCTTATGTGCTGCATGCAGCTAGCGAGAAGGCTCAATAATCCAAAGAAAAGGAATAAATAAATGTATAGCTATTTCCATTAATTTACTTAAAATTCAATGAAATTTGAAAGCGAGGTTGCCCCTGCAAACAGATCAAATTAGCCAGGTTGCTATAACGAGCCTGTGCAGGTACACAACCTCTTGTATTCAGGGAATAGGACATAAGATGGCGAAGTCATGAATAAGGCTAATTATATGTTTAATGAACCCCGTTGTCCGTATACGCTAGAAGTATATTTAGGCCTATATAAGCGAAAATACTTTCGTCGTTACCGTTTACATTAAACTACATATTCAGTATACGCTAGCGACAGCTGCTGCTTGCGCAAAGCGCGCTATCATCAGGCCATGCACGAGGCGGATAGACATCCTCACAAAACATATATTGTATCTTGTCAACAGGAACCAGTGGAACTATTAAAGCCCATACACTATATTATTCACTATATTATTATACACTATATAATTTTGTTTCCAAATTTTAATGAAACTTACTTGGTGTAAAGTTGATGACAGCATCAACCATCCCTTTATATATTTCGGTGTGATTGCTATCAGCTTAATTATTGGACAATTAATCATATGATTTTGTTGGCTTCCGGAGACGGATATACCACGTTAGAATGTATACGAAAAATATAAATTCGCTTTCACCACTTTCTCTTAAACGAGACAATGAAATACCTTAAACTTTGGCAGGTTTGTTTTTGTACATGATACATCTGTTGATTCTTATAAAGTATGGATGCATTTATAGACATTGGTTGGTTTCTGTACATATCTCTTGATTCTTATAAAGTATGGATGCATTTACAGACATTGGTTGGTTTCTGTACATATCTCTTGATTCTTATAAAGTATGGATGCATTTACAGACATTGGTTGGTTTCTGTACATACCTCTTGATTCTTACAAAGTATGGATGCATTTATAGACATTGGTTGGTTTCTGTACATATCTCTTGATTCTTACAAAGTATGGATGCATTTATAGACATTGGTTGGTTTCTGTACATATCTCTTGATTCTTATAAAGTATGGATGCATTTACAGACATTGGTTGGTTTCTGTACATATCTCTTGATTCTTATAAAGTATGGATGCATTTACAGACATTTGTTGGTTTCTGTACATATCTCTTGATTCTTATAAAGTATGGATGCATTTATAGACGTTTTGCCAAAAGTGTACACTTGCTTTAATTATGTATTGCCCGTGTTCTACCGACAGCTTCCGGAAATTGTTTCATTTGAACATTTATCGTTTCCTTTTGAAGGGAACACAAATAAAATATTTCACACAATAGTTGTCAGAAGCTTGGTTTAGCAGTAGAAAGGTGCCACTGTACATTAATTTCGGTACATATTGACTGTAAAACCATGCTTCTCATGATTATTTTGTAGAGATGTTTCATTTTCTCTTCTTCAAGTAAAACAGCGATGTTCGGATGCAAAATAAATTTTACGGGAATTGCTGTTAAAATACACGGCCGATACATCTTTAATGTGTATACCCTATAGACCTATACAAAATCTGACAATATGAAGGGTTTATCACATAAAAGCCCATAGGTAGATAGGACTGTTATGGTCCAGGTGTATGCTATATGAATGCGCGCATCTGCATGAGGCTTAACATGTAATTAGGCTTATTGATATTATGCATTTCAAATCAACTCGACAATTATGTAATTTCAAGGTCAGAGTGTCTGAACCAGATGGCCGATTGCAAAGCTGAAAGAGAGAAGGTATATTATTGCTTCTATGAGTATACATCCTGACTCTCTTTGAATCAAGATAAACATTAAACAAGCAACCAGTCCAAGTTTCAGCTTATTTCGTCGTGGTGTTCACCAGAAAACAAAACATGCTATGTACATTTTCGATCAGCCAACACTAATTTCTATTCATTACAACATTCAGTTGGTAGCACCTCAGACAAAACCAAAACAAAGTCAATGGGTTTTTGATATACAATCTTCAACAGATTCAAGTAATCCTGTGACCATTTTATGTGTTTTGTGAAAGCTAATGTTGTACCTTCCCTTTAATGTCATTATGTATGCTGCAAGTGAGAGATGATTATAATATGTAATAACTGGCGTTCAAGTAATCACACTGGTATTAACACTTGATACCAGTTAATTTAAAATGATTGAGGGACAGAAACCTTTTGTGAGCGATTCAACATAATTAGCATAAATCCAATCTAACATTCAATCAGATGTTTCTCCTGGATGAGCTTTACCTTTCTACCTTCATGTCTCTTGTTTTGATAGAACCACGCGTGTGCGGCGGCCCGGGGCGCATCGACCACTCCCCGGATTCGGCTGATCGATTGATTAAAAATGCTGCTATTTACAGGTGTTTATGGCACCTGCTTATTCCAGACTTTTTATCATCGTAATATTTCTACTACCCAGGATGGTCTTTCCACCCCCTCTCCCCCCTCTCTCTCACTGTATGTGTCTCCTCCGCCTCGGGGGCTCCGAGTATAGATTCAAAGTGGCTTCGATTTCTAGGCATCTTTTGAGTTGGATACGGGGTTATGCGTGGCTTGGATTGCTTTTATTAGTGTGTGGAGAAACCGAGCGGGCGGTTTAATTCAGTTTTGGTTTCCGTGATAAGATCTCGAGGAAAATGGTTGAAGTAGATATCTACATCTGTGTCTCTCTGCATGACGTCACGGTGATGTCATCAAAACTGGCGTTTAAATCTACCTGAAGAAAACAAACTGTAACTGCACATGATAATTCCAACGACCAGCCAGCCAGATTTTATTTCTCTCCACAACAATTCTAAAATCACACAGAAAATATATCAAAAACCAAAAATCATTAAAATTAATAAATGTGGAGGTGGCAAGACTGAGGGGGAATTGTTCAATTCCTATAACCAAAAGGTTCAGTCTTCCAATGAAAATGTACAATAAGAAATATGAATTAAAATTTAAACACATTAAAATGAATGACCAGCAGACCAGCATTCAATTAAACACATTGAAAGGCTAATACAACCAATCAGAAACGTCACCAGCACCACAGTAATCCACCGTTCAAATCTATACATGTAAATCCCCCAAACAAATAATAAACTATGTCCTAACCACCTAACTTAAAGCAGGACGTCAACGGAATATATTACAGTGTTTTGATGCTGTTAGGCTTACAAGAAGTGTGTAATGATTACTTCTATATGATTAAAATTCAAATAAAGTAATTTCTTAATGTAAAAAAAAATTCATTTTGATCAGCATTTCACTATCTAGAAAAGTCGTGTTTCGCAAAAAGCCCGAACTCATGAATAATTCATATCGTAGTTGTGACGTACAATCAAGGACTGGCAATCGCTGCTTATGCCCCAGATAGTACGTCACACTTACGCTGGTTTACGTGGCCGCTGGTATTTCACCGTTCATTTCTATGGGCCTTTGCTGGGAACCATGAAAGCGCGCAGCCAACGGCGAGAAAAAACCACTCGCTCAGAAATCTAAGAAGGGGGGCTATTTTTTACAATCAAAATTAAACAAAATAACGGGGAATAAAACCATCGTACTGATAATGAAATAATAACTAAACACAACATAAACAAGACTCAGGAGACGATTTAGTGTACGAGCTCTCGTTGAAGTCCATCTTTAAGTAAAGAATGTTTCAAACATACCGTTTGAAACACAAACATATTGTGCGAGACTTGAATAGGTATGGTGAAAACGTAAGGCATATTTTCCCAACCAAAACATGGGATGTTAAAATAACACCAGTATTGTAAATTCTGTGGTTCCATAGTGTTCGTATTGGTCGCACGGTGTTCGTATTGGTCGCATGGTGTTCTGAACCAATGAAACAATGTAGTGAATAGAGATAGAGATAAGAAATGGAGAAACTGACCATCAAGAGGCAAATTTAAAGATTAACAGCGAAATTGCACCTAATCCTTAACCCTTATATAGAGGTATACCACGAGACTACTGACACTACAGCCTTCGTTCAATATTGAATACCGGTATTCTATATACCATTGAATTGAGATGCCCGTAACTGCATGCTAAGTGTCACATTCATGTTGAACGATTCTGTGTTCAGACAAAATTTATTTCAAGTAACCAAGTTCATGTTATTTGCAAAAATAAATGCTAGTTTACAGGGGCCTCACGATTCGACCCTAAATATAGTCGCATCTTTATCAGAGTACTTTTTGCCTGATGGTATAGGGCCCAGTCTATGTGAGGTTAAACTACCGTTTTTGCATTTATATCAAAGGTTTGTTTTGTTGGTATAAGCAGTTTGCAACAGCTAATTATTTATTCAGTATAGAAGCATATTTAATCTGAACAAGGTAGGACTTATATTCAGTTACATTGCATCAGCCAGGTATGCAGAGAAACCTTCTACTCGTCCGTCACGCGGCAGAAACGATGGTGTGGTTATAATAGACGCAGGGCACGCAGCGAGCGCAGCAACATAAAAAACAACGGGAAATAAACAAGCAGCCGAGGCGGCGGGCCTGGGACCCATACACCCCCGCATTTCATGTTTGTCCAGCGTGCCTGGGCTTTGCCTTGGTGTTGCCCCAATTTGAGCTCAGTAGAAGAATCTAGCGGATTTTTTTGTTTGTTCGTTTTTCCTTCTACTCATGACGGCCCCAAGAAAGCATTGATTTACCGACGAGATAATGATCTAAAGCGAAGACGCTAAGATATCCCCAGATTTTTTTCTTGTTTTGTCTCTTCGGCTCTCTTTAGGAAATATTGATGGGCCTTGGGAGAGAGATGGAATTCACGTTGTTGGCTCTGCAGTGTGTCGGTTCCATACAAGGTTCGAAATCTCAATCTATGATCAGCCAAACTAAATCGATCTTCCGTAAATTTGCATATTCAAATCAAGGCAGATGAAGAATAGATATGTCTGAAATGTCTGATATAAAAAACAGTCTTTTAAGGGAAGATGCAACATTGGTTATGTTGGCAAATCTGCTTCTTCAAGTCAAGATAGGCCTATAAACATTAAAAGTAACCAACCTGCAAATGTTACAACTTATTACGTTGTGTATCAAAAGGTACATTCAGATTTCTTTTATTCATTCTATTTAGGAAAGAGCTCAGTGCTCTTTCCTAAATTCGAAATGAAAATTGTTTTACTTAAAAGTAAACAACACATCACACAAAAATATGTTTAGGAAAGATCGATATCATCGTTAGCTTTACACAAAGTATGTTTCCCAGTAACAATTCAGCAATGTTGTTGTTTGAATACGGTATACCATACCAATATCATTAGATAAAATATTACAGCAAAAATACAAGCAACTTTCAGAAATAAATTGGTATGCTAAAGGTATTTATGTTTTCTGTGTTTCATAATTTGGAACTGTATATTAATTTAAGCCTAAATGCATTTGGACCGAAAATAACCACACAATAACCGCACAACAACGACTTCAAGAATACGCTTGAAAACAAAGAAACTCGAACACTGTATTTCAATTAAAATATTATGAGAGTATATAGCACTTCAAATGGGTCGGTTTCCAGAATCCCAATTATGATATGCTGTTTATTACATGCTCAGGTTCGAGCACCATGCTAATTTATCATATGAACATCTGGTACAGACAAAAAGCTGTGACAGAAACAACACGTCCTGGTTCCCGACAGTTTCCCCCTACAGAGCACTACTGTCTGTCGCGAACCTTTGATTTATCCTCACACTGACTTGCATAACAAAATAACAATTAAAGCGGGAAATGTTTCGCTTTCTGCAAACAACATCTCAAAATAGCCTGATGCATTATGGTAGGCTTATGGGAAGTTTACAAAGGGTTTATAGGGGGATACAATAATTGTTCTCAAAGCTTGACTCTCCAATTTCCGTCCATAGCATATAGAAAAGCCCTTGACCAAGTGGCAATATGTTTGCTGAGTCTTCGACAACATATGGTTCGCTATTGCCGTATCCCCGGCAACATGTTGAGGGGGCTCGATTAGGATTATTGTCGATCTTTAGCTTTGTGTCATGCAACTTACTGTAGTGGCATCAAGATGACGTCAATGGCTGTCATTCTGTATGCTTGGCACACACAGCGGTTATATTTTAGTCAACTGAGATCCAGTGAACTTGAAGGTCTTGTCTCCTATAAGTAAACGGTTTCAAAATGACGTATCCTTGCATTATATGCATTTATAACTTACAGGCTCCTATGAGCTCCATTTTGGAAGTACTATTTTGTGTGTGTGTGTTTCTATAATCGCAACCTTGTGGAGTCCTATAACAAAAGGGATAGGCAAGAACAATTGGTCTCCACAATGGTAATTCTAAAGGACTCCGTGCTCCACAAGAAAATTTGTGTACAAACCCTATGAGAAATTGTTAAGTACAGGGACAAAGGAAAGAACAAGGATGCATATTTGAGAATGTGTGTGTGTGTGTGTGTGTGTGTGTGTGTGAACGTGTACATCATTCGTTGTGGGGTCCAAAACACAATGGAACAATTGGACCCCACAAGGTAACTATAGAAAATCTTGTACCCCACAGGAGAATTCTATAGAAAAGGGATAATAGAACGAACAAAGGAATACCCCACAAATCAATGTGTGTGCGTGTGTGTGCGCGTGCGTGCGTGCGTGCGTGCGTGCGTGCGTGCGTGCGTGTGTGTGTGTGTGTGTTCTGTTATTGTAAGGTATACAGTATAGAGTTGGTAATTGAAAAAGATTTAAACAATTTTCAAAATGTAATGGGAAACTTACTTGGTATAAACTACTGACGATGGTATCAATGTTCCCTCTACATTGTTTGGGTCTGAAGTGTCGTCACTTTTAAGGAAAGTGAAATGATTTATATTTTGAATTTAGGAAAAGTACCTTTTCCTTATTTCCACGTTCGAGTGAATACAACGCATCTGAATAAATTTTCAGTTTTTTTTGTCAATGAATATTTTTGAATTACCAATTTCTTAAAGCTACCATAATATAGGGATAATCATGCATTCATATAAAACATTAACTGGCATTAAAATAAAAAATAAAAAATTCTTAAAATTGTACTTAGGCCTATAGGCCTATATTGTTAAATATTGATATCCAATTTAAAATATTTTGCTTTTAGCAGTGATTAACACTTGAAATCACCTTGAAATCTCTAAAACAAATTATCGAACACGTGCCATTGTACACAAATTCAACATCATATCTTTAATAACGATCGCGTACCGAAACGGAAACGATTGAAATCATAATGTCAACATCGGTATTGTAGTTTTATTCAGTTAACACTTGAATGGATGCCCCCAGATGACAGCCATAAACATTGTTCATAGCATGCAGTAATTCATTTGGGAAAATATTTTGACTACTTTCACTCAACTGATATAACCCGGGGCAGAAATATTTTAAGAGATATTGTACTACAGCCAGGATTTGTTTTAGTAGGGGCCCTGGGGGAAGTAAATGGGTTTTTTGGGGGGCCCTAAATTGGGTGGTATTGCATTGGAAACTAACCTTAACGGTTGTTTTATTACAGACACTTGGATGTTCTATAGTAGCACCCTGGGGACAATTAGGGTCTAGAGTGGGGCATTTGTCAGAAAGAAACAAGCTTTACAGCAATTCATAGAAGAGTATAAAAGAAGTTTGTAAAAAAGAGCTTTAGCATGCGTCGACTGAGAAGCTTGGTGTATTCCATGTCCCTGCATTACCTTGTTTTCTTATTGAAAACAAAACCATCTGGTGCGTGTTTGACGTATCAGTTAATAAGTAATTTATCATTGGATAAGATAAGATTTAATTAATTTGTCTGTTCTTAATGAGTTTCATGTAAAAGGCAGTTTCTGTATACATCAGCAAGATCAACACAAGCCATGGAATCCCTGAATAAACTGTGGTGGTAGTACTATATCATTTCTATTCGTCAATGTTGTTCATATAGTAAGCCTAATATGAACACCAGTATAAACACCATAAAGTGGTTTAGTTTTTAACACTGACCAGTTTTTGCAGTGAACGGTCCGCTACGACCACTGCTCCTGTAGTCTCGAACACCCTGAGTTTGTTTTTAACAAACTCAATACCTCTAGTTTATTTGTTTGTTTATGTAGGGATGTATGTATGTATGTATGGGTGTGTGTAGGTAGGTCTATGTATGAAAAAGCTGACCTTTGATAGTGAGACGAGGTACAGAAAAAAGTCCGGCATAACGGAAAACACGTATCGACAGGCCATGATGAACCGAAAGAAAACAGCTCAAAAGAAAGAGGACGAGGTGATAAAGAGTATGTTAAATAAGGGGGAAAATGTAGCATCTGGAGGAAAATGTAGCATCTGGAGGATGCTAATCGCAATGTTGATAGTAAACGTCAACGCGAAAAATAACTGAACTGAACTAAACCATGTATGCAGGCCTATGTATGTATGTAGGGGTATATGCGTGTATGTATATGTGTATGCATATTTTTTATTTTATTTATTTATTTAATTATCATCATCCAAGCGTTACGTCTGTCAACTTTACCAATATATACACTAGAGAGAATTAAGTTAACCCACCTGGTGTTGTTTGTAACACCATTGTTTTCGCAGGTAAGGGAATTCTGAATAATGCTCTCTTGCAATATTGCTCTATACAATGTATAAAGGCAAAAGCTGTGATTAAATATGCGTAGGCCTACAGTAAAACCACAGCCATTCTGGGCATAAAGGATAATGTGCGGTCCTTGAATTTACCATATCACAGCAGTGTGAAATATTGTAATGATAGATCGTAATCATGATGCAGTCTGTTATCAGGTTCCCTGTGCGCGTCTGATGCGAATGCACAGAGATGATTCTTAATTAATAAAAGGGGCCAGACTATTTTTTCCCTCCCAGCCTCAGTTTGGTCTCATGGATTTGAATGGGAAAAAGCAATGTGGTTGCACGATGTTAAATGTCTGAAACCTAAGTCTATATAAAGATAATGAGCATATACACGCATCGGCACCATTTCATAGCTTTCCATAATTATGCGCATGGCATCTGACATTTAAGAGACAAGCTTGGACGTCATGCCAAAAACGTCATGCATATGACACTTGTATAATGCAGTTCTTCCTGTTTCAGAAATACATGTTGTTCTTCAGGCAAGCATGTCATATTTTGCTTTTAATTAATAAAGTAAACTCAGTGGATCTATCCTGCATCCCCAGAGATCAATGCATACCTAGGTAAAGTAACGGGCATTTCATTTCTGACAAAAGTAAAGAAAATCTGTATGTGCACTCTATATAATGACGACACCTATACAAGACAAAGCGATAACCAGACTTGAAACAGTTTATTCACAAATTGTGGTTCGTAAGCCAACCTTGCATTTTCCCATAGTTGGCACATTGTAGCCCAATTGTATCAATCTATATAAGCCATGATCGAAACATAGTAGGCTTTTGTGGAAACGTAGGATACTGTGTTTTTTTACTGAAAGAAATATTACCTCAAACATATTAAAGTTGGTGTTCATGTTTGAAGATTATCCCATCGACATTCCTACAGATATTCGGGTATCCTATTAGTTGTAATATTGTGACAATATCTTCTCTGTAACTTTTGTTACGGTTGACCAGGTATAATGAAACAGAAACTACACAGAAAACTGTATGTTGAAATATGGCAGAAAGAGTAGGATATACAAGAGCGGTACCGCAGTCATCTTGACCTAAAACCTTCACTGAACATCCTTATTAAGTATGCATGCGCATAATGACACGTTTGCCAAATGGAAAACACGCTGTAGCATAAACATCGTATCGAATTCAATGCGTATGGAAGAATGAGGACTCAGGGTTCATCACATCGTCCTTCTCATACATATTCTTATACATAAATCATATATGAATCATATATGATTTATATATGAATATTCTTATATAAGCTATAAATGAAATACGAGTGTACATGATCTATAAGCATTATATAGGTCCTACATTGGCGGATCCAGGGGGGGGGGGGGCTAAGGGGGCTGTAGCCCCCCCCCTAAAATCGTTTTTAAAAATTAAAAATAAATACAAAAAGAGAGAGAGGGGGGGAGGGGAGGGGAGAACGCACTCCCATTCCCTACCTACTTAGTACTGTACTAACCGTTGCGCATAGGAAGTGGCGGCACCCTTTGTAGTACTGAAAAATAATTGTTTTTGATTCTCAGCCCCCCCTCCCCCCCTAAAAATGTTCTGGATCCGCCCATGTCCTAGGTCCTATTCAGTTTGGTTATTTTTTAAAGAGGCACTGATAGAAATTCTACCCAATGTTGGAGCTATGTGAAAGTAATAATAACACGGAGAGCAAATGGTTTGTCAAAGCCAAGAAATCATGCATAATGCATTCAGCTAATCACTAATTTTATACTTGTGCTTGACTAACAAACATTTCCCCGACTTGTCACAGTCAAGATAGCGTTACACATAATCTGTATACGATAAGGAATTTGCTTCACTGGGGGAAAAAAAAACATCGCGGACTTAAACAAGAGTAGGCCTATATTTCCCTCATTGTGAAAGACTTGCTGATGCTGCCAAATCCGTAAAATGGTCGATCCAAAGAGAGAGAGAGAGAGAGTAATCTTATCAGGTGGCGCCCCGCCATCCAAAGAGATAAAAAGCAGCTCATAATTTCATGAAAGCCTGAGGAAAATACAACCATTAGTTATGATCAAGAAATGGCATATAAGGAATGCTTGGGGGGGGGGGGGGAGGGGGGGCTCTGTGTTCGGTACAGGTGAAGTATCTGTACACAAACAACATATATACACGAGGTGCTACACAATAGAAACAGATCCGACTGTACTTCTTGCAACAGTTGAATTTGTTATTCATTGACACGATCTGTGTAGGTAAGCGCGCCAAATCACGCGCTGGATCTTTTGTGGCCAGTGTTCAACTAAAATAAACAATTGGCATTAAGAAAGGTACAACACTGGAGATTAGAGAAAAAATGTGCCCGGCAACTTTATGTAACAGTTTTGTGGGTTTTTTGTTTAAAGAGGGGCTCTCTAAGGTCAAATTTAGTTTTGTGATTTTCCAATAACTAGAGTCCTTATTAAAGTGTGAAAAAATTACCAAAAAAAATATTCTCTAACCTCACGTTAAAGTGATATAAAATGTCATTTTATTTGATAACCTTCCTGTGTGAAATTTGTTAACATCCAAAGACAACAGTGACGTCACATTTCAAATAAATGGATCTCTACATTTTTGTACGGTGAATTTGCAGTTCATTCCTGAATCTCCACAATATTTGATCAAATCGGCGTTGAAATTGACTTTTTGACAAACAAAACATTCCTGTATGGAATGTTACAGACTCATTTACCGTAAGAAAATAGTGACGTCATGTTTCAAATATCGCTCTGAAAGGGTATCAAATAAAACGATATGTTACACCACTTTAAAGTGAAGTTAGAGACTTGTAATTTTTTTCACACTTTAATAAGGACTCTATCTATTGGAAAATGAGTGCATCACAAAACTGAATTTGACCTTAGAGTGCCTCTTTAAAACGTGAACGCCTATTGTGATTAAACTTACGCATGTTCTATACGGGGTTGAAATACTATTCCCAGACACCGATGTTGTACCTTTCTTTAAAAGGACAAACTACTTTTGGTAAGGTATCATGATAATTACATGCATTCATGCATGGCAGAGATATGTCTGATTTGGTGAGCAACAAACCTTGAAATTGTCAGCTCAGTGTAATTTGCTAACCACCTTTCTGTGATATTAACGGGATGAAAACCTTCATTAATAGTTCTCGCACTGAATGGTCAATGTAAGATAACTCGTGGAATCTGCTATCAGCTTCTGATTCAGTACAAATGTTAAATTAACCAGCACCTTAGACAGAGATATTTCAAGGCATATGTTGTTAATTGATATCAAAATTATCTTTACACCAACGATGCTTTATGTATTATTACAATTATGCAATTAGTAAACAACAACTTTAAATGTTTTTGGATGCATCACTCATTAAAATCGATTGTGTAATATAGCGAGGTTATTTTATGGTTAAACTAGATTTTAGGCCTATGTTTTAATTTAAATTATTATTATCATCACACAATTTTATTTAAAATAAATATGTAAGTAATTTTATATTTGCCTGTAAATTTATGTGTAAGCCACTTAGTGATGAGAGAATTCACGACATATACTCGGTTTCTTATAGATAATCTTTGTAGCACTGGTTTTATTTCATTGTTTTCTTTGAAGGTTTATAGATTATAAAATCAACTTATAATACGCATAGTCCTTACATTTATATCATCATGTCGAACTCATACATAGCAGGTCTGTGATTTCTCAGGATTTTTTACAAATCTCTATTTGCATCGAAATTTTCTTGAAAAAAAAAAGAGAAGTGGCCACCAAGGAAATAAAGAAGTAGCCTGTATTGTGTCCAAACCTCTAGTTTCTTGTTTGTGGGGATGTGGAGAGTCTGTAAATCCTCCAAAATTAAACATCCAGGAGGTTCATGGGGGCTTTGTCCTCTAGACCAAAGGGAGACTCAGGCCTGCTACCCATTTTCAGGATTTTGTACTTTGTCAAATCACACCTGGACATAGACAGTGAATCGTAAATATTCATGTTACGACTGTTATTGTACTTTAAGTTACTTTAATATGGAGAAAAAAATGGTCGTGAACAAATTTCATAGATAGTTAAAAGTAGAACTTCAGAACAAATATAGACTTGATTGACGTTATGATTGAATTTAACACACCATTGCAACCTAATTGTGTGCGTACAGTGGTAATTGTGATTTAATGGAATTTCATTCCAAAGAAAATTACGCCGGAGTAAACATGCCAATATTAGACTCGGCAAAACGACTGTATTTTTCCCGCGCGCAGGATGGGCTTGCGAATAGTCATTTATAAATAGTCCAACATCCAAATTTTCGTGATACAGCCCCTTTCTTCTTAGTCAATAACATACTGCATTTATGAGTTTGGATATAATTTAATAAACACACAGTGTATTCCAGAGGAATTATCATAAAAGTGATGGCAAAATGTACCCTAGTTTTGGACAACTGGGGCATTTTTAAGAGGTACACGGGCGGCAACCCTGGCGTCCGTTGGTTTATTCTTTTTTGGTAATTTGTTGGTGGCCAAGAATTATATTTTGTTCGTGTTTTACTGAAAGGAATAAATCGAAAAATATATGTAAATGGAATACGAGGGGAAACCTAGAGGAAAGGTCATAGTATGCCAGGTTTACAGATGCATATTATTTTAAAGGGAATTAAGGTGCAACACTGGTAAAAAAAACTGCTTCTATGAGTATGTATACATTCTTTGAATCAGGATATACATGTACATAAAACAAATCATGTAAAAATTAACCTGTTAAAGACTCAGCTTATTAGATAAATATGAAAAAGGGAAATTCTATAAAAAAAAATTAAAAAAAATTAAAAAATCCAAAAACATCTTTTGGATATGTGCACATTAAATTCGTACTTTTATTCTGAAATGAGAGCGCTTTGGACAAAAACAAATTTTAGGATGATTAAGTATCAACTTAAAGTTTGCCTACCGATAATAATTTTGTTATTTTGTAATCGGTAATTTCCAACGTTGTATCTTCCCTTCAACTGCCACGTGTCATTATTACAAAACAAGGTTTCAAATAGCAGTGTCACAGCTCGACTGCAAACAACTATTCGCCACTGAGGTAACATTTCTGAAATCTGATGTTTTCCTTCTGAATTCTATCTTGAGGGCATATTCCGGTATTACCCTTCCATACTTTCTTGTTTTGCTTTGAAATGGGAATCGTTGCTTACCAGTTGTAACTAAATAACAACGAAATTAAATTCGCTTCAAACACGCATTTCGCGTTCCAGTAGACTGTTTTAATTCCATTTTCAGTGATCCGTCTGCTGCGAAGCAACCCTCCATACGCATGTAACTAAAATATGATAAGAAATCATATTTCCACGACTGGTCTGATACAAGACGCCAGAGCTGTCAAACCCTGGGGTAATTTTTATGAAAAATAACCTTCAAATCCAGCACGCTTTGACAAACATCCCGAGGGTGAGGGGGGCGGTGTTCAATTAATAAATTGAGAATGTCACATGCAAAGTCTTCGTTCTGCTGTGGAGTAAGCCATTGTATAGACTCTCTGGCTTCACAATATACTGCATGTTTATTAATTACATTGCATGTATACGTTTTTTCAGCTTGATAAAATATTAGCAAAGACATGATGATACATACTTCATTATTAACACGGACTCGGGACCGCCCATGATTTGTTTGTTGTGGGATGGGAAACACCTCTGCCCTTCAAACATTGTAGATTCAACTGCGGTTCATACAAGCTGATGTAATTAACGATGAATAGGGAATCGCCCAATTATAAATAACATTGGCTGAGCGAATACAAATCGTGATTTACTATGATACAGAAAGGCTTTGCTTCTGAATTAATGTTGTAGTTTAAAAAAATGTATACAAAAAAATAATAAAAACAAATTTATGAAAATGTTGTAGTCTTGATCGCAGTATCTCCTACCTGCAAAGCGAGCAGTCTAATCACTAGACTACCATGACAGTCGAATTTGTCGGTGAATTAATTAATTTAATTGTACTGCAGAAAAAATATCAACCAGGTTGCAGTCCTAGCTTGGAACGTTTTGTATGTAGACAAAAATTTTCATTTTTTTTGTACTTGCCTTTTCTTGTCAAACAGCCGTGAATTCTTATATTTAGGCAGGCTTTGCTTCAGAATTAATTATTGTGTAGTTTAAGAAGAGTATAAAGATATTTTATCCAGTCACACATGGAGCTGGGTTTACGTCACTGAGGGGCGAGCGTGAATACAACCATGCAACTTTTGAGAATTAATTATTGAAGTTTATTAAAGGTTATATAGCAATATAGAAGAAAATAAAGTATTCCGGCTTGTAAAGAGTTTACGATGGATTAGCTTGCTCACTTTTAGGTGGAATGGACTGTTTAAAATGTGCATCACTCTTTGACCATCATGAGGCTAAATGTGCCAGAAATTGAGCACCCAGTCATTTTTATTCCTAGGATAAAAATGGGTAATACATACAAAATATAAATAACCCACATTCTCCCTGTGAATAAAAAACGACTACAAATCGAATTAAATCTTAAATATGAAATCACCTGTGCCATTGGAAGTACAGGTACCAGACTTCACCAACAGATAATTCCCCCGTGTTTCCTTGTGCAAAGTGAAACTCTTCTCGACCGATCAACGCAAGAATTATTCACCGTGTAATTTTTTTGTCACACACTGAGAACCTTCAATTCACGTTTTTTCACGATTTCAATGCGATTACATTGCTGAAATAGTAGTCAGTAGTAAGATTCTAATATCTTGTTCGATCAACAGGCTGGTTCATACTTCACGCGAAAGCGAATCGAAATGTGACGTCAAAAGCTGAGATTCGCATGAATGAAACACATTTCAACTTACACAAATCATTCGCTGCGAATTCGCTTCGCGTTCACGTTTGCGTGAAGTGTGATGAACCACCCTTCACTCTTTACAATTTCCTCTGTGATTCTATTTTGGGCAATACATTGTCATACGGTAGCAGATTATTGTGGAACCATTCACGTGAAGGTGCGTGGCTTATTTTGAAATGACGTCACGCAAAAGGAATTTTGTTCAGAAGATCGATTGGAAAATACCTACAGGGCACCTTTAAAACTCATTTCCACTTTCACACCCGATTGCTTCTGCGCTTTCGGGTTATATATTGCGAAAACCAAATCAATTTGGAGTTTCCTCTCGCTCTCTCTGGGCATATTTGAACCTTGACCTCAAACTATGTCCAGGCTGGAAAGCACGGAAAATGACCACGAGGCAACGTTGCTTACACTTTGTGAAAAATTGATTCTCCTGTTTATTTAAAGGGGGGGGGGGGTTCTGCCCTGTTGTCGTGGCATATTACGAGTGCGGCTATTATGAAGACATCGTTGACGTCATGCGTTGCTATAGCAACGTATACTCCAAGAAGAGAGGGTATATAGACCCGATATTAAGCAGCAGATCAGTAGTAATAAATGAGAAACAGGCGACACTATTTTTGTTTACAAGCACACGATTTTAACTGGTCATATGTAATACAACTTGCACGGGAAATATATATAACAGGGCCGTTCATTTCAAAGATGTTAAGATATATCCATGTGTTTCCATTATTTCCGGCAATTGCTTGATAAATTAATTGCAGTGTCTGTGTTTTCTTTGCAGAAAGGAGAATAATTTATTTGACATTAAGCCTTTCACAAACGATTTTCTAAAGCATAGTTCAACTGTACTCAAGGGCCAACAGTGATCTTAGGCGAAATCTGCCATATGACTGTTGCGAAGCTTCATTACTCTTAGACCATGTTTTGACAATTATTTTTTCTGAAATGTCTTATTGTCAGTAGCGATTTACTGCCTTTCCACATCGGCAATGCTCAGATTAAAAAAGGAAATTGCCGGAAGTTATGTTCAAAAAGTAATAAACTATCCGTCACTCGATCCCAGAGCAATGATTTTAATAAAGCATGCCGATGTACGCTGAAATCTACACAGCAGGGATCGATACGCCTGCAACAAAACTGAAAAGTTTAATGCCGTTCGTGGTACACCATCAAAACAGAAGGTTGATGGGGTATTAATCAAGTTAATCAATACGGTATACGGTGACAGATATGATTTGTCAGATCTCCCATTATTTAAGATTTATGATTATTTGAAGATGCATCGCTCGTGTTGAAAATGCATTCAGATTGTTTATAACAATTCTAACTTACACCGTTTCTGTCCTCGGATAACGAGACATTCATGTTAGCAATTGTTTTCCTAATTTTACTAAACAGATCGCACCTGAAACAGAAATATTTAAATGGTCGTTTGATACCATCATCAACTACCACGTAAGTTTTATGGAAACTGTGATCATTCATTTTCCGATATTATACTTATGGTGAGACATAAAACAGTTTTAAGTGTCCAATGAATTACTGACGAAACACACCATCATTTTACTGTAAAACCAAGCTTCTCGTGATTATTATGCGAGAGATTTTTTTAACCCATCGAAATGTATTTGGTTTGAAATTTAATTTCAGATGAAATAAGTTAATGAACTGCAAAGGAGCACTGCAAAGAAATAACGATAGTCAATTATAGAAGTGCATTGACCGTAACTCTAATAGTTTCACACCTGAATGACATACATTACACAGGCATGGCATTCTTCAAATTATCCTGCAAGAACGATTCTCAAATATCTTGGTAGCGATTAACATCTGAAACATGTCTACCCATCTTCAATGGGTTTATGTATAAGGTGGACTCGTGTAACAAGCACCTCCATCAACCTAGATAATGATTCCTGATTGCCCTCCCCCATACACATATTAACTGTATCACACTGAATGTCACACTATTTAGGGCGATTTTCTCCGAGTTTGGTAGTTTTAGCGTCTCTTTGCCAATCGGACTTAATATTGTGCAGTATAATTCTTAAAGAGAATGTATATATTCTTAAAGGTTATAAGCGAAACTACTTTTGTTGCGGTGAATCAATAAAGACAATGGCAGAGGCGCTGACATTGTACACATTTGCGTGATGACAAATGTTTTAGAATATTAAATAGTGGCTTCCTGTGTTTTGTGCACAGGAAGGGGCTAATTGGGTTGCATGGGGGGATAATTGAGGTTACATGTGGGATAAGGTGGGATAAAGGGGATGGGTAGGGAGGAAGGGGACTTCAGCCTCCAGCCCCCACCCCCTCTGGATCCCTCACCGGTTTACTTACTCTCTTGAAGCAAGATAGGCCTATATGCCTACAACCAACCTTATCAGTTATATACGTTATGTTTTATTATTAATTAAAAAACGCTGCCTTCGGATGAGGAAATCAAATTATTTTTGGGTGAAATTTATACTATGCTGTACCTTTATATATCATGCTTACATTATGTTCTATATTTGTGTAATGCATTGAACGTGAGTCAATTAATGGCAACACGTTAAACATAATTCATCAACTGAATAAATTGAATTGATTGATTTAATACATAAGACTTGCATAAGAATGACTGGTTGGGCAGTAGAATGACTGGCAGCTCGGCGGCCGGCTGTATGGCTTGGTTTGCTTGCTGGTTGGCTGAATGGATGGCTGAATAAATGGCTGGCTGGTTGGATGGATAGATTGCCGGCTGGGTGGATGTCTGACTGGCTGGTTTGCTGGCTGGTTGGCTGGATGGATGGCTGAATAAATGGTTGGCTGATTGGATGGATAGATTGCTGGCTGGATGGACGGCTGGATGATTGGATGGTTGGCTAGCTGGATGAATAAATAAATGGCTAGCTGGCTGGCTGGTTGGATGGATGGCTGACTGGTTTGCTGACTGGTTGGATAAATGGCTGGCTGGTTGGATGGATAGATTGCTGGCTGGATGGATGGCTGGATGACTGGATGGCTGGCTAGCTGGACTGAATAGATAAATGGCTAGCTGGCTGGCTGGATGGATGGATAAATGGCTGGCTGGTTGGATGGATAGATTGCTGGCTGGATGGATGGCTGGATGACTGGATGGCTGGCTAGCTGGACTGAATAGATAAATGGCTAGCTGGCTGGCTGGATGGATGGATAAATGGCTGGCTGGTTGGATGGATAGACTGCTGGCTGAATGGATGGCTGACTGGCTGGGTTTATGGCTGGTTTGATGAATGGATATGCTGGCTGGCTTGATGGGTGGATTGCTGGATAATTAACTGGCTGACTGGACGCCTGATGTCTTGGCTTGCTTGCTTGCTTGCTTGCTGGCTGGCTGGCTGATTGGATGTCTGGTATGCTGGATGGCTGGTATGCTGGCTGGCTGGATTCATGTCTGCTGGTCGTGCTTACACTCATTCATACATTTTTGTTTCATTTTTGTAAACTTCTCGTGTAAACAGAGTTGTAATGAACCAAATCAATCACTCGACTCAGGTCGCGCTCGAGTCGCAAGTTTTGGTGACTTGACTTTACTTGAGTCTTCACCGCATAATAAATAATAACTTTAAATACACTCTTTTTAGTATAGCGCTTACAATGAATTAAATACACAGCACATGAAATAACTGTACATGAATCAAACATGGGGTGTCAATGTTGCATCAGTGAAATTCAAAAAGGAGCGAAAGGTAGCAACATTGTAAACTCCAACAACCCAGCTTTGGCATGACAAATAAATGACTTATAGTGGTTACTTTGGAAATAAATATGTCTTAATGAGTGTTGTGAATTGTTGAGTGGAAATTGCTGATCTGATGAATAAGGGTATGCTGTTCCACTCCCTTGCAGCGGTTACTGTAAATGTTCTGTCTCCTGCTTTGGTTCATGTTCGTGGGAATGCGAGGCGAAGTGGATCTGAATTAGAACAGAGGTTGGGTCTGGTTGATGTATAATAGTGTAAGCAGTTCTTCATATAATCCGGTGACTGGTTATTGAATGTTTTATATACGAGTGGTAAAATTTTGAAGCGTATTCTTTGGGAGATTGGTAACCAGTGAAGTACTTGCAATAAGAGAGTGGATTCATGTCTGCGGTTTACCCAGAACACCAGACGGGCTGCCTAATTCTGGAAACTTTGGAAACTTTGGAATTTGCTGAGATGACTATGTGGAACAGATGTGAGCAGACCATTACAATAGTCATTACAAATGACATTACTCGACTCAAATTTCTGCAACAAAGACTCCACTGAGTCGTGGCCCTCAAAGATGAAAGTCCTTTAAAAATGCCGAGGACATGTTTAGACATACATGTTATTGACATATCTTTGAAACAATGTTACATTTAAATTGCTTATCCATAAAATTGGTTAAACCCTCAGAATTGAAACGACTCAATTTGACTCAAGCTAGATATTGAGTCCACTCAACTTGTAATCACGTGACTGGACTCAATTTGAGTCCCTTCAACTCCACCGAAGACAAATGACATTAAGGAGTAACATGAATGCTCAATGTAATACAAAAGTGATCGAGCTAAAGTTTATTTTTCAATTCAATTCATTTTATTTCCATATCAATACCATTGGTAGCAAACAAAATTATTATAATAAAACAAAAGAAGCAAAATTAGTAAGAGAAGTGATAATCATGAATTATATAGATACGAATGGTATGATATGGAGGGGGCTCATATAAAGCAAGCTTGTTAATTATGAGCTCCCTATAACTGGAAGTGAACTGTTCACGTTCTCGAGATCAAGAACGTGAACAGAGCACAAGCGAAAATGTTAGGTTGGAACAAGACAAACACGTAAACGCATAAAATAAACAAATGCACAAAATAAGCAAAAGAAAAGGCAGTATCAAATAAATTTTACGGTATAAAAATAGAAAAATGTTTTTAGATGACATTAGATGACAAAGTTTAGAGTGTACACAAACTCATCCCATGTTGGTTGAGACGTTGGCGGGTGGTATCTCACCGCTAATATGTTTCATCAGTAGCATCTGGTAGACGGAGCGTGAATTCAACAAGATAAAATCTAATGATTTCGCTTGGTTGAATCACGTCTATTGCCTCCTACTCCCATGTCACTCAAAACTAATCAAGCTGATGCAACACGTCTCGAAATATCAGCGATTGTTTTTGTTTATCCCCATCAATGGAAATAATTTCACATTGATATTTTATTTATATTGATGGGAGGTTATGTGAGTTAAATGTTGGTAGTTGAGCTTTCTCTTTCAAGAACAATGCTTTTATAGTGATATCATTGGTTCATACTGAAGTCTTTTCGAATTTGTCAAAAAATAATTACAAATAAAAGTCAGTGAAACATAATTCACTATGTCTCTCTTTAAGTAAGACTAATTGCGGTGACACCATGTGGAATCTCAATTGAGTAGTAATTAGTTCTGAAAAGAACTGGGGGTACAACTCGACGTTTCGATCAGTATGCTCTGATCGTCCTCAGGATCGTCTCTCTTTGTATACTTTGCCCAAATACATTAAACCACATGAACGTGACGTCACTAACAGGATGGCATGTACAAAAATGTGCCATGCAAACAAATTTCAAAATGAGATTAAAAAGTTAGCAATGTTAAATGTAACAATTAATGATATTTACAAAATTCAATCAAAACTATTTATAAATGCAACAAATTCATCAAAGAGGTCAGAATTAAAAGGCGATACATAATCTCTAATAATCCAACGTTGGACTTTTGTTTGAAGGTTTTGAAATCACATAACGTTTCTGTTTGTTTGTCTCAAATACAGATGCGAAGTGGTGGTTTTTGGTGGAAGCTATCATCGGTGTGTTGTCATTGTCGTTGCTGTCCATGTTGCGACACCTGTCAGCGTCGCTCATCATCCATTGAAGATTTAGATGACACATTTAATGACAGTATGCCAATATGTAGCGATCATAGCTCTGGTGGGTCCCACACCAGCCGCCTTCCGTCCACTGGTTCCCGTCGGTCCTCCATCAATGACTCTCGACGAAGCTCGACACCGGTGTCCGAGTACCGGCGAGGCAGCACGCCGGTTCCTGTCATTGATATGAAGCCTATCGAGTTCTGGCCGCCAAGTACCAACCAAGAAGCTGTGCAACCAAAGCCGTTGATGCGTCGCTACACCAACGACTTCGGCTCGTTCAGCGATACAGAGTTGAAGATTGAGCCCAAACTCTACGAGGTATCTGAACAGGAAGAAGATATGACAGACGAGGAGAAGGTTGCACGGTACAAACTGGGCAAGATACACTTTGGATTGCGATATGACGTAGCCGACGAGCAACTCATTATAAGAATCATCAAAGCAAGGGACTTACCGCCACCAGTATTATACGACGAGACAAGACAAGACTTAGCACATTCCAATCCCTACGTCAAGATATGTCTTCTTCCAGACCAAAAGGACTCCAAACAGACAACCGTCAAACGGAAGACGCAGAACCCAGACTTTGACGAGCACTTCAGATTCAATATCTCGTACCAGGAGGCTCAAAGACGGCTACTCCTCTTGTCAATTCAAGATTTTGATAAATTTTCACGGCACTGTGTTATTGGACAACACATTGCTCCTTTGGCTGGTCTTCATCTAATTAAAGGAGGCCATTACTGGAAGCCCCTGCAACCCCCTAATCAGGTAAGCTACTCAAGGGAACAGCCAAATGGATAGATGTACGTCTACAAATTAATTTAGCACGCAGATATGACGCTCTTCGTCACTTAACATTGATTGTGGTAAAAGTATTAAGGGAAATGTCTGACGTTTTGCGTGTTACGTGGGATTGTGGAGACTAAGACAAATCCCTGTAAAGCCAGTATACACCTTTGTAAAATGAATGCATCCATATATTATACGAATCAAGAAATATGTATAGAAACCAGTCTATGAAAATGTTACCTTTATTTAATTGTGTCGTGTAACGAGACAATAATACAAATGCATGCAGATTATTTGTATTCATTCCAACGTGAAATTTATGTCTCTGGAAGACAAAAATTCATTTAAGGACAAATTTGATGAAGTATACTAATGATACATACATACATACATACATATCAGCATTGATACATACATACATACATATCAGCATTTATATCAGCATTTATATCAGCATTTATATGATATCAGCCCTTGTTTTGTGAGAGTACCAATAGTGTATAAAGTGCTTTAATAAGAACATATGTATAACGTTCTACTCCACACCAACAAATGTTTATTTATGAATGCGATGCTAATGCAAGAACTGACAGCCAAGGTTCATGTTTGGTTTTACTAAATCTACACAAAACAAAAATAAAGTAGCTTGTGGTTCAGAGTCATTCGGCCATACCTCTCTGAATTTCAAAGTACTTTGCGATACAATAATGTAGCCCATTCCAAAATGTAACATGGCTCATTATGGCTCAACCCCAGCCCGTAATGCTATGCAGCTCGTATTGAACCTGATCCATAATATTACCCGGCATAAAATGCACCCCCAGCTCATAATGTTAAATCATAATAGGAGAACCCTACAAAAGGCGCCCCCTCTCTCTCTCTCTCTCTCTCTCTTAGGAAAACTGAAAATTATTGCCCATAACATTTAGTTCGAATTTAAGACTTGTGTTGTCTTGGTATTATATCGCCCGTGTTTGGCTCAAGAGACCCCCCCAAAAAAAAAAATTAAAAAATAAAATAAATAAAATAAATAAATAAATAAATAAATAAATTAAAAAAAAAAAAAAAAAAAAGCGAACGAATTTTGAAAGATTATATCGTTATTTAATGAACAACAAAAATTAGGAAATTCGGATGTCGGAAACTGTATAGAAGCGATATTTAAAACGCGCTTGATTCTGATTGACATCCGCGCTGGCCAATCGGAAGATTGCATACGCCCTCGTGCAAGCTGAATATTAAAACAATGACCCATCATTTTATTAATTTGTATTTTTAATTAGTTATCACTAATTGTACACGGATTTTTTTTCTTTAAATGTCTCAAATGAAAGCTTGTAACTTCCTTAACTCCAGAAAAATAGCAATTTAACATGTAAAGCTATTTTTACCGTCAAATCGGCCTAAGCACAGGCGGTGTATCTTAACTGAGTGTTTAGTAACCAGTCAGTAAACTTGTTGAGGTAACCACTGTAAGTCAGCGTACACTGACCAAAACGTTGAGTTACCTACAGGTTCTTCTCAGCCACACAACTCAAGCGAGATTACTACATGGTGCTATCGCAAACTCTATATTTATCTTACCCCATGCAAACCTTTAAGTCTTATTTAACCACTGTTTTCTTGGGCAAGTTTGGGGTTTTGATTTCGTGCACTTTCAGTGCTGCTGTAACACTAGGCTCCTGTTGTGATCTCACAAACAGCGCCCTCATGTGTCAAGGAGAAGCATGAATAATTATAATAATAACAATAATGTGTGGACTTATAATAGCGCTATTTGAGAGATATTTGATTGGCTGTACTAGTCCCAATGGGCTTCAGGTGTCCTTGCGGGAACTCCGTCGAATGCTTTATAATCGTGATACCAACATTTCAAAGAGGAAAATGCTCAAATTAGACCTACATTCCATGTCCTGATTTAATAATGCAGTTCCCGCACGAAAAATATGACATTTAATTGAATTAGCAATGGAGTGCCACTTATGTTAAAAATCGTCTCCTTGATATTTTTCAGAAAGTTAATTTAAACGTGAGAACCGAGGCATCCTTTGCTCAGACACCCGTACTCTTAACAATAATCCCGGGTCAGCTCATTGATCCTTTTCCCGCCTAGATTTGTTTGGATCAATGCATCCCACGATTGGGTCATTATAACCAGAAAACGGGCACATTCTTATGATGGCAGCTGCCTGGGTTAATTCAAATCTACTTCCCTTGGACTATTATATGACCTGGAAATTAATTTCAACGTGACTTTAAAGGGACGGTAGAACATTGGTAATTATCTGATTACAAAATTACCAAATTTGAAAGCTTATTTTGATGTGAATTAATTGAGTAAATGTATAAGTTTATCCTGAAAAAAATTACTTTGTTTAAAATGCTCTCATTTCAGAGAAAACACTACAGAAATATGTAGATTTACACAAAGTTGCTGAAACTACTTGCTCATTGTGTTTCCTGTATAAAGAATTCATACTTTTCACATTTTTTCTCATGAGTTAGATTCCAACATTGAGCATTGAGGTGATATTTAGCCGTAACATAGGTTGTTTTTTGTGCATATTATTGATTCAAACAGAAGAATACTCATAAATGCAGTTTTGCCAACATTACCAGTGTTGTGGGTAGAACATTGGCATTTAAACCAAATTATCAAATTAATGCCATATTAATTATTAATATATTTACTATTAATTAACAATTTATATATTTACTATTAACTAACAATTCATATATTTACTATTAACTAAACAATTTACTAACAAATTTTACTTACAAAACGTCTAAAAGTTGACATGTTTCAACCATCCTGAGAAGTCTAGTTTGAATTGCTTTCATCTGAGAATAAATAAATTAAAATTCATGTTTTATTGTCGCTTTCTCAAAAAACATGAACACTATTTTGATGAAAACTAGAGGGTTAAAGTGAACCTTTTTTACGTTACCAAATACCAGTGATGTACCCAGTGGCGTAGCCAGAAATAAAGATTCGGCTGGGCCTGAGTAAAAATGGACGGGCCATAGAATTCATCCATAAATCCATCCATACACGGGCGCCGATTTATGTTTGTGCCGGTGGAACAGCGACCGACGCACACACGCACACACTGACACACAATATTTACAAGGATTGGAGATCACGATACACACCATGAAACGCATGGAAAGTCATAATGCCACAAATCATTTAGTAAAAAGGTTCACTTCATTAAATTGATTCGTTAAATCATAGGCCAAAATGTGCTGTGAGACACCTTAGGCCATGCTCATAAAGAACGCAACAGTAGGCTACAAGCATGATAGCCCCTGTCCTTTTTAAAGTATACAATATAAAATAAAATGCACTGTAGCCTATATCACACAAACATACATAGAAGAGGAATGCAAACAACATAAATCGTTTAAAAAAAAAAAAAAGTTATACAAAAAGCTTCTTTATTTGGCAATGGCAGGGCCTAGACAAGAAGTGGGCGGGCCTAGGCCCTGCCTGGCCCGCCCATAGCTACGCCACTGGATGTACCTTTTGATACCTTTAAAGCGAACCAGAGAGCTGTTGAGTTATACTGAACCAATAAGACGCGATGTGAAAACAGGACTGCCCCTTTAAATTGTGTAAATAATGCTAACATTGGATGCTTTTATCGATATTTCAGAATAACCCCGGCCGAGGAGAGATTCTGATATCGATGAATTACTTGCCCAGTGCTGGGCGGCTAAACGTTGACGTCATCAAGGCGAAACAATTACTTCAGACGGACATTCACGGAGGATCGGGTAGGTTGAACGTTCCACATCTTAACTTCGTACTTTCAAAAAGTGCACGCATTTCGGTTGTTTTAATCAGCAATCTGGGATTTCTATAATTGCGTTTATTCTGCCGTGGGTACAATTCATGCATTGTGGTTGATTTGATGCATGCAGTTGTTTCTATTTTGTTGGAAAGCGATTTATAGGTCGGGACTATGTCGCTTTCTCTGCCCTCAATCACGCAGTGCTTAAGTTTTCTAATCATATAAAAGGGCACAATACTCACATAGAACAAGAACCTTCTAGTTTTACATAAAACTAGAACCTTCTAGTTTTACTGATTTGATGACAACCGCGTGCAAACCATGTGAATGACAACATACAAGAAAATGAAACAGCCAACAAATTAAAATAATCCTCATGCATTTGATTGTTTAGTAAAGAAACCAATATTCTGTAATTCCTGAATGAGTGTGTAATTGCATTATTTTAATGAACATGATTTACAACTGTATGAAAATAATAACTCACAGAGTTGTTATTACTGATTCTAACGATAATAATGACAAAACACATATAGGCCTGTGTGTAATTACTCAATAACGAGTGATTACAGCTAGTGGCGAAGATGCCGGCATGGACATCAATATTCGAGCGCCATCGTGTTGTGATCATAATTCAGATTATACGAGTTTTAAATTATGCATAAAACAATCTTCATTTCTCTCCTTCCCGATTTAGCCTTCCTATAGTGACTATTACAGTCATCATCAAACAGTTATCCCGGAAATCACCATATCTATTATTTAGTCTTCATTCCCGCGATGAAGAAGATATACCTGAGCTCATATCTAAGGCGCTAGGCTACCGATTCTTTGGTCAACCGATCTCTGATTTGCGTCAATGCAAGGACGAGCGGTTACCCGATACTTCTTCTCTGTCTATGTTTCTCTCTCGCGAACTCTTTACACATCTCTCCCAAAAGCCAGGGATTGCAAACGATTGAGAAGGGATGCGTGTACATAATGTAAATTTTGCCTTTTCCCTCTGTCCGTTACTATTCTCCTATCAAATAACCAAGGTAACAAGTCTAATGTATTTGCGATGATGGAAATACATAATGTGATTAACGATCCTCTTTCAAACTGTAGAATCTGAATCTTTCTAGTTCCCACAGTAATGTATCGGTACAAATAAGATACGGCAGCAGCTGTAGTACTTGTAAACAGGTTTGGCAAATACAGTCATACTTTTCTCCATATACAATGTATAACATGTAATTATTTGACATGTAAGTAGGATAAGAAGCTTTGCAGAGTGGAAAAACAGTAAGAGGAATGTTTACCGTAGCAATGAGTTGGAAAAATTCGACATTTAATCATCAGCAGATGTTAGAACTGTTTCTTTTTTGCAGTTTACGAATTGAACCGTTTGAAAAAAAATATCCCCAGCAATTGCATTACCACTAAGTGCGATATATTCAAGCTCGCAGCCATTTCCTTGAAAGAAAAAGACAGTGAGTAGAAAAATTCACACTTCACCAAACAGGGTCACTTCAAATAATTTCATTACCGGTCTTTTTTCGGCAAACTTACACAATGACTGACCTGTTCAGCGGTCAAACGGAGCCGTTGGGGAAAAAAATCAGAATATGCATGACAGGGAAAGAAAGTAAGTCTATGTAATTATCAGATACTTGTCTAATATACTTACATATCGGACGAGTATCCAACCCATAATGCATGTGGCCCATAATGTAATCCAGACTATATACTTGGATACCAAAAATGGTGAATTCTATTTATGGCTCTCACCAGATCCATTCGTGAAAATCCAACTTATCGTAGACCAGAAGATTGTCAAGACGAAAAAGACATCAACCAAAAAGAACACAATCGACCCTGTCTTCAATGAGACATTCAGCTTTCACGTCACACCCGCCATGTTGGATGACGTGTGTCTCCTGGTATCTATCTGGGACTATAACTCCAAGAGCCGAGATAATTTCACAGGACAGATCTTCTTAGGAAGATACCCGTCAGGTAATATCAAAAAAATAAATAATAATCAAAAGTCAAAATCTCTAAATAGTTTTGTTAGTCAGATAGAGGCTGTTTTTAACCGGGTCAAGTGAGTTCAAATCCTTCCCGTTCACTGACCTAAGATCTTGTTTTCGATTCGTTTGTTTAGCTATCACTTTGACTACTTGTGTCGAGAAAATATTGACCCAACTTGAGAAAATTTAGAAACTATGCAATCAATACGTTTTATTCATATAAGTGATTCATGTGAAATTTGTATTTGACTCTTTTTAGGGGGGAGGGTAAACTGTTTATATTTACTTTACATGCGTTACAATTAAGGTGGGGGATTGGTTACATTTAACATAAAAATAATTCGAAAAATTATGTGAAACTTACTTGTAGTTAAGCGGATGATGGTATCAAAAGTACCTACAAATAATGTTTTCTTCTGAGAGAAGTGAAATAATTTCCAGTGCGAATTTAGGAAAGAGTAGTTTTATCATCAAATTGGGAGAAATTATTATCTGACGTCCTCACTAGTAAGCAGGAAATAATGGATTTTATCACAGACACTCAGAAAGCACTGAGTATACGTCCAGTGCTTCATACATTACGTCGGTGTACGGGCAAACAATTAAATAAAATGTATTATGTGACCAACAAATCTCAGATCATTTACTTGATTCGCCTAATATATTTTTGCAACTTCTAATAATTACTTTAACCATAAATAATGATCCAGATTATAATAAAGAGTATATTAAACAAAAATAAATTAGTATGAATATAAGTAATGAACAAGGAGAAACCTTTCGCAAGTTGTGACGTCAAGATTCGTAATCAAATCTCGTGTATTGTTCTGTGATTTGGCATAGCCAGGGGATTTATAGCAGTATTTAGTTGACTAATTGGAGCATTGGTGAGTTTGTTTGTTCATTTCAGGTTTGTAGCGTTTCAAATACCCGGCTATAATCGTGGACATTGTCCGTTTTAGCTAGTTTGTAAATCAAGACCGTTTTGGATAAAGAAAACGTGGCATGTGCCTCTTGACTATATTTCCAATTTGTAGAAACGGAGAGACGGTTTCTTAGACTTCAGTGTTTAGCTGGATTTAATGAATTAACTCACGAATTGACGCGAATTTAGAATAAATAAGTTTATGCTAAATTGAGCGTCTTTCATCGATGTTCAGTTAATTGATAAATTGCAGTTCTTTTCATACGTCATCAGGGCATTTTTGTAATATTGTACTTTTGGTTTAAGATAACATCTCACAGAGTTTCTTTGTTTGAACATCTTACAGAGTTTGTTTTTTTGTCACTAGCTTGTGTTTATTTTGATCGCTTATTTCGTTCTTTGTATAATTGTTTCCATATTATATTGTCTCGGTAGGGCAGGAAGCATTTTTATTTTCCCCGAAAATGGAGGATCTCGTCGCTCAACTGGGGGGGGGGGGTAGATGTCTGTGTGGGGGTACCCCCCCTCAAAAAAAAAATTACCAACAAAACAAAACAAAACAAACAAACAAACACACCGCTTAAACAGCCCTTTAGTACATTTTCCTTATCGGCAGGCTCATCAGTGGGGGGGGGGGGGTGAAGCTCCTGAACCACCCTCCCCCAGTGGCGGACCGGAAGTTGCATGATTGATTTCATTTTATAATCATTGTTGATGATTTCATTTGTTTCAGGACCTAGTGAAATAACCCATTGGCAACGTATGGTGCACGCCCACCGATCCCCAGTCGCACAGTGGCATACACTACGCACGCGCGAGGAATGTGATGACGTTTTCCCCTCATCGAATGCTGGTGTGTCCTGATGAAGAGACTACTACTATGCAATGAAGGATCGATGGACGCTTTCAAACAGCGCCACCATGTGACGTATTCAGTTACATCCTGATAATAATGAGAGGATGACAATCACAAGTCAACACGGAGAGATGTAAACGTTTAACCAGTCGCCGTAAACATTACTAGTGTTACTTAGTGTTTGAATGGTCAACTGAACTGTTGTAACATGCAATATGGCATTTTATAAACGGCAATTAACAAGTAACAAGAAGAGGGGCAGATCTTGGTGACTGAAAGGGGCGGGTCATATGTCAAAAAGGGGAACACTCCCAAAAAAGGGTCACAAAAAATTGTAAATTTATGGCGATAAAAAGGGTGACACTTCAACTCCCCCCCTGAACTTGTGAATAGCAATACGGTATAAAATTCATGAATTTGGCCCACCATTTATAAAGGTAAGGTACAGGAATGGTACTGATTCAGAAACAAGCAAATGGTCGTATTTTACTGTAAAACGTACTTGGTGTAAAACTGATGATGTATAAATCTTCACTAGAAGTAATTTTGTCTGAGGTGCTGTCATTTTCAAGAACAGTTTAATAATTTTCGATTTACGGAAAGAGTACACTTTCCTAAATTTCCAAATTAGAATGCATACACACAGTTTGAATGCATTTTCACTGTTTTCTTGTTTACTACACAAGGCAATAATCTGAAAACAACATGTTGGTTGTTTACTATTGATCCAGAACGAAAGAGAGTAAACATACTCGTCGTGTAGAAAGTAGTTTTGCCAACTTAAACCAATGCTGTTCCTTCCCTTTAAGCAAAGTGGCTGATGATCATCCACAACTAGATTTATGAGACTTGAAAGAGAGTTCCGAAGAACTTGGATTGGACCGTTACCAAAATTAAATAAATGTATGTCTCGAATGAGACATGGATGACCCATTGTGGTTAGTGGAATCTTATTGGTTTAGCAGTTATAAGAGTGATAAAATGCACGGTATTTGTGTCCTAGGTAATTGTTGATGTAATTTTTGCCACCAATAGAGAGTTTTTAGTTCAATATGTCCAATGGATATCCTATATTTTGCAACATTGTAATGTGATAATATTCAAGGCATTTTGTCCAAACATGTAAGATAAGGAGATATACGCAAGAAGTATAATAAAAAAGATGGCAAATAATGGGAAATTATGAAGATAATACATACACACTCTGATGACTCTGCATCCATATTCGTATAGTTCCATGACTGCAAAAACACCCATTAAAACAACACAGTTTGAAAACACACGTCTATTTTGGTCATTGAGTCTCATTATATGAGCCAGGCTGCTTCACGATAAAGGTTGAAACGCAATGAGAAAGTCTCTTTTTTTGGTGAATCAAGTTAGGATTTCCCCTCTGGAGACAAAATAGCAATCATCGATCAACGACCATCACGATGAGGAAAATCGCAAGGGGCGGGCATGTATTTTTTCCTAGGATAAATAAGGGTAATTTCAATAAAATTGCATTTCTAAAAATAATTTTCTTAAAGCAAGATGTTTGGAAATTGTATAGAAAGCTACTCGTCTATCCTAGGACATGTCTACAACCAGAATAAGTCTACAACGTAGAATAATTTAGTCATTAACATATGTCCCACCATTTGATTTCTGAACTACTGAAATAATTGTGTCCGTTTCCGTCCTTACAACTTACCTATAAGCAAAACAAAATATTACTATCATAATTTGGCTATTTTTGGTTATTGTACAACCACAGGAACTTTATTATATTCATTAAAATTAAAGGGGCATATATACTGTAATATTATAGATTCATCTGTAACAATGCAAAATATTGTCTTTCTCTTTCGACCCAATTATTAAAGTGACTGAATTGATAAGTTTATAACTTTCAAATGTGATACATATTCTACAAGGCGGAAATGATTGAATGGGTTTACACGTTGTGGAAGTAGATTGAAGGAACTACCTATATATCTACGGGTGAGTTTAAAACGTTTGTAATAATTAATGTTTGTAAATTAACCTTTTAAAAAACATTTGATGAAACTGTAAATTAAACGGCAGTCACTCATTGATGATAATAACTCATTATTTACGCCAATGACGTAGCCAGGATTTTCAGAGTGGGGGGAAATTGTAGGTGGTAATTTTACCGACACAAAACTCAAATGAACCGACATATTATGTAAAATTATGTACATTTTTAGCAGACGTTTACAAGTTCAGAAACACCATTATGTTTGTGAATTTACCGACAGACACGATTTTGCCAACAAGTTGGGATGGCATCCCATGCTTCCCTTGGCTTCGCCACTGTTTTACGTAGACACCCAAATGAAACTTTTGACCACACTGTTCTTTGTAAACACCTGCCCAAGCCCTAACAATCTTATTATAAACTGCTTAACAAGGAACATGTTAGGCTCATCATTGTACAAAAATGTAATTTGGGTCATTTCATATGATTGAAATGATTATTTTAGGTCTTTGCCGATCGTCGCATAAATGAGGCTTTCATTATGGTTATTGGGGGTATATTGGTGTCCCCACACTTATTATAATTTTCCCACACCCTGGGAATTTTCATAATTTTCATTTCAGTTCCATTCCAGAAAAAGTCAGGCGACATGGGGAGGTATGAAATTAATATAAATATGCACATTATTACTTTGAAGCTTGGCTGTTAGAAGTCACTATACACTATTGGTATTCTTAAAAACATAAATGATTACCGGTAATACATGAAACTTACTTGGTGTAAAATAGATGATGGTATCAAATATCCCTTGAAATATTTGTCTGAGGTACTTACCATTATAGTTCAATTAATCCAGTGTTTTCGCAAATGAATTTGTGGAGACAGAAATTCCACGCTGAAATGAATATGGAAAAATGTGACTGGCTCAGGCAAAACCCTAAACTTGGACCCACTTTTCAAAAGTGAGATTTTGGTATAGTTTGATTCTCTAGATTTTCCTCTTTCATTTGATACAAGATTTGTAGATTTCTACAAATCTGGTTATCAAATGAAAGAGGAAAATCTAGAGAATCAAACTATACCAAAATCTCACTTTTGAAAAGTGGGTCCAAGTTTAGGGTTTTGCCAGAGCCAGTCATTATATGAATGCATTTTCACTATTTTCTCGTCAACTAAACAATGAATTAAACTGAAACTTTTATAGTTTTTATACATATCTCTTGATTCTTATAAAGTATGGATGCATTAACAGACCAAAAGTGTATATTGGCTTTAAATCTAACGATTTATTTTGACAGACTAAGAGATTTGGGGTTGGTTGTAGTTTTTTGACTCGCCTGACAACACGAACGAAAGATGTGATATTGAAACAATGAAACAAGTACAAAGAAATAAACGGTGCTTCCTGCTCTAATACTAACAGCTCAGGAAGGAATCAGTTGAATTATTGTAAAATAGAAAACAGTCTTTGAAAAAATGGTTCTCTAACAGAAAATAATTTGGTGGATAGAATGTGGTATGTCCGGTACCAAGCAGAGCATTCATTTATAAGTCAGTAGTTATATTAGGCCTATGTGCTTAGTTGTTGGATGTTGAAACTGCCAGCTTGAAGATACGATAAATTAATATGCATTCCAGGACGTTGAACGTGAAATAATGTACGGGTTTACTTTTATATAATGATGGTCGATCGAATAATTAAAGGAACAATGTCGTCATGATCACAGCATACTTTCGACAGGGCATGGAATTTCATTATTATGCAGCCAGTGGCTCATTATTTATGCAGTAGCCACGGTAATATGATCTCATGGCACCCTGTTATCTAGGAGAGCGCGCTCGTGGGGTATTATTTTCAGTCAATGAGCTCATCTAAAACTAGGACACTGATTCCATGCCCTGTCGAAAGTCTGCTCTGATCGATAATTGTTCCTTTAAACCTGTTCATTGTTATTACGCCCGTACTAAGTATATTTTGTGAAATGGGCAACAAGTTACCCTGTATGGTGAATCCTATATAATATGTATATAAAGGGCAGCACGTGTTACCAAATAAGTAATTAAATGTTTTAGAAATAAACATATTCAAACTACTGCAAGTTTTGAATATCAAGTGAAGTGATGCCTAATAATTGTATTGGCCCCCATATTTATAACCCTGTTTCCCGACAATAAAAAAACAAGCTTTGTCAGAAAAAAAAGTAACATCTGATGGTGCTTTTCTGTTTGTTGTGAGTATCGCTGTCATGTGTGTCGCTGTCATGTGTGTCGCTTTCATGTGTGTCGCTTTCATGTGTGTGTCACTGCTGTGTTTTTCACTGTAATGTATGTCATTGTCGTGGGAGTCGTGTGCAATGGCGACCATTTCTTTCTAGCTACGATTAGGGGCGCTGGGATATTTGCAAAAGTGTATGTATTTTTACCTCTTAGCAAAAAGTTACGAAAACGTACACCTACAATTAGACTTGTAGGCCTATATGACTCGGATTCGAGTCCGACTCCAGTCACATTTCTGGCGACTCAGACTCGGACTCGAGTCATGATTAACAATGACTCAGACACGGACTCCGACTCGACCCTTCGGACTCGGATTTGGGACTCGATGTTTGTGACTCGGACTCGACGGCAAAATGCCCAATAGGCTTGTTCACTATTTGCAAAATAGTGTTTTAAACAATGCGAACAGTTTTATAAAATTGATAATGTGCAGTCGTGCATCCTTAAAAAAAAATCGTCACCGTTTTCACGAAGTGACGAATCAGCCCACACAGCTGCAAATCCATGTTTTGAGATAATCGCACATGAAGTTGAACTGTTTTTGAAATCGCAATTTCAAAGACTTTTCAGCATGAATTATTTTAGATTTTGCTTCCTACTAAAGCTAATAACTTTAATTACAAAGAAATGTTGGTATCTTTGTCATAGAGATTGTAATTAATGGGGAATTACTTTCCAAACATATTCGTCACTTCGTGAAAACGCAAAAACAAGACCGCGCGTGCAGAGCGCTGTATATTAAACAACGTATTAAGCGATTCGTCACTTCGTGAAAACGCTAAACGTAAGTAGGTCACACGATTCGTCACTTCGTGAAAACGCAAAACCAACAATACCCGCTTTGGCATTTTGCCAATCGCTATGTATTTCAATGTATAAAGCGGCGAATGGCGATTCGTCACTTCGTGAAAACGGAAAACAGCTTAGCTGAGTGATTCGCTGGGTATATTAATAGCGTAATTACGAAACTATGACGTTTCAACACTTGAAACTTAGCAGAAATGTTGGCCACAATGAATACATCTCAAATATCTACAAAACTGAATTTGACAAAAATAAAGAATTTTTTACGGATTCGTCACTTCGTGAAAACTGTGACGCTATGTCATAGTAGTAATGTGATCGGAATCGCTTACGCAGCGGCCGCATGAAAACAAAGTGCGTCTTCCAGAAATTGATTACAAATCATGTACCAAAGCTTCAGTGTACAACATCGTAGGAATAAAACGTGTATTTTGATAACTTGCATAATGCATCATGGAGAAAGATGGATGGACTACATTTGAAAGACATGTATTATAGCAACTCTTGTAAACAGCGCTCTCGCCAGGCATATTAAGGCGTGGCGGGCCAGCCACTCCTTCGGCGGCAAGCAGCTTATTCCGCCACGCTAGAAATATTGTCCACGCCACCCTAAATCAATGTACATGTATTTTTTCAAACGAATTTTATCCTGTTTTAGCTTGAATAATATTAATAACTTCGGTAGCTAGTTTTTTCTGATACTTACAATGTCAGTATATAACATACGTTCGTGTAATGCTTTTAATACATAGACCTACATAATTATGTACATCGAAACATGCATGTCTAGCGCTCACATGATTTTATTTATGATGTAAACCGAGGACTTGTAACAAAAAGAAAACAATGGGACCTCGGTTGGCGGTTATTGTTTGCAAATGGGAGATGTCTAAACTAAGCCCAACAACAAAGGGAACAAAAGAGGGGAACAATAGACGGTCCTCTATTACACCATAAACAAACGTGATTTTGCAGTGGATTGCATTCGCGTGGGGAATTCTCTTTCGAAATATTTTGGTAATTCCTGGTTTATGAGAGATTATTTCACGATGTACGCGTATTTTTTAATGTTGAAATTATGGCCTAGTGGAATAAAATGTGTTGATAAAAAGCTGGTCTAGTTTCGTGATGCAACACGAAATCACCACAGACGAGCATATTTTAAAAGGATATGGGTCCACAAACATCTGTTGCGGCTAAATACAGCAGATGAGAATCCATAAAAAAAAATACGGTAATTTCAATGGTGCTCATTGTCAGTATTTGTCAGTATCAATATACAGCTTAGGTACAGACAACAGCTAGTCGTTTGTTAACGTGTTTTTGTTGATGCTTTTGTACCAACACCAGTACTTCTTTTACTCCATTTAAACACAGTAATCTTTGTCAAAATTATCAGCCTGGATGCAATATATTTTCGGCACACAAGAATTGTTATTGTCCACTCACGGTGACCCATTAATAAAACATCTCTTCAAAAAGAATATGACATTTTGTGTAATACCTTCTGGACCTTGCTCTATGGTAATACCAATATATTAAGGTGATGTAAATTACTTTTTAGAAAGAAAAGAAAACGTTGTGTCATTCATGCACCAACCATTCCAACATTGAAATGTGTCAATTGCCTGATATAAAAATACACAGATAAAGGCATTTCCAACTGTCATTTCCAACTGATTATTTTGGAGTGATCATTCACACTAGCACCAGTGATTCAACATGTAAGTTATTAATATATAAAAATTAATTATGATAGTGCTATGGCGATCAGACTTAAGGATCTTTAAACTTGACAACATCGAAACTAATCATGATCTCCATTCTGAAGTAGTTCCATTCCAACAATGCATCAACGTTGTTAAAGGGTGATGCATGGCTTCTGAGACTAATTGCTGACCCCACCCACTCCTAAATTAATCATGTTGAGAGCGCTGCTTGTAGGTGTAATTAATGTGATGATTTCCAAACATGTTGTATTAATAAATACAAAAAAGCACAAGAAAGATCAAATTCAATGAGTTGTTCAATTTTATGACGCAATTTAATTAAAATATTAAAAGAAACGTAAATAAAATAAAGTTGATTTTGGTAATAAATCTTTGGTTTAGTCAAATTGATGAGAAACTAGTCCAGATGTCGAGTATTTTTTTCACTTAACTTTGAACCTTGACATTATGTATAAGGTTTTCCTTTTTCTTTTGATTTTTTTGTTAAAGTGACTCGCGACTGGGACTCGACCCATATGACTTGGGACTCGGACTCGGACTCGACACTGGGGACTCGAACTCGGACTCGGACTCGAGGTTTGAGGACTCGAATACAAGTCTGCCTACAATAAAATGGGATTCACTTTGCCAAGACGAGACCGCCCCATCATCTGAAATATCTACATTTCTCATTTACATATTGACAAGAGTAAGGCCTAAAGATGCGGTCGCTCCCTGTAGCATTATTGACTCGATTATAAACGATTGTGTCGCCTTTATACTGCCCTCTTGTGATAAACATTATTTATATCATGGAATTTTCCATTAACTAATTGAGTTATCGCCACAAATAAAATTAATGAAATTTCCTGTGGGGTATGGAAAAGTGTGCCTCGTCTTTTTTAAAGGCATTCAGTATAGCCGTTCCATTAGCATTCTTAAACAGCATTAACAATTAATGACACTACAGTTTTACATACAATTTTACTTATAGTTGATGATGGTATCAAATTATGAAACTGCATTCCTAAAAATCTTTCCGTCTGAGGTTCAACCTCGTTCTATCGTTTTTAAAAAAGCTTTGTGGTTGATCCATGTAAACTGTCTCTTTGAAGTTAATAATTGGAGGTAATAATTGTTGGTTCTGATACGTTTCTCACCAACTGGGTGACCAACAAATGGTGCTTATATGTCCTTGAGCGAGACACATTACTGTAGTTGCTTCTCTTCACCCAGGAGTATAAATGGCAGTAGCGTAGCCAGCGGGGGGGCAGGGGGGGCAGACTGCCCCCCCGGAAAAAAAATAGAAGTAAAATCGGGACGGTAAAAATAAAGAAAAGAGAAAAGGAAAGGAAGAGAGAAAAGGAGGGAAAATTGAGGGAGGGACTCCGAGGGAGAAAAAACGAAAGAGGTAAAGAAAGAAATTAGAAGAGTAGGGATTATTGACGAAATGAGGGAGGACGGAGGAGGGAGGGAGGGGGAGGAGAGAAGGAAATGTGGGCCTTGGTAATGGAAGAAAGGATGGATAGGACCGTTGGGACGAGTACCAAGGCAGCCTAACTTAAGGCAGGCAAGGTTAGGGCGGGTGGAAACGGCGGTAGGGCAGGGGTAAGGGAAGGAAGGGAGCCGAGGGAGCCGGAGAGGGTAAGGGACCGGAAAGGGCGGGAAGGACGGACCTGGGACGAAGGATGCAGAGGCAGGCAGATTTAGGGAGGGAGGAAAGGATGATTTAGGGAATGGTAAAGGGAGTGAATAATTGATAAAGGGAGACGGGAGAGGGAGGATTGAGGAAGGGAAGTTAGATCTGAAGTTTTTATACCCGGTTTTTGTCCCGGAAATTATTTTTGGTTTCATTTGAATAGGAACCCGGGATAGAAACGCTCGCCATTGGCAGCAAAAATATATTTTGACATTACAAGAAAGGCAAAAAAATGCACTAATGAGAGATATATAAATTGCTCATAAAATATGGACCTTACAGATGGATCTTTCAACTTTTTTGTTAATTAGAGACGAATTTATATAGAAACAAACATTAAAACATTAAAAACTTGAAATTTGAATCAATACAATGAACCAGTATGTACTCGGGTTACGTGCAGAACGTATTTACAACTTGTCTTACAACATTTTATTAAAGGTTTTTATACGACATGTACACGAATAACTTTCAGTGTAATGTGTGTTGTAAACGGTGTGTATATATATACATTACGAATACGATTAATTATGAATGTTTAAGTTCATCACAGTCATGACAGTGTAGAAATTAATAGCAACAGTTCAGACAGTATAGATCCAAGGAAAGAACAATAAATCACAGATGATCATGTTTGTACAATATATCGATTGTTTTGATTCAATATTATTCAGTATTTCGCAATTAAATTTAAACCATGAAATCGGGACGATCATCTTAATTTTGCCCCCCCGGACCGACAGGGCTGGCTACGCGCCTGATAAATGGGTAACTGTGAGGGTAGAGATAGTTATAACCCAAAAATGGGTTATATACTCCCCAGGGAGCTGAGAAATATTACAGGAATGATATTGGCTCAGTGACCAGGGGAAATAATGTAAAGCGCATTTGGACATTATGTGAAATGCGCTATATAAGAATGCAATATTATTATTATTATTATTATTATTATTATTATTATTATTATTATTATTATTATTATTTCGCATTAGCACAGCATGAAAAGAAAGATCTTATTTTCCTTTCTGCCGGTTACACCTCGAGTCAAGCTACGTCCCGTAGCCTTAGATCTCGAGTGTCTTTCGCAGAATCCTTGCTGTCCCTAAGAGTGCCGCCTTCTGTAGTAATTCTACTCTAACAGATGTTCCTATCTCCTTGAGAAGTTTCTCCAACGCCTTCGAGATTGTACCCAGTGCTCCCACTACCACAGGAATTACCTTTACCTTGACTTGCCACAGCTTGCGGAGTTCTCTCGCTAAATCCTGATATTTCTGTACCTTCTCCTTCTCCTTCGAAGCTACTCTACTATTACCCGGCACAGCTATATCAATAAGATGACACATCTTCTCATGCTTATCCAAGACAACAACATCCGGCCGTCTATGTTCTATAACATGATCTGTCTGGATGTTGAAGTCCCAGAGAATCTTGGCATGCTCCGTTTCTTCAACCTTTTCCGGCACATGGTCGTACCACTTCGATTGCACCTTGACACCGTACTTCTTACACAGATCCCAATGGATCACCTTGGCCAACTTGTCGTGTCTGCCTTTGTACTCTGTCTGAGTATGCACTCTGCATTCGCTGACAATGTGAAATACAGTCTCCTCCGCCGCATTGCACATTCTGCACATAGAAGAGACATCTGACTTCTCGATCTTTGCCTTCATCACATTCGTCGGCAGAGACTGGTCTTGCGCTGCAGTAATCAGACCCTCAGTTTCTTTCTTTAGTTCTCCTCTCCTCAACCATTCCCAAGTCTTGCTACTTGCCACTTCTTCGGTACATCTCAGGAATCGGCCGTGAAGTGGCTTTTCCTGCCAATCTCGTGTTCTTTCTTCTCTTCTTTGATTCTTATACTCCTTTGGACCTAATTCGTGTGCCTTCATGTATTGCTGTGCAACCTTCAACAACTTTTCCCGAGTACTACTTACATGACACTGCAAGCTCCTTCTCTCGATGTTAACGCTGTCTGATACACTAAGTAATCCTCTTCCTCCCTCTGACCTCGGTAGATAGAGTCTGCTGACATTCGACCGTGGATGTAACATACCGTACATTGTCATCACTTTCCTCGTTTTCCTGTCAGCAAAATCTAGATCTGCCTTAGTCCACTCGACAATTCCTGCACTGTACCTCATCAGCGACACAGCCCAAGTGTTGATCGCCTTTATTATATTTATTATTATTATTATTATTATTATTATTATTATTATTATTATTATTATTATTATTATTATTATTATTATTATTATTATTATTATTATTATTATTATAATAACTTCTGATTTTGTTTAACGAACCGTTACGGTATCAAAATTCCACTTTCCTGTTTGCCGATCGAAATTTCTCAATGCATAATCACTCTTTTCTCGTCATATAACAACATCGTCAACACAGTGAGCTGAAACTTTCAGTGTCAGTTGTTTTTAGTATAAGGCCTCATTATGCATAGCCAGGGCTCCCCGGGGGAGGGGGTCCAGGGAGTGGCCCCACCTGTTGCCATCACCAGGCACTGAGATAAAATATAAAAACTATATAAGTGAAAATTTGCTGCAGTATAGTTTGTTTTAATTTGTCGTTTAACATCGTTGGGTAGGCCCTACTTGTGGCTATAACTGTGGTTAAGCCTATTATTAAACTACTAGACGACATTGTTACGACGTTTAACGATATAGGCCTACTTTCCCTTTAAAGGCAAGCCCCAATTTATTTCTCTTGATTGTCCTTGATAAATACAAAATCAACCGAAGAGGGCGTGCGCAGTGTTTACAAAGCTGGTGTCCAGGGGCATCGTCATATTCAACTTCGTGATATTTATTTTAATAATGAGCTTTGAAATTCCTGGGGATCGGCGGACAATTAGACCAGGTGACCCTCATTTATCCTAGGACAAAAATACGAACGCGGCGAGGATCGGCAGACAATTAGACTAGGTGACCCTCATTTATCCTAGGACAAAAATACAAACGCGGCGAGGTGTGACGTCTGGAATTCCACTCATCACGTAAACGATTTGCCCGTATTACCGTCATAACCATAGAGTTATGAATTAACTCTATGGTCATAACATTGCAGACTGAAGCTAGCCGCGAATTGAGCCAGAATTGCCAGCTTGCAAGTTCAGATGAGGTAAAGAGCGACACAATTTACTTTTAAGTTTCTCAAATCTTTTACAGTTAATTAATTATTACCAATTGCCTTTTATTCAAACTGAATTTTTATTTGATAATCACAAAGAACACGTAGTGTGCCGCACTTGATACCCATTTTAGTAAATTTTGCAGATCAGTTAGTGTCTAATTAGACCGTTAGTTCATGTATTGTTTTCCTAAAATCAAAATGTACCAAACATATCTTATAAATATGACATTTTTATTTGATAATCATAAAGAGCATGTCAGTGATGCCCACACTTAATTTCCGTTAAGGCAAATTTTGCCGACTAATTAGTGTATAATTAGACCATGTTTTAAGGAACAACTTTTCATATCTTCTACACTATTTCACGCATTTTTCCTTTTGTTTTGTTTTGGGTTCTCTACAGACGATGTGTGATGTGACGTCACGGCTTAACTTACGTTTCTGCACAGCGGTATGTGCGCCCATCCTTGTATGGTTTATGTCATTCTGTCAAAAAACCAAAATAGGATAATCTAACCATGAGCTAACCGCCGGGACGAGGGGTAGAGGATTCAAATCTCCCCCGAGCTACTTAAAAAATCTTCCACTGATGATTTTATTACAATCTGCTAAGCATCTATTTGAGCTGAGGGAAATTACTTAAAACCGTAGACGCAGAAAACAAGCATTTGACAGACAGTCGTGGATATAAGCCTGATGATTGTGTCAAAAGAGGGCGCTATCAGCACACTGCGCCTGCGCGCGCGCTCACCGTCGACCGACTAGTTAAGTCCGTCCAGATATAGATCGATTACATTCATACCATTTGCAAACGGTTGGACGCTTTTCATCAACGTTAGTTGGTGGGCTAATCATTTTGATCGGCAAGGATACATGTTAATTAACCAACGAAATATCTAAGAAATATGTATCTCAGTTGCGGGTAGAGTGCCTGACTCACTGCCGTGTGTGAGGTCCCATGTTCGAATCCCGAGCAGAGAAATTGAGTTTTTGTAGGCCTATAATTATTTAAACATTTAAAATGGTAGTTTTCAAATATATGTTTAACCTAACAGATCATACGAAACAGTTAGCTCAGTTGAAAGAGTGCTTCACTGTCGAGCGAAATGTTACAGGATCGAATCCTGATCAGAGAAGTGGTGTTTTTGTGAACCCTTGTATTCTTGTTTAAAACATTTAAACTGTTCTTTTAACTTCAAATAGGCCTATATGTTTAACATAACAAATATCTAAGAAACAGTTAGCTCAGTTGTCAGAATTGACTGCCGACCGACAGGACCGAGGATCGAATCCCGCACAGAGAAATATTGTTTTTGTAAAAACTTGTATAGGCCTACTTCTTAACATTTAAAATGGTCGTTTAACTAACTTCATTGAATATTTATTTGGTTAAACTACAAACTATCTATACGCAAAAGAATAAATAAAACACGTGAAATAATGTAGAAAAATATGAAACTAATTTGTTCCTTTAAACACGGTCAAATTAGGCACTCCCCTGAGTAATTAGCCAGCCATTAAGTGTGTGCAATGACTTTGTTCTTTGTGATTATCAAATAAATTGATATTATTAAATTATAAAATAAATTGATATTATTAAAGTATAAAATAAATTGATATTATTAAATCATAAAATAAATTGATATTATTAAATTATAAAATAAATTCATATTTATAAGAGATGTTTTGCACATTTTTTTTTACAGTGTTTGGCGCAAAAAAAAACCAAAATACGTGAAAATATGGAAATATATTCCTTTAAACACGGTCTAATTACTAGTAGAGACTAATTAGCCAGCCAAATTTGCTGACATGGAAACCAAGTGCGGCCTACAACGTGTTCTTTATTTAAAAAAAACATAAATTTTAATTAAAAACAATAATTGGTAGGCCTACATTTCCTGTCCCAATTTGAGAAACTTCAGTAAATGAAATTGTAGCTCTGGACTACTGTAAGCTGACATTTACACTAAGGGCCACTGACCACATGTGGGTCATATAAATAATTTCCCCGTCTCCAGACTGACATCCCCTACACCATTTTTATTATCACTTCGACCTCCAGACTGACATCCCCTATATAGACCCATTTAATTATCACTTAGACCTCCCCTTAATTATAATATAAACAAAATACCTCCACAGTTGTAAGTGACCAGTTCCCATTATTAGTATACATGCTCTTTTTAGATTAGAAAACTCAGTTCGTCTCTCTCTCTCTCTCTCTCTCTCTCTCTCTCTCTCTCTCTCTCTCTCTCTCTCTCTCTCTCTCTCTCTCTCTCTCTCTCTCTACTGTACTGCTAGTCCAATAACTTTGTGACCCTACAGCCAGTATTGAGTATAATAATTATCTTTGTTAAAGTATAGCTCCATGGTTAAAGCCACAGAGTTACAATAAAACTAATCTGTTATAAGCCCAAAGATACATCGTCTCAGCCTGTCTCCGTGTTCGTCTCTTCATCGTCATCAACGGCCAGCTAGCTCCAGTAACACATCCAAACCAAGTGTTACACTATCTTATCTGAATTAGCGGCTGGCGATTCTGGCCGGATTTGCGGCTAGCTCTGGTCTGGTAGTTGAACTACTGTGCGTAACCACCACTGGTAACCAAGTGTTTTTGCAATTAACGATTACCATCATTCAGTGCAGAGTTACCTGACTATTCCAAGTACACACGTTCACATGATTTTTTATAATTATATGAACGTAAACACGACAAGTACAGTGTAACGTCAGTGTCAACATTCACTTGTGTAACGTAGTAATACTAGTAATTAGTATGATGGAGAACCATACGGAAATTTTACGAAGTGAGGTTTGTTGTTTGATCGACGGACAAATTAGTGATGATATTAAGACTCTCAGCAATGCCCACGAACTGCTTCAGGGTGCCTTGGAAGAGAAGAACATTCTTGAACAGCAGGTGGGTTTCGCAGTTTTTTTTTGGTAAATCAAAATACATTGATATGCATCTATTTCCGACACTTTACACTAGTGGCAGTAGTCGAACATGTCGAATACCGGTACACTGATTAGACTGCCGAGGCTATGACTACAGAGTCCTTCAATTTCATTTGGTTTCTGAATGCATTGCGAACGGACAGATTTTACTGTCATACCTGCATTGTACATAAATTATAAGAACATGATGCAGACGACAAAATGTAGATATTTTGGAAAGAACGTAAAATACAAGCGCTAAATACGGTATAGGCCTAGATCACAGATGTTCCTTTAAAAGATGATAGAGTACACACTTAAGGAGAGGAAAGTGTAGTCAACGATATTGGAAACGATATTTATTGGAGATGTTGGCCATTGTGTCGTCTGCTAAAAACACATGCTTAACGTTAGACAGTGGCAGTTGGGTTTGATGTCCTTTCCTAAAGTTAAATTTTTTAAAAGATAAAGTGGAGGTATTATAGTAAAATCGTTCCATAATATCATTGCTTGATGATGTTTATATTTTATTTTTATTTTTTATATTTTATTTTTCAAATATCTGATGACAGTGCTTTAAGTACAATAGAAGACACACAAAAATTGTGTTAATGAAAAACAAAAAAGCAAGCCAGCGGGATGACCTGTCATGCACGGGATCACATGTTCATGTATCTCTTCAAATATTTTTTTAATGTCACTGAAGTGTGTACAGGACAGGTACTGCTAGCCAGACGTAATTATGTGCACTTAATAATCATAATTTTTCACCAGAATTGATTGAGAGGAACATCCTTGGCTAGTCAGGAAAAAGCCCAATACCCAATTAAATTCAACGCTTAATCCATTCAAACTCAAAGGTCGCATTTTGATTCTTGTTTTCTCCCTCAAAGCTGACAGCAGTCAGCACGGAAACCCCAACAAGAATTCAGGGCGCTCTCCAAGAAGCCCAACAAGCGACACGACGGCTAGAAGCACTGACGTCGTCACACAAGCAGTACCGACGATCCACCAACAGCCATCTGAACCGAGCTGAGCCTATGGTAGAAGATCTCAAGAAGATGACGGAGGAAGTAAAGGAACTTGAGAGATGCATGGAGTACATGAAATGGCTGGCACTTGTGGAGAACCTAAGGTAAATCATGGACATGTACACATGGGGGGAGGGGGTCACCTGCATAGAGCTGCTTAGGCCAAAAAAAAAAAAAACATGTTTAGCGTCCTGCCTTTTTGAAAAAAGGAAGGAGGAGGGCCTTTTTTTTTTTTTTTAAATGGCCGCCCGACACATTTTTAAAGACAACCGGCCGGGCTATTTTTCAAGATGGCTGCCAGCTTTTTTCAAAATGGCCGCCACTTAGACTCTTATTTATTTTAAAATTTATTTTTTTCGTCTGAGATCGTTAAAATGTATCCTTTTTTTTCATAAACAAAAGGAGGCGGCCTCTAAAAAGGAAGCGGGCGGGGACGCTAAACATGTTTTTTTATTTATTTGGCCTTAGCAGATAAAATTGCTTACCAGAAACATTTGCTTTGGTTACCAGCCAAACCTTCATACAAAATATATAGTGGCTGGTAGTCTGTTTTATATTGCTTAGCAAAAATATTTGCTTAGCAAAATGTTTAGTAGCTCTATGAAATTGGCCCATGGTCACAGGCAAACTTGTTGTTGAGTAATTGAGTACGAGTAAGAGAATATACTTGAGTACGAGGATGAGTACTCCATCTATATAGATGTAGTCGAGTACTTTTTCAAGAGTACGAATACAAAAAAAATGTACTTGAGTACGAGTGTGAGTACTATAACTCTGGTTACAGGTTTACAAGCAACTTGCGAAAATCATGACAAATAGTACATCCCTGGTTGGACTTCCTTACTACATGTACATGTATGTTGCATTGCATTACAGGGTCCTGGTTTAGATAGTTAACCCTAAACCCCTTCGGTAACCAGCTAGACACCCTGCTCAATGCAACAACATTTGTTGGTTGTCCCAGTACATAACCTGCTGAGCATAGTATTAGCCAGCAATACGTTTGGGTGTCTTTCGGATGCCCAGTTTGCAAAATAGACACCCAGTTTTATTTGCAGTACACATGCAAAAGTGTTAGTTTTGGACACCCTGTTTTTCAAAGAATAACAAATTTGGACGCCCTATCTCCAAATCCTGGCTCAAGTTCTGATGCTGAGTGCAACAAGATTAACCCTCCTACTGATAGACCATTTGAAATCATTCAAAATTTCCACTTTCAAAAATGCCCATTGGTTTTGTACACACATGGTGATACCATTTGAACAGTGTTGGTAGCAAGCTTTACTACCATTCAAATCCATTCAAATGCATAGAGGGTCCATTGATTCACCACTTAGAAGTATCCAAACAAGGTTTTGTATTAGCTGTACTACCATTTGGAAAGATCCAAACAAGGTTTTGTATTAGCTGACCTACCATTCAAAACCATTTGGGGAAATCAATACTGTACACAGTTATTTCACCATTCAAAACCACAAAAGCGAATGGTTTCAAATGGTGCATCAACTTGTATGAAAAAGGTACCAAAAGTAGGAGGGTTAATTATTATTATTATTAATGGTTTATTTCAACATTCATCGCCGCCCAAAGGCAGAATTACAAATATTGTACACAAGAAATAAATAAAAATATCTTATTTTAAGAATAAAAATGATTAAGGGAGTAAGGGTGGGGAGGTGGTGGGAATAAGGGTAGAAAGGGGATGTGAGTAAGGGTAGGGAGGTACATACATTGTTACTGATCTAATTAGTTAAAACTATTTAACAGTTTAATTAGACCTACAATTGGGCTATTCTGGTATCTCTTGGTACGACAAAAGGGAGTGGTGATGGCATTAGAATTTCTTAGTTGGCGACCATGTGATTGCTTGCGTGTGGGCGGGGGGATCCAACTACTGAATTTTTTTGAATTGAGCAATGATCTACCAAACTTAAGACATAATCAGCAAGAACAACAGATATTTTGTTCTCTGCTCACTTCAACAGAATCCAACAGTTTTTTACATTTGTTGTATTCTGTTCAGCATAGTTAGGGTAAATGTATTGAACAGAATTTTGCACTTGTTCATATTTTTGCACGTGGTGAAGCTGAGTGTCATCTGCCCAATGTGGTTCTACTTGCATTTGTTCTTCTACGTTCTCCTACTTATATTTGCTCAAAGAGTCAGGCCTTGATCTTAACCACAGCCACCGCGGCTATTGCCGTTGTTCCCCTCTGAGTTGGCCGCAGTGCCCCTTTGGTTGGCCTTGAAATTTTGATGCAGTCAAGGCCAAAGTGGCCGTGCCCTCTCAATCTTTAAGGTCGAGGCCTGAAGACATGTCATCAGTTATCAAAGAGTCATCCAAAAAATACCATATTCTAAAAACACCTTGAGAAACCATCATCTTTCAGGGAAGAAGTTAGGTGAATTTAAAAGTTGAGAAGACAAAGCTCATTCTCTTATAATGGTAAAAAATATGAAAAATAGAGCAAAATTTGGCTGTAAATAGTTAAATTGTATGCATCATACCTAAGCAGAACTCGGTGGTTATAATGCATGGAGTAAAGCAGTAAAGCAGGGCCAAGTCTCGCATAGCTATCATCAACTTCACCAAGATGTGATTATCAAGACACTTTCTATCAAAGGGAATGTACAACATTGGTACATGTAGTTACAGATTGTCAAATTAACAAATTATTTAACAGCTCACTTGGTGTAAAGTTTCAATCATCCTGAGAAATAAATCTCTCTGAAGTGTTTTGTTGATTGTCATTCTAACCCATCTACCCCTAGCTAATCAGCAATTACAGCTTGTCGGTGGATTTTCATTAGCTTCAAGCATCAGTTTGGTTTTTTTAAATTAATTTTTTAGCTGATTACGTTCATCTCCATAAATTGTATCTAGGGAAATGTTAATTTGCTTATCTCTGCCCGTGAACCAGCTCAGAGATATTGTCGTTGTGCGGGATATTCTCCAGCTCTGCTTAGTGTCAAAGCATAACTCAAAATCTACAGCAACCTTAGGGTTCAAACATGGCAGATATGTCCCGTCCCCCCCCCCCCCCTGGTGCCAAGATGTGCAATTTAGTAATCTCAGTCCCAGTTCTAAAAATACTTGAGATGCTAAGGTACTAATCCCCAGGTGCTGTTGTGCGTATAATGCGACTTGCTAGAGCTTGTGACAGGGTCCTCGAGCTGCAGTCAAAGGTCACATGGTCAGAAATAAGTTCTAAAATCAGAAAACTGTTTGGTGGAGGCTACGATACTGAACCAGACTAGATATTGATAGACTTGCGAAGAAGTCTGCTAGTTGCAGAGTTTCTAGTTGCACAGTGTAATCGTCGCAGTATAATTTTGGAGACATGCATACCATATCGCACACATTAGTGGAGGAAAAGCGGGAAGAGTAACTTTAGTTTAGAGGAATAATAATCTGCAGGTACATCTATTCCATACCCGGGCAGAGATACACGTACCCGTATTTGTTCAAATACAACTGTACTATGCAGTCTAGTTTAACTTGTTATTGATCAGTTACAGATCAGTCAAACCAATGGTTTTTGTCAGACACCCATTGTTAAAAAGTTAGATATTATGTAGACAGATCTACACTACATGTATAGACCTGTATCACACTGCAGCCATCTTTGTCATATTCCCAGTATACCAGTTGACAATCATAGTACTAATGCTCATAACATAAAAAGAGACCAGACTATTTTTCCTTCCATGATAAAGGTCTATAGAGAGCAAACTAACATTAACTTGCTGGTCTTCCTCCTCCTTAACCCTTCCTTACTAATTACCCCCCTCCTTCCACCTACCACGAACACTGTCAAAATCGCACCCCTGCACCTTCATTTTGTGCCACTAACAGCTCCGAGATCCAAGGCTCGCTCCTGGTCAACTCGGCTCCCTTCAAACTCTTCCACAGCTCCGAGGTGCAGAAAGGCATATCGGCGGGCGCCATGCCCAGCGCCGTCACCCACTTTGCCAAGCTGGCGCAAGTGAGCGAGGCCCTGCACGGATCGTCGTGCACCAACCTGGTGGCGTTTGTGACATCGACGGTGTTGTTCTGGTATAAGATTCTCAAGGAGAAATTAGCAAGGTGAGTCTGAAATAGACCATTATCACTGTGCGATCAACTGTGCCTGATTGCCCAACAACAAGAGAATGACCCTCGCAAAGTTGGTGAAGATACGAAACATCCTGAGAAATTATTCCGTTTAAAACGCTGTAATTTTTTGTTTAAATGCGAAATGTATTACAAATTTGAAAAGCATTTCCCCATGCATACTAAAGATCTGAATGCATTGTCACTATTTTCTCATTAACCCTCCTATTCTAGCTGCACTTTATTGGCAAGTAACTACAGAGGTCAAAACCAGTCAACTGCCTGTTTTGACTGTTGACCCAAATGTGCACACAGGGGCATTTTTGACTGGTTTTTACTGTCATTTTGACCACCCTAAACAATACCAGACGATGCTTTTACCAGTCAAAAATGGTTGACTCATTTTGACCTGTAAATGTACTTACTACACGTGAGGTTTGACAGTGTTTGACTTTTAAGTGCATTAGATATACCTTGGCAAGTATATCAACATTTTTACTGATTCTGACCCTTGTAGTCATAGGAGTATTTGTATAATGACACAATGACATAAGCAGAATCGTTCACATATATTGATTTTTGTTCATCTTTCTTGATTCTTACAAAGTTTGAATGCACTAACAGACATTTTACCAATTTCCTTTAACCCTCCTATAGGTTTAACAATCAAAGACACTCAAAATTTGGATGTAACTCCCAACCCATTGACTTTGTGTAGTGCACTCAAATAAATGCAAGGACATGTGGCTATGATAGGAGGTCAAACCAAAACCACTCGACTGTATACGAGTCTGCTGCTAACTTATGCAGTACATACACAGCTCTGTGTGACTCTGCATATAACTTATGTAGGACATACACAAGTGTGTTTGACTTTGCCACTATCTCCAGCACTCTTAGAGACAAATACACATGTGTGAACAATTGGCAATGCAACCAAAAATACTCAAGTGACTGTCTGTGGGTGCGGTGCTTACTGGGCCAAATTTCAGCCTGGGCATAGGAGGGTTAAAGTAAACATGCACACATAGTGACATTTTAAATGACATTTTTCAGAAGTATATCATTAAATGTTGTGTGCAAACAAACATATATTGAGTATGTTTGCAGTAGCACCATATACAAACTTCGGATACCCGGATACCCGTTTTCATTTTTGTTGAAAACATGCCTCCGGTGGTGTACAAATACATGTACTGTAAATGGTAACAAATTGACTTTTATAATACAGAGGATACCATACTTAAATCGATCTTTTCTTTATTGATGTGCAGTCTCTTGAATTTAAAGATAATTGTCTGTAAAAGTGTAAACATTACATTGTTCAAGAGTCACAGATTTCTGTTCGCACCGCTCAAATGTTAAGTCCAAATTTTAAAAAGTCGTTGACGGGTAATTGGAACCGAAAAATGGAACCGGGTAATGACCGTTTCGGTCGGGTATCCTGATACCCGAATACCCAGCACAGCCCTAATACAAATCTCTCTTGAGTTGTGTGGTTCTGAGAACAACTTGTGGGTTACGGAATATTTTGGTCAGTGTGCTCTGAACTTCAGGAGAGTTACCCACAGGTTCTTCTCAGAACTACACAAGTCAAGAGATTATGACATGGTGGTACCGCAAACTCTGTTTAAACATACATTTATTCTGAAGCGAAATTTGAATCTATGACTTGTGGATCTCCACGCTATTGCTCTACTGACTTATCCAACCCTATGGTTGCCGATCTTTTCTTCGAGTGTGTGTCATCCAACAATTTTGTTCGCATTTTTTCCTGTACAGTGAGTTTGATGAAGTTATGAAGGCGTTAAACTGGCCGTTTGTTAATAGCGCTGTGCCAATGCCACCATCACCGGCTCAGCAAGCTGAGCTCAAGGACCGGGTGGAGACATTGTTTGGACAACTCGTCAAACTGCAGCTGCCGTATCCTTTGAAGAATTGATTGTAGAATTCCCTGGCTCATCACCTGTTATTACATAGCATGTCAATTCATGTGTACATTCAGATTGACATACATTGTATGCTGAGTAGGTGCTAGGCCTGCACAGAGTTGTAAACAAGTCATTTTTTTTCCTCAATCTGTCTTTGTAATCATGGTAATGAAAAAAGGTTTTAAACATTATGCAGGCCTGTGATTACTCATTTTTCCTGATTTCCGGATTTTTTTTACAAATCTCCCTTTGCCTCAAAATTTTCTTGAAGAAAAAAGAAGTAGCCACCAAGGAAAGAAAGAAGTAGCCTGTATTGTGTCCAAACCTCTAGTTTCTTGTTTGTGTGGATGTGGAGAGTCTGTAAATCCTCCAAAATTAAACATCCATGAGGTTCAGGGGTCTTTGTCCTCTAGACCAAGGGGAGACCCAGGCCCGCTACCCACAGGAGGTTCAGGGGGCTTTGTCCTCTAGACCAAAGGGAAACTCAGGCCTGCTACCCACAGGAGGTTCAGGGTGCTTTGTCCTCTAGACCAAAGGGAAACTCAGGCCTGCTACCCACAGGAGGTTCATGGTGCTTTGTCCTCTAGACCAAAGGGAAACTCAGGCCTGCTACCCACAGGAGGTTCATGGTGCTTTGTCCTCTAGACCAAAGGGAAACTCAGGCCTGCTACCCACAGGAGGTTCAGGGTGCTTTGTCCTCTAGACCAAAGGGAAACTCAGGCCTGCTACCCATTTTTCAGGATTGTTTACTTTTGTCAAATCACACTCCTGACTATGGTTGCTTTTTAATTTGTTATTTAGTTATTTTTTTAACTTAAGAATATCGACAAATCAGTTTGTCCAAAGCTTAAAGTAAAAAAGTAGGGTATAATACCAATATCATCAATGATTATCGAGGAATCGATTCCTTAGATTACAACAACACAGAGATGCATTAGCTTCTGAAGATACATCCACACAGGAGTATAATCATCTTCCTGGGTCGCGACCTCTTCTCTTGCCCCTTCATCTGTTGCTGCAGCCGCTACAGAAACGGTTCCGTTATCACTTCCATGGGAAGAAACAAACAAATCGACTTGACAAGGTGAAGACTCAGTTGCTTCGAGCCTTAATAGTTTTCTCCATGTCAAACCCTTAAAAAGGCCTGCTTAGCTTGGTCACATCCTTGGGACTTCCTTTATTTGGCGGAGAATTCTGTACATAAACTGTACATGATACTATTATCTACACGGCTGATCTACCATTCATAAACAGACAGTTGTCCAGTTTTGAATGGTCTGTCAACTCTCTGGTAAATTGTACCAAGAGCAGGACGGCTAAAGTGGTGTTCATGGCTGCAAAACTATAATACATAACAGGAGTTCAGGCCAAAAAAAAAAAGTCTCTGGTGTCTGGTCATAGGTCGGCTTCAAACTCAGTGCGATGACGTACCTTTTTTGGGGGGTAACCTTTTTTTTTCTTTTTGCCAACGAGTGAAATACGTGATACATGTATACACGCTTATTGGAACCAGAACAAATTTCCCACACACAAAGTATAGTGGCTAAGAGAGGCCACACAACTCGGGCAAACGTTCATACCCGTATGTGAAAAAGTCATTTTAAACACAGCCCGGCAGAATTCCAATCAATCCAGCAAGCTTGGCTGCAGTTGTACATCATATAATAAACCAAAAAAGAAAAGAAAAAGAAAACTAAAAATGTTGACGCACGGCTCTGAGGCGACATGCATGGAGACCAGAAACCAGACACTTGAGGGGGGGGGGGGGGAGAGGAGAGGAGAGGAGAGGAGAGGAGAGGAGAGGAGAGGAGAGGAGAGGAGAGGAGAGGAGAGGAGAGGAGAGGAGAGGAGAGGAGAGGAGAGGAGAGGAGAGGAGAGGAGAGGAGAGGAGAGGAGAGGAGAGGAGAGGAGAGGAGAGGAGGGGGGAGGGGAGGGAGGAGGGAGGGAGGAGGGGAGGGAGGAGGGAGGGAGGAGGAGGGAGGGAGGGGAGGGAGGGAGGGAGGAGGAGGGAGGGAGGAGGGAGGGAGGGAGGGAGGGAGGGAGGGAGGAGGAGGGAGGGAGGGAGGGAGGAGGGAGGGAGGGAGGGAGGGAGGAGGGAGGGAGGAGGGAGGGAGGGAGGGCTAAGAGTCATGTTCTGTATGACCAAATAATAATAATAATAATAATAATGTAGACTTATATAGCGCAAGTATCCACCAAACTGGTGCTCAAGGCGCATTATATTATTACCCCTGCTCATCAGGCTCATAAATCATTCCTGAAAACCATCTCAGCTCCCTGGGGAGTAGACAGCTCAATTGCTGCGATTACAGCGCATATAGGGCTAATCAAACACAACAACCAACTCTGCCCTCACAGGTACCCATTTACCCCTGGGTGGAGAGAAGCAATTATGGTAAAGTGTCTTGCTCAAGGACACAAGCACCATGGTCGCGGTTGGGATTCGAACCCACATTCTGACGACTCGGCCATCAGAACACAAATCCGATGCACTAAACCGCTCGACCATGGCACTCCATAATGTTTGTTGTTCATTAAAATGCTGCACAGGTCTGTATTATTTCAATTGATGGATGTTTGTTTTTTTGTCACTTCATAGTTGAACATTCTCTGGATTTTGATTTGTTTACAGCCAGAGTGGTATCTCACTCAGGTCTTAAACTGGATAAGAGATCACAGTGACTTCCTAGAGAATACCATCCAGCCGATCCTTGATGCTGAACATCTCAATCACATCAATGCAAAGGTAAGAATGAATGAAAATACGCCTCGATGGAATTATTCCCAAAATGGGAAATGTACAAATTGGCATGCAAAATCAACAAACCAAATTAATAAATTTCAATTTCAATTTCAATTTCAATTTCATTTTTGATTTCAATTTTGATTTCAATTTTAATTTCAATTTCATTTTATTGGTCGTTCAAAAGGAGATTTGCCTTACATGCAACACAAATAATAAACAATAACCCTAACCTTCCCAAATCCTCTTTGCTATTAAGTGAAGGATTTTGGAGGATTGAGGTTACATGTTACATGCTCTTTGCTAAAGTGAAGGATTTTGAAGGATTGAGGTTATTAGGCATACTTGCCTTTCCATGGTACATGTACATCCATGTTTGTTGTAGTGATTGCAAGGTCAGTGCTTGGGTCAGTGGACACTGTTTATTGCTCCATGCATGCAGGGAGGGTCCCTGGCCATGTACATGTATCACAGATTAGAATCACATGTGTGCATACATGTCATGTGCTTGCTTTACTACTGAAGGATTTTGTAGGATTCAGGTTATGTGTAAGCAAACGGGCCTAGGGAGTTAGGCAGGGTTGTAGCTACGCCGGTCGGGGCCGGTCGGGTCTAACCGGCACTCCCTATGGCCGACCGGCACCAAACGCAAATTGATGTCTTACCGACCGGCACAAAAATTGTGTGAATATTTCATTAAACAGTAATACAAGTTTAAAAAAGCTCATAACATGTATTCTTCATTTCTTTGAGTTATTTGCCACTATTTTGAGGACTTTAGTCTATAGATCAATTAAAACATCGTACGATATTATAAAATAAATCTCAGTTTGTAGCGGTACAAACAAATACACTAATTAGCATTTATTTATGACGTCAGGGAAAAGACCTGGGAATCGCCATTATGATTGGTTGTTTGCGCCTGCACGATGAGCTAATGCCACTAGTCTCTTTCGCGTGCAAATGATGCGATGTGCTTCGTAATGTCGATGTACGTAAATTTCAGGTTGGATAAGCGTGACTTCGTAAACGTCTAACACCTGGTAGGCCATACAGAAGTTTCAGTTTTTCTGAGCCAACATTGTTGTCAATTGCATTGGAGCTAGGGCACTCCTTCACATCATAAATTCTTGTATAATACTATGAAAATATCATACTATTATACAACAAATTATGTGAAAGGTGAGCCCTCCAAATCCATTCTTAAAAGCTAAAACCTGAGCAGGGGCTTCTCGACTTCACCGGGGCGTTGCCCCTGGACCCCGCGGGCCCCTGGACCCCCGGCCGTGAGGAGCTGCGCTCCGTTCACTCCGCTCACTACGCTCGCAATCGATAAAATTAGCCGGCACTCAATTTGGTCTGGTGACAACCCTGGAGTTAGGAAGGATTCAGGTTATGTGTAAGCAAATGGGCCTAGGGAGTTAGGAAGGATTCAGGTTATGTGTAAGCAAATGGGCCTAGGGAGTTAGGAAGGATTCAGGTTATGTGTAAGCAAGTGAGCCTAGGGAGTTAGGAAGGATTCAGGTTATGTGTAAGCAAGTGGGCCTAGGGAGTTAGGAAGGATTCAGGTTATGTGTAAGCAAGTGAGCCTAGGGAGTTAGGAAGGATTCAGGTTATGTGTAAGCAAGTGGGCCTAGGGAGTTACATGTAGGAAGGATTCAGGTTATGTGTAAGCAAGTGGGCCTAGGGAGTTAGGAAGGATTCAGGTTATGTGTAAGCAAGTGGGCCTAGGGAGTTACATGTAGGAAGGATTCAGGTTATGTGTAAGCAAGTGGGCCTAGGGAGTTAGGAAGGATTCAGGTTATGTGTAAGCAAGTGGGCCTAGGGAGTTAGGAAGGATTCAGGTTATGTGTAAGCAAGTGGGCCTAGGGAGTTAGGAAGGATTCAGGTTATGTGTAAGCAAGTGGGCCTAGGGAGTTAGGAAGGATTCAGGTTATGTGTAAGCAAGTGGGCCTAGGGAGTTAGGAAGGATTCAGGTTATGTGTAAGCAAGTGGGCCTAGGGAGTTAGGAAGGATTCAGGTTATGTGTAAGCAAGTGAGCCTAGGGAGTTAGGAAGGATTCAGGTTATGTGTAAGCAAGTGGGCCTAGGGAGTTACATGTAGGAAGGATTCAGGTTATGTGTAAGCAAGTGGGCCTAGGGAGTTAGGAAGGATTCAGGTTATGTGTAAGCAAGTGGGCCTAGGGAGTTAGGAAGGATTCAGGTTATGTGTAAGCAAGTGGGCCTAGGGAGTTAGGAAGGATTCAGGTTATGTGTAAGCAAGTGGGCCTAGGGAGTTAGGAAGGATTCAGGTTATGTGTAAGCAAGTGGGCCTAGGGAGTTAGGAAGGATTCAGGTTATGTGTAAGCAAATGGGCCTAGGGAGTTAGGGATAATGAAGAAATATTTCAATTACACATGGGTCATTCCACCAGGTTGGGGCATCTTTGTGATACATGTACACTAGAAGCATAGGGGAAAATCATTGGACCATTGTTCTACCGACTAGTAGTTGCAATCAACAATTGTTACTATTGCAATTGTGATTCCATCATTGTGTTTTCAACAGAGCCCAAATTAGGTATTCCTTCTGACGCTAAACAAGGTCAAATTAAAAAAAAATTTTTTTTTTTTTTGCTGAAATTACTGTTATTTACAGAGAGGGAATTCTGCAAAACATTACCAGCGAAACAAAACAAAATCACCTTACAGAGTTTTACAAAGTAATGCTTGATATGGGAAGACTGGAAGAAAAACATAGTTTGGGACTAAAAACTCAAAGTATGTGTCAAATGGAGTGAGGTTTGAACACAGACCAGAGAGTTGGAGAAGCAAGGAAATCCCACTGGATCTTTCTGACCTTAAATGTGACCAACTCTGGTAAAACCCGAAACTTCTCGGCATTTACCGAGGTCAAAAACTGACCCCGGGGACCATGTACCAGTTTGAGATTTTCATGTCACCATATAGAGAATTTTCTCTAGAATTTGATGGAAAAAGAAAAATCCTGAAACGTTGTTGGGAACATTGTTAATTTTCACAATAAATTTGGGAGGTCACTCTGAAAAGGTGGGTCCAAGTTTAGGGTTTTGCCAGAGCCAGTCACAGATGTGACGGCTATGGTTTGTAATGTTGTTCCTTCACCTCCAATGCACTCAGGTTGAATTCAGCCGTGGCCTTCTAAACATAGTGGCAGCCAAGCTCCAGCATGATATTCCAGAACTCCTATTTGATGAGCATCTTTTGTCACACACCATCGATGAACACCTGTTATTCAATCGAGAACTAAGGAATAACTTTGGCTACCCTCAAATTCAGCCTGGTTGTCTTCATGTCTTAACTGGGAAGGAGTGCTTTGAGAGGTGGCTTGTCGTAGAAAAGAAATGTAAGTTAGTTTTACGAATCTGCCCGAGTCGCCTGAGGATTTTTTTCTTTTAAGGGAGGAGGACAATTCACTAGACGCGGGGGGCCAGGCTATTAAGATATTTAAACAATATGAACTACATGAGGGCCAAAGTCATGGTACAGCCAAGCCTTTAAGAAGCCCAGGCTTTGCCCAGGCCTACCATGGGCCTATATAAATCCCCTAGCTGAGCACAAAAGACCCTTTACTAATGAATAGATCTCAAGTAGCGCTTATTGTTAACACAGACTTGACTGACACCTCGGCTGTCTTTTGTTCACAACTGCAGCCATTATAATGAGCTCTACTTGGCTGGGCTAGGCCCTCCAGAAGCGCCAGTTATGATGATTGCCAGGTGCTGTATTGCTACAGGATTAGGACTCGCAAAAGACAGATTACGGGGCCAGGTAGCCTGGGCCTCTCAAAAGGCTTGGCTGTACCATGACTTTGGCCCTCATGTAGTTCATATTTTTTAAATATCTTAATAGCCCCCCCCCCCCCCCCCCCCCCCCCCGCATCTAGTGAATTGTCCATTTAATAAACCTCAATACGCCTCTATTATACGTGTATGTAGCTAATGCATTTCACCCCCCCCCCCCCCCCCTTTATCCAACTCCACATTGTCTTCAGTTGCTGTCGAGAAGATAGATTCCTTGCTAGCCTTGCCAACAGCCTGGTCCCCACTCTACAGAGACCTTGAGGAGACGGACGACCTCAAAGTTCCTGAATGTGTAGAAAGTTTCATGACACTGATGCTAGTCATAACAGGTAAGTGTTTTATGTGTTGGATTATTGAAAACTAAATAATAAATAGCCTGAACAGTTTGACATTCTGCTTGGAAGTGATTGGGGGTGGGGGGTATTTATCAACATTAGATATCAGATATCAGATTTTGCATATGCTATGTGATTTGACAGTTTCTGTTCAGCTCATTTTCATCAAAAATGATAATGAATAAATAATGAGAATCATCACAAATTTGTAATGAATAAACATTGATAATGAATTGAGATGGAAATTTATTAACCCTAACCACCCCAAATCCATCAAAATCCTCCAAGGGGCACTTTTTGGAAAAATTCAGCACTGTTTGAAACTAGTACTTTCACCTCTTCAAATGGGGCAAAATTACTACCTGGCAAGAAGTACAGGCCATTAGTGCTGAATGTGAAAGGTCAACGAAAGTACATGGTGCATTTTGAAGATAAGGGCATGTTTTCAAAAGTTCACTGATGGATTTTGGAGGATTCAGGAAGGTTCCTAGCCTGAATACCTAGGGGGTTAGGGTTAAAGGAAATTAATCTTCAAAGCATGTTGAGTCAAGTCTCTGCCTCCCCTCCCTCCCAACTGAAAGTTCCAATTTGAAATTCATAAGGGCTCCTATTTTAGTACAGACAAAGCGCCCCTTTGAAGTCCTTATTCCCCCAGTCCCCCTCGCACTGAAAAAACCTTGCAAAACCATTCCATTCAACTTATTGAGCTGAACATTTCAAAGCTTGGCTTGTATACCCATTTTCCTGATTTCTCAATTCACCTGGTGTATATGACAAGTCTGACGGGTCAGATTTCTCCTCTATCTCTGTTTCAGAGCGATACAAGGTTCTCCCGTCCCCGACACATCATCTTAGATTCCTGGAGTTGCAACTTGATCTATTGGACGACTTCCGGGTGCGCCTCTTACAGGTGATGAAGTTAGAATCCAGTGACCCGCTCGCTGGAAGGCACAGCGCGATCTTGAACGGGGTCAACTACGTCATTGACATCCTCAAGGAGTGGTCGGAGCAAGTGGTGAGTCAAAGTCACGAATGGACTCTTCAGAAAATGTCTCAAGATGTCAATGAGCTTGTAGTGCTGTGTTGTGATCTGCACTCTGCAGCTAATCTTATTCCCTGAAGGCTTATGTGAGATCGTGTGACATCAGCAGCACCTTAATATTTTTATCAAAAGCTTCTCAGTATAAATTGTTCCTTTACATTAGTATATATAACATCAAAGACTCGGTTAAAGGGACAATATCGTCACGATCAGAGCAGACTTTAAATAGGGCATGGAATCGGTGTCATAGTTTAAGATGAATACAGTGGCTGAAAATGACTGGCTCATTTATGCAGCAGCAACGGTAATGTGACTTTATCATGTGGGGTATTATTTTCAGTCACTGAATTATATGTAATCTAAAACTAGCACTCCGATTTCATGCCCTGTTAATCGTGATGATATTGTCTCTACAATCAGTGCAATTTTTGAAACAACCCATTCAGGCCACTCCAAGCCATTAGCTGTTGCCAGTGGCCTCCTATGGTTACCCTTCTGTGCACTGTCACACCACTGAGATTGCAGGGTAAGGTGGTCTCCCATTGATACATTGTAGGCCATACTAATATGTTCAAACATTTACAGTGGCCTTGGGTGGCACACAGTTGATTTTGTAAGATTACTTGGAAAGGACAGCAGGCTTGTACATGTATGTACTGAAGGTTGCTAAAGAACAGAATTTAGTGGTTGGGAGTGGCTTCAATGTGTAGGAGGGTTAATAGCAGAAGAAAAATATTGGTTTGTATTTAAAATTTCAGGACTTTGTTGGTGTTTCATGTGTCCCAAATATTGCATGGACTTGACAGTTTCTAAAAGTTGATAAATTTTGAAAAGACAATTGATACAGAGCTCAGTCCATTTCCACCGTTGACACACCCCTGTCAGTACAGAACACATCACAATGCTGTATTCCACTAGACAACTATCAGAAATGTGACCATCCACCACAAAGGGGCTGTCAGGTCGAAAATTTCACATTTGGAAGCTCATATATTTTTGGAAAGAGTATATCATAAGGTTTGAAATGATACCAAACACAAGTCATTCCTACATTCCTACGTGAAGTTATGGTGTATCAAAGTCATTACACTGGTTACTTACACTTTCATATAAACTTGTGCGATTCTTGCGTCAGTTTTGTAAGTTTCTTACATTTTGTACAGATTTATGAACTCATTGCCCGAAAGAAAACCTGGATTTCATAATTTTTGAAATTGAATTTAATTCTGAAATTTTCAGAACTAAAGGAGAATATTTCAAACTTTTCATTTCTAAAAAAATACCAAAATGGCCAACCGACTGATTTTTCATGCATTTCAAGCCGTACTGCTAAATCAACGCGTGCGACTTTACAGCCCGTTCGTGGTGGACGGTCACAAATACTGTGAAAACCTCATTGATGAGATGAAACATTCAATGGATGAATTTTCTGTGCAATTCGCCATTTTCATGAGAATTGTCAATTCCTCTTTTTCTTAATACACATAGCTCCCTTTCTTTCCTTCTTTGTTTAGTCTTCACCTTGAGTGGCCTTTATTAGGACCTTGTGATGGACGACCTTCATAAAAATTTTTTTTTTTTTTTAAAGTACATAATGCAATATTAACCCTCCTACTACTACAAGGGTCAAAATCAGTCAAAATTTTTATCTACTTTCCAAGGTATATCTGTCATACACTGTCAAACCTTACATGTAGTAAGTACATTTACAAGTCAAAATGAGTCAACCATTTTTGACTGGTAAAAGCATTGTCTGGTATTGTTCAGGGTGGTCAAAATGACAGTAAAAACCAGTCAAAAATGCCCCTGTGTGCACATTTGGGTCAACAGTCAAAACAGGCAGCTGACTGATTTTGACCTCTGTAGCTATTTCCAACTAAAGTGCAGCTGGAGTAGGAGTGTTAATAAAATATATAAATAAATATAAAATAATATATAAAATTTAAAAATCTACAAAAGGTCCTCCTTACCTTCCATGTATTTTGTATCTGTTTTGTCTTGTTGTTAATATGAATTGTTTAAGGGACAAGGGCCAAAGTCATGGTACAACCAAGCCTTTGAGAAGCCTGGCCAGGCCTAGGCTACCTGGTCTCCTAATCTGTCTTTTGTGAGTCCTAATCCTGTAACAATACACTACCTGCCAGTCAACATATCCTGGGCTTCTGGAGGGCCTAGCCCAGGCAAGCAAAGCTCCTTATGTAGGCAGGGGGAAAAGCCTGGGCCTGGCCGGGCTTCTCAAAGGCTTGGCCGTACCATGACTTTGGCCCTTGTCCCTAACTCTTGTATGTATGTATGTATGTATGTATGTATGTATGTATGTACACTCACTGGCCAAAAGTATTGCAACATGCTTAAAATTAGCACTTTAACAGTAACAGGTGAGATGATCATTTAATTAATCTGATTTCATCGATCGTGTATTACATAATGTCTGAGCAAGAACAGTAAAAAAGAACATTGACTTCAAAACACAGGCACTTTCAAGAAGTCTTAAGTAGTGTAAATAAAATAAAATAAATTATTGTAACACAGTTCTCCAAACTGAACTTTGGTGTGTGTTGCAATACTTATGGCCAGTGAGTGTATGTTTGTAAACACGTATGTCGTCCAGTTTGCCTTTGAGAAAGAACCTGCTAGGTTTGAAATGTAAGGCCAATAACTACGGTTTTGCCTTTATTTATAAGTTTGACTTTTTATCTTTGTTATTTCCAGTTCTTTCTCCAGCTGCAGTTTTACAGTAAGGAACAGGAGACAATGGAAAGCTTCAACAGTGCCTTAGAGACACAGACCATAAATCAAGATATCAGCAAGATATCACAGGTAACTTAAAATGGCCTCCCCCTTGCTGCCTGACATCTGCCCTGGGGTGCATCACAAGTGAATTATCCAAACCCCCAAACATCTAAGTGTATGCAAAGAGTGACTGTCCCCAAGGTTTCAAAAGATTCTGCCCAAAATATTTGAAATCACCAAAATCCCTGCTGTTGGGCTTGAAAATTTGACCGAACTCCACAGGTCAAATCTCAGTTGGTGTGGAAGAAACCAAATTTGATAGGGGAATTGAAGGGACGGTATCACCACGATCGGAGCAGATTTTCAACGGGGCATGAAATTGATAACCTAGTTTAAGATGAACACAGTGACTGAAAATTACTGGTTCATTTATGCAGCAGCAACGGTAATATGACCTTATCATGTGGGATATTATTTTCAGTCACTGAGTTGTTAATCTAAATCTAGCATTCCGATTCCCTGCCCCGTTAATCGTGATGATACTGTCACATTCATCCAGTTTTCTTCTTCATCAGAACATCGCTATTTTAATTGAGGAAGCGAAAACAAATGCTTTAAACTTACTCATTTCTCAAAGAAATCATGAGAAGCAATAGAAATTCCCAATAATTAATTTATGAGTTTTTTTTTTTTTTTTTTTTTTTTTTTTTAATTTAATTTTTTAATTGTTTAATTTTAATTTTTTTTAAAACTTGAATTCAGGGACCTGGTGAAAACATCAATTAAAAAGATGAAGAGTGGTCCATAGCAAATAAGTTGCAATAAGACAAAAATAAAAATGGATCATAAGTAACAACAACGTAAAAACTTGGTTATCATGTGATTGGTGGTCATGGTGTCCAGGAAACCTAAAAACTACCCTACCAGAGCCCTACCACCTGACTAGGCGTGCCGTTCACCCACACTTTATGGGCCCGGGCCCCGTAGGCTGTCAATTCGCAGGTCACCATCTCCTAGTCGGCATTAACCTAGTCTACACTACTCCATAACCACCGGTTGAAACAGTAAAAAGATTGAGATTGAAATGATTTAGGACATCTGATCCATGAGGAAGGTGTTCACATTTGTCTTAAAAACAGACACATCTGGAGAGGTAGGGAAAGCAGATGCTGGAAGGGAGTTCCACAGTCGACTTGTCCTTGGTATATATGAGTTGAGATGAAGTTCTGTTTTTGACAAAGGTATATGTAAGCGGTATGGATGTCCAGTCAGTGAAGATCTGGGTTTGCATAGATTAAGGCCTCTATTAGCCACCATACTTTGTATATGGGAGATTTGGTCCCCGCATATACATGTATCACATATTTCCATGTTGGGAAAAAAAAAAAAATTATTCCCCCCCCCCCCAAAAAAAGTACTTTTTTGGCCTTAAACAACCGTTTTGTGAAATATCTCATTTCATGGAGTGCCATGGTCGAGCAGTTTAGTGCATCGGATTTGTGTTCGAATCCAAACCGTGACCATGGTGCTTGTGTCCTTGAGCAAGACACTTTACCATAATTGCTTCTCTCCACCCAGGGGGTAAATGGGTACCTGTGAGGGCAGAGTTGGTTGTTGTGTTTGATTAGACCTATATAATAATAATAATAATGTATAGATTTATATAGCGCAGCAATTGAGCTGTATATTCCCCAGGGAGCTGAGATGGTTTCAGGAATGATTTATGAGCCTGATGAGCAGGGGTAATAATATACATAACAGCAAAAGAAACGTCACCTCTAAAAATATTTATTATTTTCATTTTGTAATTAATATAATTTGTTTAATGAAGAATATTATGAGTATGGAGTGTAACACGAACACAATGTGGCAAATTTGGTCGACCTCAAAATTCGTCATGCATGACGTCCGAGGACACATAAGCTAAACACGTTCTCAGACTTATCAAAGTTTAGGGGGTGACGTTTCTTTTGCTGTTATGTATAAAATGCGCCTTGAGCACCAGTTTGGTGGATACGTGCGCTATATAAGTCCACATTATTATTATTATTAAAATGGGGACAAGACAGGATTTTTCACCGTGCTGCTGCACTTGATAATTCCTCATGCAATGCATAGGCCTAACACTGCACATTATTATTATTATTATTATTATTATTATTATTTCAAAGTACTTTTTATGGGACACAAATGTGTATTATCATTTGTTAATTACATTCAAGCCAGCACTCGAGAATCAGTTGCTTTCAGGCTCACGTGTGGTATGACACCACCCTCCTTACATGAGGACAGTTAAGTAAGACCTAATGAGGCTCATTTTCATGATCTTATGAAGGGTTTTCGAGACACCCAGATGGACGTCTTAGCAGGCACGGTCTTTGATGAGATCCTACACTTGTACGGCCTTCTTAGAGATGACATGACGGCAACACTAAGGAGATCCGCTGGCAATGACATCAAGAGCAGAGCAAGGCCGTACCAGAAGGACAAGTAAGTCCATCGAGAGGTTTCAATCCCTCAAGGATCAATGCATCTTTCCTTGGAATTAATTGAGGTCGATACTCGCTGTTGATTTCTTCTTGTAGGTGGCGTTATTTAGCAGAAACCTTTTTGTGGGGATGGTTTTGTGGGGTGAAAATTGTTACATTGAAAGCTGAGATCTACACAAATGATTCTAAGAAGTTGAACACATTTTTTTGTGTGCATCGAATAGAATGATTGTGTTGGAAAATTCACTTTGGTAAATGTATCATACTAGCACATAGCTGGTACACGTACATGTATATGTGTACCCAAGGAATTGCACGTAGTACCAGTACAAAGCAGTTGGTATCTGTTTCTATGCGAGCAGCAGCGTAATGTCAGATGTTGGGTACACGTAGTTCCTATCACATCTCCCTACCGTATTAAATTAAATATCAGTTTGTTTTTTCTCCTAAATAAGATTGCTGTGAAAGCTGTATTGCTGTAATCAGGAAATGACAACCATTTTTTATGACATGGCCTTAATTAATCACAGTTAATCACAAATATTGCTGTACCCACAGTTATCCTCAAAGGCCCAAACTCATTTCCATATCATGAATATTTCAGAAAAATAAGATATTTATATTTTAGTTCAACTCAAAAACATGCCTTCCCCAGATGGTTTTCCATGCCTTCGGCCAAAGAATACATCAGCCCGGCCCTCTCTGCAACCTTGTGTGACCTCCTCCAGACACTTAAAGAGAGACTCCAACAACTGAGAGACCAGCTGTGTCCGTCCGTCTTCAATACGTTATGGATGGGAATAGCAGAAGATCTCGACAAGTTCATATATGAAGAGGCAAGTATGCAACCATTCTGCTATCAATTATAAGTACCAGTAGTTTTTTATGTATTGTGCTGCTGGATTTTTCTAGTTGGTGTGTATGCGCTGCATGTACATATATTAGTGAGCTCCCATTGACAGCTAGCAGCGAGTGCAAGCTCCTATTGACAGCTAGCAGCTAGCAGCGAGTGCAAGCTTCCATTGACAGCTAGCAGCGAGTGCAAGCCCACAACATGCATATAATTTTGCCTATAAGAACGATTCTACTAGGGGCTAATTTGTGAGGCCACTTTCTACAATTTTCCTGACCCAGAGGAGGCAAAAGTAAATGCTTTTTTAAGTTTAATTCCCCTCCCTCCAACAATTTTAACAACAATCGCAACGATGACTTGGTGCCTTAACCCTCCTACTACTACAGGGGTCAAAAACAGTCAACATATCGATATACTTGCCAAGGTATATCTAGTGCACTTAAAAGTCAAACACTGCCAAACCTTACGTGTAGTAAGTACATTTACAGGTCAAAATGAGTCTACCGTTTTTGACTGGTAAAAAAATTGTCTGATATTGTTCAGGGTGGTCAAAATGACAGTAAAAACCAGTCAAAAATGCCCCTGTGTGCACATTTGGGTCAACAGTCAAAACAGGCAGTTGACTGGTTTTGACCTCTACAGCAACTTCCCACTAAAGTGCAGCTATAGTAGGAAGGTTGTGACTTCAAATTTTCAACAATTGTCATCTTTAATTAAAAATTATATGTTCTTGTCAAAATATAAGGAAACAATTCCCTAGCTTTGTCAAATAATTATCTACTTCTTTCCCTAAGAAGAAGGCACATGAGCTTTCTGTATACCAGCTCACAATCATTTCAAGCAATAATTGTTTACAAAGAAAAGTACCCTGTATCTAGAGAGCTCTATAGAGAGAGGGTTGTGACATTAGAGGGACCAGAATGTGGACTCAAAATGGTGATTACGCTCCAGTGCACGCGTTATATTGGAACAGTCATTGTGAGGGAATTATTTTGTCACAACTCTCTTTATTAACAGCTATATCAGAATCCGGACTCAAAATGGAGATTACGCTCCAGTGCACGCGTTATATTGGAACAGTCATTGTGAGGGAATTATTTGTCACAACTTTCTTTATACACAGCTATATCTACAACAAGCTAAGTTGACCGATCATGATGGGGTTTTTGATAGCATGTAAACATATGGAGTAGGTTATGATTAGGTTAAATAAAATATGTGACGGGCTCTGCGAAAATGAGTCGCTTCTCGCACGGCCTATTTCCATGTACAGGGTTGATGAATGTTTGAAGGGTGAAAAAAAAATTGGAAATTGATTTTCTGATTCTCCATTATTTCGGTTCTTTAGTATCTGTATTTTCATATTTATAATTCAAAAAAGCTGATTTGTATGAAGAAAGTGGAATAAATGATGATTTTTGTGTGCCTTTTGTTTTCATTTCTTCCGTTGTTTCCATTACAATGCGCTATAAATTGTTGCGTTTACGTTGATTGTGCTTGGCAAAAATATAAACCCCGCTAGCATTAAATTTTAAGGAACATATTGGTAATTATGCACATTTTATTAGTAACCTTCTGAAGTCAAGGGTTTTTACAGTTTTTTTTTTAATAGGCAATTTCTCCTGTACGGGTTTACTCGATTGTTGACATAATACATATTTTCAAAAGGTGATAACTTTTGAACCGGACATGCCACAGTTGTTTAACAGGTATCAAAATGAAGCTTATTGCATGCTCTTTTCAGCCATGTATATAACTAAAAAATTATGTTCACCCCCATGTAACTCATTTTCGCAGAGCCCGTCACATACATGTATGTAGGAGTGATCTACAATATTACATAGCGCCACCAATAGTTCAAAAGTTCCTATGTGGTATATTTGATAGAGTTGAACACTTTCCATGAATGCTTAACCCTAACGATCCCCATCCAGCCAAACTCCAACACCAAGGATTGTTGGAGTTTGATGGGTTGATGAGTACTGTGTACTTCTGATATGGCATGTGTAAAGTGTTGGAATATGGCTGGATGAGTACTGTATGTGTGCAGTAACAGTGTTGGATTTTGATTGAGTGAGGACGGTGGTTCTATACTAGCATGCAACATTGTTAGACTTTGAGTGGAGAGAGTGTGTGTATGCAACCTGCTGTAATAAACAACTGATAAAGGCAAATATTGTACTTGGGTATGCTTGGCATTGTGTCTAACATCATACAACTAGAACCTACCATTTATTCCATAGGGTGTTTTAGTTTTTGTATAGTTAAGTTTTTTTAGCATGAAAACAATTGTTGGATTATGATGGGTTGAATACTGTGTGACTCCAGTGTTCAAACTTTACTTTGGGCCATGTGTCCCCACTCAATCAAAATCAGCTAAGGGCCTGTTGGAGTTTGACGGGTTGAGTACTGTTATGGCAAGTGGACTGTTGGAGTTTGATGGGTTGAGTACTGTAAACCATCAACAGTCAACCATGGTGTTGGGATTTGATAGGTTGAGGAAGGTTTCTAGTAAAAATGCTTAGGGAGTTGGGGTTAAAGTAACAAAGATTTAGCGTGTTATTCATACCTAGATGTACATGTATGTCATTGCAGGTTTTTGCTGTTGCATTTTATGATTCCCCAAAAGTAAATAAACCATCCTTCTTTTCACAATTGAATAAAAGGTTTGGTCGTCTCAGAAAATCAGCATTCTCAGATTGTTGTACATAAAAGTTACTTGGTGTGTATAAGTTGATGATGGTATCAAACATCCCTTGAAAACTTACTGTCAGAGGTGCTATTTGTAAAAAGGTCGTGTTTTCCAATAAAAAAATTTGAAATGCATTTTCACTATTTTTTCATTCATGACACAATGATAAAGTTGAAAATTGTACAGGTTGGTAGATGTATATCAGGATACATGTGATACAAGTAGGCATACACGTAGAAGGAAAAGCAGTTTTGCCAACATTACCAATGTTGTACCTTCCCTTCAATGTATATCTTGATTCAAAGAGAGTAAGCATACTCATAGAAGCAGTTTGGCCAACATTACCAATGCTGTACCTTCCCTTCAATGTATATCTTGATTCAAAGAGAGTAAGCGTACTCATAGAAGCAGTTTTGCCAACATTACCAATGCTGTACCTTCCCTTCAATGTATATCTTGATTCAAAGAGAGTAAGCGTACTCATAGAAGCAGTTTTGCCAACATTACCAATGTTGTACCTTCCCTTCAATGTATATCTTGATTCAAAGAGAGTAAGCATACTCATAGAAGCAGTTTGGCCAACATTACCAATGTTGTACCTTCCCTTCAACGTACATCTTGATTCAAAGAGAGTAAGCATACTCATAGAAGCAGTTTTGCCAACATTACCAATGTTGTACCCTTCAATGTATATCTTGATTCAAAGAGAGTAAGCATAGTCATAGAAGCAGTTTTGCCAATATCACCAATGTTGTACCTTCCCTTTAATGTACATCTTGATTCAAAGAGAGTAAGCATACTCATATAAGCAGTTTAGCCAACATCACCAATGTTGTACCTTCCCTTCAATGTATATCTTGATAATAATAATAATAATAATAATGTGTGGACTTATATAGCGCACGTATCCACCAACTGAGTGGTGCTCAAGGCGCATTATATTATTGCTCCTGCTCATAAGGCTCATAAATCATTCCTGAAACCATCTCAGCTCCCTGGGGAGTATACAGCTCAATTGCTGCCATTACAGCGCATATAGGGCTAATCAACCAACTCTGCCCTCACAGGTACCCATTTAACCCCTGTGTGGAGAGAAGCAATTATGGTTAAGTGTCTTACTCAAGGACACAAGTGTCACGGCCGGGATTCGAACCCACATTCTGCTGTTAACACCAGAACTTGAGTCCGGTAAGCTAGACTGCTCGGCCACGACACTCCGTGATTCAAAGAGAGTAAGCATACTCACAGGAGCAGTTCTGCCAACATCACCGATGTTGTACCTTCCCTTTAATCAGTCGAGTCAGTGACATGATTCATCAAGTTTTAAACAATAATTGTTGTTTGTTGGTTGTAGGTGATTCTTGCCAGTCAGTTTAATGAAGGAGGGGCAGCCCAGCTTCAGTATGACATGACCCGGGGTCTCTTTCCACAATTCGGGGACTTCACTCAGCGACCGGAAAACTACTTCAAAGAGTAAGTCAAACACGGACACAGGCCATAAAGGGACAATATCATCACGATCAGAGCAGACTTTCGACAGGGTATGGAATCGGTGAACTCAGTAACTGAAAATGATACCCCACGAGCGTGCACTTGCATGGCCTAGGTAACAGGGCGGAATAAGATCGTATTACTGTGGCTGGCACTGGCTCATACATGTAATTCATGCAGAAACCATGGTAATATAATATTTATCGTGCCCTGTTATCTAGGCCAACGTACACTCATGGGGTTTTACTTTCAGTCACTAAGTTCATCGAACACTAGGACATCGATTCCATGCCCTGTCGAAAGTCTACTCTTCCTGATCATGACAATATTGACCCTTGAAAACCATCATACATTATTTCTTTCTCCAAAAGAAATTGATCGCAGTTTTACCTTAAACTTGATACTTGGTGCAACATTCATGACGACATCCAACAAATCCTTTGAAATCTGTCGGTGTGAGGTCCTGTTATTTTAGTAAAATTACAAAAACAAATTCCTAACCGAATGTTTTGACTTCATGTGATTAAATTTCCACCTTAGAATGAATATGACAAATCTGATGATGCATTTTCACTGTTTTCTCATTCACAACGCAGTTAATCTTATACATATAATCTTGATTCTGAAAGAAGTATGGATGCATTTACAGACATTTACCAATGATGTATGACCGGCATTAAGTGGATATGACGCCAAGGATGTAATAGATGGATGTATAATGCATGTAGATGGATGTATAATGCATGTAGATGGATGTAATAGATACAATAGATGTTTAAATGCATTGCTTTTGGTACTGATTGTGTCAGCCTGGTTGGCTCTGCATGCGTGTCTTATACTTTGGTCTTTTTTTATCTCTATAGTTATCAAGCAGTAGATATCTATGCTCCTTCAGGCATTGTTGTTTGTATACCCCACATATGTAATCCTGTGATCTGATTATCCTTTCACTTAGGGGCAAGAGGTATAAATTTTCCAGCAAACATTTCAAAAAATTAACAGGGCTTTGATAGAAAGTCAAAAGAGAAGCTGTTGTTAAACTGATTTAAAAATATGTAATATCAATGTAATATCACTGAGCGAACTAACGTTGAATTAATGTACACATGCTCACATTGATTGAATCATGGAGGAAGGAAACTGTTTTCCTTTCTCTATGATTGAATGTAATATCAGTCAGCAAACTAACATTGAATTAACATTTGCATGTAACGTTAAATGTAATGCGTCAGTTGAATTTCTCGCATACATGTATACCTCTTCGCCCCAGTGTACAAAGTATATGCGTTCTCGCCAATCTGTACGTCCCGAAGATTTGACTAAAATGTTAATAACAAAATATTGACTGACGTAATGAATTGATTTTTGAAACTGAGTCACATTACGGGCTCTCTCTCTCTCTCGTATGCAACTGTAAGTCAAATGTCAAGGTCCATATCTGATAGCCATTGTTTCACCGTCGGGTCACAGCTGGCCAGGCGTACGATGCCACCATCCAGTTTCCTAATGGGGCACTCATTGACAATATGCTTTGCGGTCTGATCAGCAGCCCCACAGTCACTCTCAGGTGTTGGCTGATCATATGCTGCATGTTTTGTATTTATGTGAAAATGCAAAGTGCTAAGTATGACAACTCATGGGTCGAGTTTTGTGTAGGTTGAGTTGTCACAAGGCTCGAGTTGTGTCGTGGGTCAAGTTGTCCGTGTTGAGTTGTCACAAGGGTCAAGATGTCTTAAGCCCCTGCAGCGTCACACTAAAATGTGAATAAAATGATATTTACTGACGTAATGATGACGTGATTTGTTTTAGAAACTAAGTCATTACGGGCTTTTATATGGTGCATGTTTTGTATTTATGTGAAAATGCTAAGTATGACTTCATCCCTTGACAAATTTCACGTGTTAAACCTATGGGATTTTGGTGGAAACAAGAAGAAAAATAACTAGAGATTCGAGTTTGTCTTGACACAAACTCTAGGTGTTCGGGAGATGTAAAGGTCAAATTGGGGTCACCTTTTTGTAAATATTTTTTGACAATTAACGATCAGTACAATGGTACAAAAATTTTGAATTTACCTCTTGTGGTTGTTGAAATATGATTTTTTATTTAAATATTAAACTTTGACTTCCGGTTTGGACAGGAAGTAAGGTCAAATTGGGGTCACCTTTGTGTAAATATTTTTCGACAATTAACAATCTATACAATGGTGCAAAAAATATGAATTTACCTCTTGTGGTTGTTGAGATATGATTTTTTTAAATATTAAACTTTGACTTCCGGTTTGGACAGGAAGTAAGGTCAAATTGGGGTCACCTTTTTGTAAATATTTTTGACAATTAAAGATCTGTACAGTGGTACAAAAATTGTGAATTTACCTCTTGTGGTTGTTAAGATATGATTTTTTTTAAATATTAAATTTTGACTTATGGTTTGGACAGGAAGTAAGGTCAAATTGGGGTCACCTTTGTGTAAATATTTTTCGACAATTAACAATCTATACAATGGTGCAAAAATGTGAATTTACCTCTTGTGGTTGTTGAGATATGATTTTTTTAAATATTAAATTTTGACTTCCGGTTTGGACAGGAAGTAAGGTCAAATTGGGGTCACCTTTTTGTAAATATTTTTTGACAATTAACAATCTATACAATGGTGCAAAAAATTTCAATTTACCTCTTGTGGTTGTTGAGATATGATTTTTTTTAAATATTAAACTTTGACTTCCGGTTTGGACAGGAAGTAAGGTCAAATTGGGGTCACTCACAACTCGTGTTTCATCTACTTGTTAAGTTCTAAGTACATGCCAAGTTTCAAGTTCATGTGAAGTTTGCAAGTATGTGTTTGTTACCGGAAAGTCGCGGGGGAGAAGAAGAAGTAAAAAAAACGAAAAAAAACAATAGGTGTTTCGGGTTCATACCTGAACACCTACATGTAACTAGAGCTCAAGTGTTTGTTAGAACAAACACACAGTGTTCGTGTGAACTTCCGGTTCAATCAAATTATCATCGATGATATCAATATCATATTTTGCAAAGGAAGGGGGGCACTAAGGGGGTGCTCTGAACTTTGATGATGTCATCAAACATATTTTTTTGAAAAGATAAGATGTCATCACTAGTCACTTTATTCACAGAAGTCATATTCAAATTTCCTATGTTTTTTCAAATAGAAAATTATTTTTCTAAACCTGTCACCAGAGGGCGCTGTGACAGGTGATGATGTCATCAGTCACATTTTTAAAAAGGTCACAAGTCAATAGTAATTTCGACCACTGAAAGCATGACCAAATACCATATCATGGACCCTATAAAAGTGCTTCAGAATATTTTTTCACTTAAACTTCCGATTTTGACTGGAAGGAGAGGTCAGATTGGGGTCATGTATGTGTACAAAATGTCACATAATTCAAGATCTGTAAGATGATGCAAAGATTGTGTAAATATCTTTTGTGGTTCATGAGATATGATTTTTTGAAATATTAACCCTCTTACAATCGGTGCAATTTTTGAAACAACCCATTCAGGCCACTCCAAGCCATTAGCTGTTGCCAGTGGCCTCCTATGGTTACTCTTCTGTGCACTGTCACACCACTGAGATTACAGGGTAAGATGGTCTCCCATCGATACATTGCAGGCCATACTAATAGTAATACAGTGTATGTTCAAACATTTACAGTGGCCTTGGGTGGCACATAGTTGATTTTGTAAGATTACTTGGAAAGGACAGCAGGCTTGTACATGTATGTACTGAAGGTTGCTCAAGAGCAGATCGGAGTAGCCTCCATGTGCAGAAGGGTTTAAATTTGATTTAGTGTAATTTGATATCTGATGTCACCATGACATCACAACTTTATCTGAAATTATATGTCGCAACTTTATTGATAACTACATGTTATGGTCTAAGTACATGTATGTGTCAAGTTTGATCACAAGATCACACAAAAAAAGACGACCTAGGATCAGTTATTGGAGACCTTTTTTGGGGGGCCTTAGCTGGTTTTTTTGTTTTTTTTGTTTTTTTAAATTGCACTGATAGTAGAAAGGGAACAGCCTGTAATGATGTTTATGTTATGTGGATCTTGATCATGACTGAACTGGCGCTTTGTTTTTCATTAGATTCCTGATCCGGGGTCCTGACCTACATACAAGTATAGTTGATCCTACCTGATGAGATGGGTTTATGTACGATTGATAATATGGGCAGTGGAGATTTAGGAAAATGAAAAAGGATATATATATCGTTAAGTGCTGCTCGAAAGGATTTGTTTAACAAGGTAGTTTGTAATTTGATTGAGTAATATACCTGAAAATGTGCTGAATTTAGCAGTTTGAGCCATGAACTATTATTCACTTCATACTGTTATCAGAGTGCAGCAATTTTGTCTCTTTTTTTCTTCAATACAAATCAACGAAAACAAGGCTGATAGATTGGCTGCCTGTTATGTGTTTATCTATCAGTACTGTCATTTATTCCATCCAAACAATTCATAACATTGCTACATACATGGCCAATTCCAGCGTGACTCACGGGACAAAAGATAGCAAATTTGAATCTTTTAACTGACTGACAAAAATATAGAAGCAGAGTAACTACTGAAACTTCAATTATAAAGTACTAATGATGATATTAACATAGTAGAAAGTATTCAGAAATTCATCCATATATTTTGTGTGGAACTAAGGAAAAGGTTAGCGTGACTCACGGGACAAAAAAGGGCAGTGATTTCCATGTTCTAAATAAAGTTCGCAAAAATTTATCTGTTCTGATACCCTTAATATTCATTACTATATTGAAATATTTGCACGACTGTATCCTTTACAATATACAATAGCAAAAAAAAAAAATCTTCCGCCATATCCAAGTTTTGCTAAATGAAGTAACGTGACTCACGGGACATGGGGCGTGACTCACGGGACATTATCTATGAAAGCAGAATACACATTATATGTGTTGAGAGTTTTGTTGCAATTTTTGAGCTTAGAATTAGTTAATACACTTTGCTGTGCTGCTCCTGTGCACCTTGACATTGGTTTAACCCCTTGATGAATAAAATATCTCATAAAACTATAAAATTCAAGGGTTAGAAAATTGATAATTGCAGGGTTAGGGTTAATGTTGTAAAAACAAAGAAATTAACAAGAATTAAAAAGATTATTATTTTTATACAGTTCAAAGTTGCCCTCTGTTTTGAGTCTTTCTCTCCTATTACGTTGTCTCTCAGCATTAGTCTTAGCCATACTGTCACAAAGTTCATTAGCAAACACACTGATCAGTCATACCTCCACACACTATTGCTGTTAGAACACATACTCCCACACAGTACATCTACTAAAGAGATAACAATTCAGAATGAGATCTCCAAATCCAATCAGTGCATGTGCAGTTCATTGACCTTTGCACTTATAAAATTCCATGAACCACATGTGGAAAATTCCATGAAATGTTTTGATTGTTTACAGTGGTTAGCTTGTCTGGCTCATGAATGTTTGGGATTTTAAAAGCTCAAAGGCCCTTTTCTCCCACCCCAATTATGTCAGAAATCTGCATTACTGGTCAGCTGAATGGATTATTGACAAATACAGAATTAGGTATCCTGGGATGTGGAATTCTCTTGTGCACAAGAGATATGGGTCTTTAATGAAAACAGTACAGTAGAAAGAAATTGTAATTGATTGAAATTAAGCATCATTATATCTTGTCAAAAAATCCATCAAACTTCCTGGACTATTCAGGATTTCCATGGTGTTAAATAGGGGAAGGGTGAGGGAGAGCGTTATAGACCATTTAGCTTGAGTACATGTTGTTGCTTCAATAGCTGTTTTATGTGGAGACAAATTTCCATTGAAGTGACCATTTCAAATAACAGAGATTGGCCTGATATTGTGAATCATGCAACATTGTGACTCACGGGACATCGTGACTCACGGGACATCGTGACTCACGGGACATATTTTGGATACTCATACTTTGTTAAATAGTAATAAAAAAATCTAAGCAGTATGGTGCCTGATTGAGATGAAGTCTCTAGGAGATAGCCAAGAAAAAAAATGATAACCCCATTGCCCATCTTTATGAGAATCCACTTTTACCATTTTTTCGTGACTCACGGGACATCGTGACTCACGGGACATATTTTGGATACTCATACTTTCTTAAATAGTAATAAAAAAATCTAAGCAGTATGGTGCCTGATTGAGATGAAGTCTCTAGGAGATAGCCAGGGGAAAAAAATGATAACCCCATTGCCCATCTTTTTGAGAATCCACTTTTACCAATTTTTCGTGACTCACGGGACATTGTGAGGGGGTCATAGATCAATCAATCAATCAATCTGCATTTGTAAGCGCCATCAATCTAGTTGCCTATTCGAGCGCTAAACCAGAAACACTTTCACGATAAGTATCCTGGGTTCTTTACGTGCATTACACAACACCCACGGGACCTCGGCTTTGCGTCCCATCCGAAGGACGAAGCAATTATGGTTAAGTACCTTGCTCAAGGACACAAGTGTCACGACCGGGGCTCGAACCCACACCCTGCTGCTGGCAACACCAGAACTTGAGTTCGGTGCGCTAGACCGCTCGGCCACGACACTCCATATAGATCAATGCTCATAATATTAGCAGTGTGTTAAATATATGTACAAACATATTATTTTATTGTTTAACATATTACTAATTGTTCAGAAAACAATATAAATTAATATATTTCAGTTATTCTAATTATTTATTTGAATCTTTAAGTTTTCATGAAAAATGACAACAAAAATACACAAAAACAGAATTCTGTGTTCAATGTGTGATAATTTTGTGCATAGACATCCTACAGATGACAAAAAAGTGTTTTTGGATAGTCTGATATGATTGTTAGGGATCAGAAGCATTAGAGGATTAATTTGTTTTAAAAATTTGGGGCATGTGGAACATTTCTATGGAATTGACCACATGTGCATCAAACTAGTTCAAACAAGATAAATACGAAGACAGTACAATACCAACTGAATAATAAAATAAAGGTTCTTACTGATTACTGATTACGTTTTTTCAAAACCAAAACCTGTCGATAATAATTAAATTTTTGGAGTAAACAAATAAAATTTAATAGAATGGGACTCTACTACTGGGTTGACGTGCCAGCACTCTACCGACTGAGCTATCTATCCCTTGGTCCTTGGGCCACAAATTTTGATTTTAATAAATCTAAAATCTAAGACATGTGTTTCATAAGTAGTACATTTCGGTTTGTTTGCACATTGCATTTGGTTCAGCTTTTGAACATCCCTATGTCTCGCATGATGCAAACATACTCATATCAACCCATGAGACATCACGATCGCATATGAAACGGCAAACATTGTCTTGGGTTTCTTCAGGATGTGCACTTCCCATTGTAGGCGGATTTCCAGATTTACACACAGACTATGTAAATTTACAATCTTACATGAAAACTGACATTTAATGCAGTTCTGTATTTACACAAAGCAAGAGACCTGTTTGGTCTGTTAGCCAGTGTTTGTAGTACATGCAATCGATTGTTAGACAAAGCTTTTATCATATTTTTCTGGTCTTTTCCAAAAGCAGTTGTTTGTCCATGTATGTAGTTTTAGCGATTGTTGGACTGGGTGTAATTATATCTCTAGATCCCAAGTGAATTAGGGATGAATTTGGTTCAGGTTTACTCCATTATAATTACTCTGTCCCAATGGTCAAGTGCTTTTACTAGACCAGCCCTTATCATGTTTATTTTCTGGCAGTTCTGCTTTTCTTTGCTTCAAAGTTAGTTGTTTTTAGCTTAATTGCTTGTTGGACAAGGATCTGAATCTGAATCTGAAGTAAGAAGGACACATAGATCTAAGGCCAAAAAAAGTCTCCGGTTTCTGGTCATAGGTTGGCTTCAAAATCGGTGCGGTGACACGCTGTTTTTTTTTTTTTTTTTTTTTTGGCAACCAGTGAATTATGTGATAAATGTCTACACGGTTATTGGAACTAGACCACATTTGCCATACACAAGGTATGGTGGCTAAGAGAGGCCTCACAAATCAGGCAAACGTTCATACCCCTCATCATGTGAAAAAGTTATTTAAAACACAGTGCAATTTTTGGGTCACCTTGTGAGGAAAGATGGGTTTCAACGGCTGCTCCTCGATAGCAGATTGGATAGTAAAGGGGGAGTTGGAAGGCCAAGAGACTCATGGTCTAGACATATAAGAGAGTGGTGCAGAATGACGTATGGTGGATGTGTCCGGATGGCACAACACAGAAGGAGGTGGAGGTCCATGTCAGCCAATCTGCTAGGAGCAGAGGACACCCATAGATAGATAGATAGATAGAGTGCAGCAGAATTCCAATCAATCCAGCAATTTTGGCTGCAATTGGACATATCATTTCATAGCAAAAAACAAGAAAACTAAAAATACGATCTGAGACGATGCGTGCAGAGACCAGAGACTGGAGACTTTTTTGGGGGCGTTTAATCCTTGTTTAAGAATCCATCATTATTACCCCCATCTCAGTGGTTGGGTTTTTTCCTCAACCAGATGTTTTTTTCTCCTGATAGTTCTGGGTTTTCCCCCTTTAAACTCAGTTGTTTGTGGTAATCGATTGGAGGACAAGGCTTAATTTCCCTCTAGACAATGTCTAGTCAGTAAGGTGTGTGATTGTCTAGTTGAAGTCAACCTACATTATTCAGTGTGGTACATTATTCCTAACCACCCCATATTCTCCAAAATCCTCCATGGGGCACTTTTTTGGGAAAAATTCAGCACTGTTGGAAACTGGTACTTTCACCTCTTCAAATGGGGCAAAATTACTACTTGGCAAGAAGTACAGGCCATAAGTGCTGAATATGAAAGATCAACGAAAATGCATGGTGCATTTTGAAGATACATGTTAGGGCATGTTTCCAAAAGTGCACTGGAGGATTTTGGAGGATTCAGGAAGGTTCCTGGCCAGAATACCTAGGGGGTTAGGGTTATAGAGTACGTTTCCCAACCATGTATAATAATAATTTTGTCTGCAATATTTCAGTTTGTTTCCAAAAACTAAGTTGACTAGACGTGCAGTGTTTGTCGATAACAAACACGCAGGTGTTCGGATTTGACATTAAGACCTGCCTCCCGAGGGCGATGTGTAAGTTTTTCACAACGTGTCCCCAGGAAGGATTTATTGTCCCCGCAATCAATCTTGCTCAAAACATGCAAAGAGACTAAACAACTCATAGTCCCCAAAATCCTGCTCAAAATCCCTTGTCTGCCCGTATTTATAGTTTTTCATATTTCCCAGAAATTACTATAAATTATACGTTTCTAGAGACTTGTTACAATTACATACGTTTCCAAAAATAGTAAGCTTACAACACGCTAGAATGCCGTAGAATGTTCCATTGTTCCATTCATTCATAAAACTGAGTCAAACGTCCTCTTGCGGTCAAACGTTCACATAAATTATCTCGTGTAGCGTACAATATAATATTTGGTAAGTGTGTCCAATACTACGTATGCATAACAACGTACATGTACACGCGTACAACGTGAAACAAGTCGCCTTTGTCATTGCGAGAGATAGCCGACGGCTATTTTGTTTCGACGAGCCTGTGTCTTTAACCTCCGGTTTGGACCGGAAGACAAGGTCGTAATCGTGACGTTTAAACTTTTAGATACATGTACTAGTTAAAGTCTAGGTATGTGTCAAGTTTCAGGTCTCTGTGAGCTTTGCAAGTATGGGATTCTCTGCCGACAAGGTTCAGTGAGAAGAAGAAGACGAAGAAAAAAAAACAGAACGATTTCAAAGAGGTGTTCGGGTGGTGCCCGAACACCTAAATATGTTGTTCAGTATTGTATTATGATGCTTCTAATGTGCCTTTCATGAGTTCTCCCCATCCATTCCCCTCATCACCTCCACCACATTTACTGCAACACACGAATTGTCCATATCCCCACATATGGAGCACTCAAAGCTGGCAATCCCTAATAAGTAAGATATTTAACAGGCCTGTGATTTCTCAGGATTTTTCCTGATTTCAGGATTTTTTACAAATCCTCCTTTGCCTCAAAATTTTCTTGAAAGATGAGAAGTAGCCACCAAGGAAAGAAAGAAGTAGCCTGTATTGTGTCAAAACCTCTAGTTTCTTGTTTATGGGGATGTGGAGAGTCTAAATCCTTCAAAATTACACATCCATGAGGTTCAGGGGGCTTTGTCCTCTAGACCAAAGGGAGACCCAGGGCTGCTACCCACAGGAGGTTCAGGGGGCTTTGTCCTCTAGACCAAAGGGAGACCCAGGCCTGCTACCCACAGGAGGTTCAGGGGGCTTTGTCCTCTAGACCAAAGGGAGACCCAGACCCGCTACCCACAGGAGGTTCAGGGGTGCTTTGTCCTCTAGACCAAAGGGAGACCCAGACCCGCTACCCACAGGAGGTTCAGGGGTGCTTTGTCCTCTAGACCAAAGGGAGACCCAGGCCCGCTACCCACAGGAGGTTCAGGGAGCTTTGTCCTCTAGACCAAAGGGAGACCCAGGCCCGCTACCCACAGGAGGTTCAGGGGGCTTTGTCCTCTAGACCAAAGGGAGACCCAGGCCTGCTACCCACAGGAGGTTCAGGGGGCTTTGTCCTCTAGACCAAAGGGAGACCCAGACCCGCTACCCATTTTCCAGGATTTTTTTTACTAAATTGTCAAATCACACCCCTGATTTAAAACCTGATCAAACCTTTGACATGTCCAAAATTCCCACCCTTGGACTTAGATGTAGACTTATGGCTTATGGAGGGGGTAAGAACCTAATTATAGATAACCACATAATAGTTGATTACCAGCAATTCAAGCAATTCCAGGTGTTCAGTTGAGTTTTCAAAACCTTTAATTTATTCTTTGTTCAATAAGTCATATCGTGATGGTACATGTATGCAATAGAGAAATAAGGAAAATAATTCGATGACATGATATAGGCCGGGAATTTCACAGAGGCCATTTCCTCCTTTGCCCTGATCTTAAGGCTGTGCCCGCCAAAAATGTCATTACCTGGTACCATTTTTCGGTTCCAATTACCCGTAAACGACTTTTTAAAATTCCGACTGAACATTTTAAACCACACAAATGGAAGTCTCTGATTTTTTGCTAACAAAATGAAGAAAACTAGGATGAAGGCTTTACATGTAGAAGTAACATTTGCCGACAGCCTCTCACAGACTTGCTGGCTTTTGTTTGAAACTTGTGTTTGTATTGGTTATTTTATACATTCGGGTTATATGTGTGTTATGTGTTTTTACAAAATTGTTTACGGGTACCCGGGTATCCGAAGATTTCCAATTTCGGGTATCCGGTTCCCGAAATACCCGAAAACGCACAGCCCTACCCGGTCTTGGTCTTAGCTTTGGTGCCCCTTAAAAGTGTTCAGATGTTCTGATATTCTAATGGAAGTGCTATTTACTCGAGAAAAATGGCCTTGCGTCAAACAAGAATAAAATTCCATGCAAACAAGGAAGGGCCCTGAAGTGAAACTTGTTTTGACATCAAAGTAACCATAGCAACATTCCTCCGGCATCACTTCCAGGTGAGATGCTTAACACTGGATGAGGTCAAGCCAGATTATCTTCGTTTCTATCTTGACAAGGCCAGGCAATTTCCTAAAGGCACCCTGCAAAATTTAATCCAAAATTTGTTGTCACCTGATTTGGTTTGAATTATGCAATTCCCAAAATCCCAACAGCAGATATGTAATCTGTTTTTCAGATTGTTTGGTGAAATACAAATGTTACATGTATATGGGGAAGTGTCTCCTTTATTGATTTTCTACACACTTTACAGAGAGAGTATGTATTCACTATCATGGCCTTATGTTCCTTGAGTACTAGTGATCATAGCTTATAAGCCTCGGGGTATAGCTGTAGTGTTTAGGTTGTGTCCATTTCACTGTATTGATCAGTATGTTATTTGCTTAGGCATCTTACTAAATAGATTGACCTCAGACAAATTGTTGTGCGCGTTGTAATGGCAGAGGCAGCGTCTTCGACATCATTGACATCATTGTTGAACCATTGTTGATTCCATGAAATGTGGAATGTCTTGAAACTTGATTAAACAAATTTGTGACGGTACCATTGAAAGCCCCAGGCATTTTATTCTGTTTTTCAGGTAGCCTGTAACGGTTGTTTTATTGCTTCAGTTGTTCTTTCCCATGCCCTATTATCTCGGTCAGAAATTTAGCGCACTGATTTGTCATTGTGCTAACATTAAGTAACAAAATATACAGAATTCCTTTGTTAATGAGCAATTACAAAGTAAATTTTCAATGAGCTCTTGTCAAGTTGGTTGGTACTTGGGGGCATAAACATTCAATACGTTGTGTGAATAAAATATACTGTACATTGTCCCATGCCAATTCAATCAATTTAAATTTCTGTCACTGATGGAAATCAAGAGGTAGGCTTACAATAGCATCAAAGTTTTAATCAAAAGTATATTTATATGCACTTGCCATTGCCTGGGGTTGTAATACATGTACATGTACAGATGTATGTTCTTTAATCTCTGTTGGAAATCAAAGGCTGTGACTGAATTAAGTGTTTTTTGCTATGGCTATGGCTATGGCTATGGCTATGGCTATTGGCTGCAGCAGCAATGCTGAGAAACGGTGATTTAGCCATAGCCGTATCCAAAGACCTCATTTCAGACATGGCCAAATATACATGTAGATGGGTCTGTCCATACTAATGGATACATACATGTATGATAACTATTAGAGTGTGACATAGGAGGGTTCCAATCTATTTTTTGTCCCAATCTATTTTTTGTCCCAATTAGGGCTGTGCCGGGTATCTGGATACCCGGCCAAAACTGTCATTATCCAGTTCCATTTTTCGGTTCCAATTAACCGTAAACGACTTTTTAAAATTCCAACTTAACATTTGAGCAGAGCGAACAGAAATCTGTGACTCTTGAAAAATGTAATGTTTTACACTTTTACAGACAATTATCTTTAAATTCAAGAGATTACACTCCAATAAAGCCTTTGTAGTATTTCACATACATTTTCCATACACTAAAGAAAAGATCAATTTAAGTATGGTATCCTCTGTATTATTGAGGTCAATTTGTTACCATTTACAGTACATGTATTTGTGCACCACCGGAGGCATGTTTTCTACAAAAATGAAAACAGGTATCTGGGTATCCGAAGTTTCCTGATTTTGAGTATCCGGTTCCAAAAATATCCAAAAACGCACACCCCTAGTCCCAATCTATTTTTCGTCCCAATCTATTCTTCGTCCCAATCTATTCCGGTACATTCCTTACTTTTTGATGATTGTGTATACCAAAAAATGTACATAGACAGACATTTTGTTTTAAGAAAGTGATAATAGAATTATATAATTTACTCAAATACTGTTTCATTTACATGTACATCCCTAATCCCTTTCATATTGTTTTGAGCCAAAACTAAGACATCTTCTGGGTATTTTAGAAAGTAGAATGTGAAATAAATCACGTACGTAACACCGACAGACAATTTGTGACAAATGTCTGTCCACGTTACAAACATAATATTTTGAAGATGATCCGGTTATTTGCAATACCCAGAGTGTTGTTATGTTTTTTTCAGGTAACAATCCTTAGGGGAATGGCATTGTAAATTGACAACATGTGGGTGAAAAATGGTAAATTTCTGACTAAATGTCTGTCCAGGTTCCGTACACATGTATGTAACATTTTAACCCTCCTACAATCAGTGCAATTTTTGAAACAACCCATTCAGGCCACTCCACGCCGTTAGCTGTTGCCAGTGGCCTCCTATGGTTACCCTTCTGTGCACTGTCACACCACTGAGATTGCAGGGTAAAGTGGTCTCCCATTGATACATTGCAGGCCATACTAATATGTTCAAACATTTATATAGTGGCCTTGGGTCGCACACAGTTGATTTTGTAAGATTACTTGGAAAGGACAGCAAGCTTGTATGTACTAAAGGTTGGTGAAGAACATATTGAAAATTTAGTGGATCGGAGTGGCCTCCATGTGTAGGAGGGAGATCCCCTTGTAATTACTTAATTACTTAGAAAGTTATCTTAATTTTTGAAAAGCACAATCCTTAAGGCACTTGGAATGCACACAGAAATAAAATTATGACCAAGTACTTCATGTTATTATTAGGCTCATTTGCTTACACATAACCTGAATCCTCCGTAACTCCCTAGGCCCATTTGCTTACACATAACCTGAATCCTCCGTAACTCCCTAGGCCCATTTGCTTACACATAACCTGAATCCTACAAAATCCTTCAGTAGTAAAGCAAGCACATGACATGTATGCACGCATGTGTTTCTCATCTGTGATACATGTACATGGCCAGGGACCGACCCTCCCTGCATGCATGGAGCAATAAACAGCGTCCACTGACCCAAGCACTGACCTTGCAGTCACTACAACAAACATGGATGTACATATAGCATGGAAAGGCAAGTATGCCTAATAACCTCAATCCTCCAAAATCCTTCACTTTAGCAAAGAGCATGTAGCATGTAACCTCAATCCTTCAAAATCCTTCACTTTAGCAAAGAGGATTTTGGAGGATTTGGGGAGGTTAGGGTTAATATCCCATGTTCCTCTAAAATGTCACACATTTGTACCGATTAGTGTGGATAGAGCCAGATACTAATTTAGTATGCAGCACCATGGAATAAAGTGCCCATTGTTAAGGGCTGCTTCTTGGCATGTGCCGGGTACCCGGGTACATGAGTACCCAACGTCAAGTTCAATACCTGGTTCCTTTTTAGCGGTACCCGGTTCAGGTGCCCGAAACCCACTTTTTAAAATCTGATGTGACATTTCAGAAACTGAAATGCCAGTCTTTGATGAACACTGACAGATCTTCCATGTTTATAATAAGGTTTCAGGTTTCAGGTTTCAGTGTACTTTGTTTTTATTTCATAAAACTCATAACAATTAACCCTCCTACAATCAGTGCAATTTTTGAAACAACCCATTCAGGCCACTCCAAGCCATTAGCTGTTGCCAGTGGCCTCCTATGGTTACCCTTCTGTGCACTGTCACACCACTGAGATTGCAGGGTAAGGTAGTCTCCCATTGATACATTGCAGGCTATACTAATATGTTCAAACATTTACAGTGGCCTTGGGTGGCACACAGTTGATTTTGTAAGATTACTTGGAAAGGACAGCAGGTTTGTACATGTACATGTATGTACTGAAGGTTGCTAAAGAACAGAATTTAGTGGTTGGGAGTGGCCTCCATGTGTAGGAGGGTTAATAAATTATCAATTCTGTTCTTTTTATCATTTTCTTTTAGTGTTATTATTTTTGTAGTGAATGTCATGGTGATGAAGAAATGGAAATGAAGGTCACTGTCTTGTGCAGTGTTAGGCCTACATGCATTGCATGAGGAATTATCAAGTGCAGCAGCACGGTGACAAATCCTGTCTTGGGAACCTGGGAGCTGGACCATTACGGTGGTTGCAAAATTACCCGTGGATGCACAGCACTAGCTGCTTCACTGGAATTGAATTTTTAAACATTTATTCTGGTACAAATTGCCTTTAATTACAGAACTTTCCATGCTGTGGATGGTACAGGATGTAACGGGTGGCTGGCCTGTCCCAAGGCTTCCTGTGGGTGTGGCTGAGCCATCTCAACTGCATCCAAAACTTAAAAATTTAGATTTTGTTTTCAGTGACAAACACTGAAAACAACATTTGTTGTGGGGGTAGGCTAGTGCGTAATGGTACTTGTCACAAAAATATGTCACTGGCAATGACAAAATGATGGAGAAAGTGTACAAGCAATATGCACACATAAACACGTGCACACTGGTTCTCAAATCCCAGTTTGAATCCGTGTAAAAATTTTCGTTTGGAATGCTTCTTTGGGATGTGACATAATGTTCTTCAAAAAGTAATCAAGTTGAGTGCTTTTATGAGACTATATGTACATAAAGAAACCATGTAGTTTGATTTGTACTAGTTGCTCCCACTCCCCCCCCCCATATGGATAAGTAAATAATTGCCACCTGTTAAATTACCAGCCTTTCTCAAACTACAGTATTTGCTCCAAATGTCACCCCCCCCCCTCCTCACCAACCATTTCCAACTCTTCCGTCTTTCAATTAAACTGCAATATGTCTTTAGCCTGTAAAAATATTGTTACGAGGGTAACTGACTGTGCGACGTTTATTAAATAAAGTTAAGAGCCTTTGTCAGACATCTTTATTTGATTTGTACTAGATGGGTTATTTAAAGTGTCAGCCTGCCCAGCTACATGTACCAAAATCATTGGAAAAAGGAAAGTCTGGGTACACAATGCTTTCAAAAGACAATGCAATAGCAGACATGGTGCAAGGGCCTAGTACAGTTCACATCATGGTGTTAATCAGAAGTCAGCTCTATCATCACAAATACTGTTTGGCAAGCTGCTGTCGGGGCACATTCTATTTTCTCATTCTTGTGTCAATCAAGGTAAAAGCTCTTCCCTTTTAAGATAACTTTATAAAGGATTATTGGTTGATGCAGAGAGTGGTAGTGGGGATTTTGGGGAATTACAGGATTGCTGACGCAATTAAAACAAGTTGAGGGAGGCATGTATAGAAAGCTGTGTACAAAAGTGAGGCTTTGGTGATACGACTATCCTGTCTGTACATGTTGTAGCCCTCTGGAGGAAAAAGCACTTAGTCTCTGAGTTTGGTGTAATTCCCTGCAGTATTTTATGATCTGTTTGTATACAAACATATGCAGTGATATGTCTGCAGTTCAGAATGAGTTCAGAAATTAGATTTATATACAATATTCTCCTTGATCTCAAGCCTGCACTCTTTTGTAACAATGTTATGTAGGTAGATGTACCTTTCATTATCCTTATTATGAGTGCACATTCTCGGGTCATTCCACCAGGTTGGGGCAAGCTTTGTGACATAGTGTCCTTGTTACGTAGGTAGATGTACCATTCATTATCCTTATTATGAGTGCACATTCTTGGGTTATTCCACCAGGTTGGGCAATCTTTGTGACATGGTGTCCTTGTTACGTAGGTAGATGTACCATTCATTATCCTTATTATGAGTGCACATTCTTGGGTTATTCCACCAGGTTGGGGCAAGCTTTGTGACATGGTGTCCTTGTTACGTAGGTAGATGTACGATTCATTATCCTTATTATGAGTGCACATTCTTGGGTCATTCCACCAGGTTGGGGCAAGTGTTGTGACATGGTGTCCTTGTTATGTAGGTAGATGTACGATTCATTATCCTTATTATGAGTGCACATTCTCAGTTGTTCTTCAAATTAGAATGAAATCAATCTCTGTGTCTTGAATAGGAAGTTACAGTAATGTTAATTACGAGTCATAATAAATGTGACCCGCTCTGGCAAAACCCAAAACTTCTCGGCATTTACCATAATGTGTAACAGTCATGAAAAGTTCAAAAACTGACCCCAGGGACCAGTTCGAGGGACCAGTTTTCATGTCACCAGATTTTTGATAGAAAAAGAAAAATCCTGAAACGTTGTTGGGAACATTGTTAATTTTCACGATAAATTTGAGAGGTCACTTTTGAAAATTGGGTCCAAGTTTAGGGTTTTGCCAGAGCCAGTCACAAATGATAATAAATTGTATATTTACCTCCGTAACAAGGGACACCTATCACAAAGCTTGCCCCATCTAAGTGGAATGACCAGTTATTTTAAAGGGACAATATCATCATGATCAGAGCAGACTTCCAACAGGGCATTGAATCGGTGTCCTAGTTTAACACAGTGACTGAAAATTACCCAGTCTCATTTATGCAGCAGCAACGGTCATATGACCTTATCATGTGGGTATTATTTTCAGTCACTGAGTCAATCTAAAACTACCACTCTGATTCCGTGCCCTGTTGCTTGTGACGATCATATAGTCCCTTCAATCACAAGTCTGCACTCCTTGGTAACAATGTTATCCAAAATGCACCCCTTCCCAGCCCTAGCCCCTTTGAGTACCATCTCAAATCCCAGATAATTCGATCACTGTATCTCTTTCTTTCCTCTCCTTTCTACAGAATCAAAGAGTCTTGTATCCTCCTTAATCTCAAGACAGGTTCAGCTATCTTACTGCGTGACCTCCTGTACCAGTCCCTCCATGCCAGACAGACAATAGACAAGCACTGTAAGGACCCTACACCGCAAGCAGCCCTCAGAGATATTGGAGTGTATCGGGTTTCAGCCAAAGTAGCAGAGATCATCTTGAATCTACGTACCGATTGGCCGAAGTAGTCTGTCTAACAAACATAATTTAATCATGTACATGTTTATTAAGAATAAAAAATTATATGAATATTACAACTGTTACTAAAATTGTTTCCAAAGTATTAAATAATTTACAAGGAAAACTAACCAGATACTAATATAGTGGACAAAGACAAATTTACTTAAGCATGAATTTGTGAATTTTTCTTCACTCGCTCCAGTTATTTTCAATATCTGTGAGCAACTGAATTAATTTGGTTTGAATTAAATGCAAGATGTCAAAGCCAGTTTGATGATAAAGTTGCTCCCACTCCCTCCCTATATGGATAAGTTTAATTGTCACCCCCCCCCCCTCCCCACCAACCATTTCCAACTCTTCCGTCTTTCAATTAAACTGCAACATATGTCTATAGCCTGTGAAAATATTGTTACAAGGGTAACTGACTGTGCGACGTTTATTAAATAAAGTTAAGAGCCTTGGTCAGACGTCTTCATGCGTTTATTACAAATGTCAGTACTAGAATTGGCACAGGTGTACACTTCAGATGGATGGGATATATCACTGCTTATTTCTTTTTGCCCGAGGGACTACCCATCCTCTGATCGTGTGAATGTGAAATGAAATGGATATTATCAATGGTGAGAGATTGATTTCATTGTCAACATCACAGTAACATCAGTAGCATTCACACGAATTATATAAAAGGGTCCAATTTCATAGCGGCACTTAGCAGAAAGTTTTGCCAAGCCAATATATTGTGGATTATAATAATGGACAACCGGCCAAAGATTGCTTATATTGTGTAAGGGTTTGATTGGTAACCTACGCAGTCTGCTAAGCAAACATTTGGCCAGCAGTTTGTTTTGCTTGAGAAGTACGTTCTATGAAATTAGCCACAGGGCTGAAATCTAACAACTGTATGTGGCGGAATGCTGCACTTTTCAAACCCTAACACATATTGTTCATCATGTATGTATTGAAGTTAATACAGCAACGAAGGAGTGTATTCATTTATTGTTACAGCACTTGCAGGATGTAGTCCTATATACCATGGAGATAGAATTAATTCTACCTCCATGTATATACCATCCATCAATCATTCACTTCCTGTGATTCTACCCTCCCCCTTACCTTTTGTGAACTTGTCTGGTCTCATCAGTTCATGCAGGATCTGTACTACACAATCTGTGGACACTTGTGACATGTGTCTGAAATTGGAGCACCATTTGAAGATCAGTGCCCTTCCTATATGCATACAGGTCATTAGAAATAATCCGTCTGCTGCTTTTTTACATACGTCATACTGGGAGGAATAATGGAGAATTTCATCACAGTTTACGTGCTGTTCATGAAATTTCAAGGAACCTTGATATTTTTATGTTGATTCTAGCTTCACATATTATTGTATCATAGGTGTATATCATTATTTCATGATCTTTTAGGATCATATTCTTGATCATTCTTGATCATTCTTGATCATTCTTGATCATTCTTGATCATTCTTGATCATGTTGACTAATATAATAACCAATACTAATCATGCACTCATGCATTCAAGCCACATTACATTATTGGTAATCTCGAAAATCGTAGATGATCACAGTTTGACTTAAAACTCACTTGGTGTTAAAGGGACAGTATCGTCACGATCAACAGGGCATGGAATCAGAGTAGTAGTTTTAGATTAAAGGGACAGTATCGTCACGATCAACAGGGCATGGAATCGGAGTGCTAGTTTTAGATTAACCGAGTGACTGCCATAATACCCCACACGATAAGGGGTTGCTGCTGCATAAATGAGTCAGTAATTTTTAGTCACTGTGGTCATCTTAAACTAGGACACCGATTCCATGCCCTGTTGAAAGTCTGCTCTGATCGTGACGATACTGCCCCTTTAACATATATTTTTACCCCAAAATATAACATGGCTTTGAAGGGAATCTACAACAGAGAGTCGAAGTAATGACAAAATGCTGGAAAAATCACCGAACCATTTTGTGTGAATCACCGAACCATTTTGTGTGAATCACCGAACCATTTTGTGTGAATCACCGAACCATTTTGTGTGAATCACCGAACCATTTTGTGTGAATCACCGAACCATTTTGTGTGAATCACCGAACCTTTTTGTGTGAATCAACGAACCATTTTGTGTGAATCACCGAACCATTTTGTGTGAATCACCGAACCATTTTGTGTGAATCACCGAAGCATTTTGTGTGAATCACCGAAGCATTTTGTGTGAATCACAGAATAAAAGGAAAACAAAGAGTGGGAGCATATGGACGTCATATTTCGGTTGGTGCCATATTCTCAAAACCATTCTAAAATTACGTCAAACATGCAGGGTTGTAAACCTGATGGTGGTACCAAATATCAATTGATATCTTTTTCTCTGGAGTGCTATCAATCTCGTAAAATTAATCAAATATCAGGCCTCTGATTTCTCAGGATTTTTCCTGATTTTGTCTCAAAAAGAAAAGAAAAAAGTAGCTATCAAGGAAAGAAAGAAGTAGCCTGTATTATGTCCAAACCTCCAGTTTCTTTGTGGGGATGTGGAGAGTCGGTTAATCCTCCAAAATTCAGGGGTCTTTAATTTGTCCTCGAGACCAAAGGCAGACCCAGGCCCGCTATCAATATTTCAGGATTTTTACTTTCGTCAAATCACACCTGGATGTACGTCTTAATAAGATCAACATTCCACTTGAGAATACATACAAAGTTGTTATTTGCTGATCGGGCAAAAATGCATACATTTTAATAATTGTATTGTTGAGGACATGACCTTGCGATTTGAAACTATTTCCAGGTTAAGTATTTGTATGTTCGAAGATGCAGTTTTGCCAAGATCACAAATGTTGTACCTACCCTTGAAATGTTTGGACTGTTGTACAGATCATGTAACATATATATCCGCCCCCTCAATTCACTTCCCCTCCCCCCCCCCCACTCGTTGGAGTTATTAGAAGCCACTCCATCGATCCATATCTTGCATTCCCATGAAACTCAAACTGTAAAAACAAAATGTCAAGACATTTTCAAAGCGCCCGTGTTTGTCGGCTTTTATCAGCAAATTTTTTCTTCTTCATTGAGCATTGCTAGTTTACTCGAGTCAAGCATTTTATGAAGCATGGTTTCTCATTTATACAAAAATGTCCCGAAATTATAGCGAGTCACACCATGTTTCGGCTGTATTTTTCGTTTGAATTCATGACTGGGCCCACAATAAATTAAATTTGGGAAGCTTTCACTGTAAAACAATGCTTCTTGTGGTTAGCATTGTTCCTATGAACAAGAAAATTTGCGGGATAATTGCCGGAAAAATCCAGGTGTTACCTCTTTAATTACTGTTTAACCAAGCTTCCGACAATTATTTCATGAAACAACTCAATTCAAAATATATTTGTTTTTCTCCATAATTAAATTAGCAATAGGCCCTATTGGTTTTTAAAACAAAACAAAACAAATCGGAAATTGACCGAAAAATAGCTAAGAATACAGGCGATCAACGATACCATCTATGTCAAAACTTTACACGGCAATTGTTGTTGTAGTTGTCTACTGTTGCTAATCCTGGATTGCTCAAAATATTGCTCAATTTGAACATTGTACAAGTTGTAATATTACTGAATATTGATTGTATAATAAAGCGCAATTGTATTTATTAACTTTGTCCGTGTCCGTGGGGGTGATGATGATGATGATGTGGACGATGTGGACTTATATATAGCGCACGTATCCACCAAACTGGTGCTCAAGGCGTATTATATTATTACCCCCTGCTCATCAGGCTCATAAATCATTCCTGAAACCATCTCAGCTCCCTGGGGAGTATACAGCTCAATTGCTGCCATTACAGCGCATACAGGGCTAATCAAACACAACAACCAACTCTGCCCTCACAGGTACCCATTTACCCCTGGGTGGAGAGAAGCAATTATGGTAAAGTGTCTTGCTCAAGGACACAAGCACCGTGGTCGCGGTTGGGATTCAAACCCACATTCTGACGACTCAGCCATCAGAACACAAATCCGATGCACTAAACCGCTCGACCATGGCACTCCATGGGTACACACTGACAGACAAATTCTTGTTTATATTCTTATTTCCCCTGTTTTCTTTCATGTAGTTTCCGCTTGTTATTCGCAGCTAACAGGAGCTATACATTCACTTCCTGAGTTCCACATCACATACACGAAAACAACTAAAATTGGTACATTTATTATTATGTAGACGCAAGTGTGGCCATGGAGACAGATGACTCGTACGTCACGAAGCATAATCAGTGTCAAAACAAATTCTGCCTGCCTTCATCCCCTCCTCCTTGGCCGAAAACGCACTTTAAAAAAAAAGTACCAGTCTTTCTAGCGGGTGGCCGCTGGTCATTACAAAGTTAAAAAAGTGCTGAATCGTGTAAAATCATTAGCCATCAACTTGGGCCAACTGTAACCAAACGGACTCAAAATAAATTGACTAGAAATTGGTGTTTGTACAATAACAAACACTAAGTGTTCGGGATTGACGTTATTTGACGGCGTCATGAATTGAAATTGTTGGAGAAACTCTTACGTTAAGATTTGTTGAATTTATCGTCATAAGTTTATTTGAATGCAATATACCATGTTCAAATTACACAATGGCTCCCGAATATTTTTCACTTCAACTTCCGATTTGGACCGGAATTGAAGGTAAAAGCGATGCCATGTTTACTCACGTTTTTCTCAATAATTCAAGACTTTTTTGAAAACATAAAATTTGTATTATTCTAATTCAACACCTGATGTCGTCATCATAACGTCATTGTTCAGGTGCCGTCTTCATGTTGAGGTTCAATTATCTGTTGAGTTTCAAGGCTCAATTCACTTTCAATTTAGTATTATTTGATGGAGAGAGTTGAAGAACATTGCACCTGTACATTTGGCTGTTAATGTTGGTCACACAGGGACACCATAACGCGTGCTTTTCTGATCGTGTGCTTTTTTTACCATAACTTCCGTTTCACATGCTCGATTTTTTGTCAGTTTCTATTGATGTTATCTAATATTGTATATTATTTGGTGAAGTTTGGTTGAATACATTTTGAGTTTGAAAAATAATATTATTTTAAACTTGTCGCAAGAGGGCGCTGTAAAATATTATGACGTCATCATTTATATAGTTGAAGAGGCCAAAGGTCAAGTGTTATTTCATACACAGGAACCATGTCCGAATTCCATTTTGTGTTGGTTGTAGATCTCAAAACGAGGCTGAGGAATATTTTTTACTTCCGGTTTGAACCGAAAAACAAGGTCAAATTGGGGTCATGTTTGTGTAATTTTTTTAGCAGCAGCATCTCCCAGAGCCAAGCATTCTCCTGAAGACGATCAAAGCATACTGATCGAAACGTCGACTTGTAACCTCCAGTTCTTTTCAGAACTAATTACTACTCAATTGAGAATTTCACATGGTGTCACAACAAATAGTCTTTACTTACCCTCTTCACCATGCAAGTTTTCAATTTTATTAATTTTTTTCCGATAATTCAACACCTTTCCGATGATGTCTAGATTGTAAAAATCCATCGTGTAGTTCAGGAGTTATGATTTTATTTAAAAAAATATATAGTTTGAATTAATGTAATTCAACACCCGATGACGTCATGGCGTCATTGTTCGGGTGCCGTCTTTATGTTGAGGTTCAAGTATCTGTCGAGTTTCAAGGTTCAGTTCAGCTTCAATTCAAAGTTATTGTCCGGAGAAGAGTTGGGAAGAAGAAGAGCAAGAGCAAGAGGAAGAAAAAAAGAAAGAAAAAAACCCACAAAAAACAAACAAACAAACAAAAACAAGAGGTGTTCGCGCTGTAGCTCGAACACCTAATAATTACGAACCGAAATCAACGAAAGAAATAGGTCAACATGGGAACGTGCAGGGGAAGGATTTATCACCTCGTCCTTCATGATCAAACCTTAACCAAATGAGATACTTTATATACAGATCTTAAATAATCCAGCAGATTGTATGCCTTAGGCGTATCTCTAAGACAACAGCAAGTCTTGAAAGAAGTCCTTATAACGACAATTGAAAGGGGCAAACCTCCTAAACAAGCCGCAGGCTGTATCGAAGCTCGGCCGACAAAAATATTTGGACACACTAATCAGTTAAGCAGCTTACTTTTATTAAATATAAAGGTAATGTATGGAATTGACGATTGATAAATAACCAAATGTTTCATCAGCTGATTTCATTTTTTTTAAATTTGTCTGGTAATACATTTCACGTTTTCTCGAAAATGGCAACATGTGAGACATCTTCTCAACACGTGTAGTACCAAATAAGTATACCATTAGAAAAGAATTCGACCAGTTTAGTATTTTTTTAAATGGTGTAAACCCGATTTTCTGCAACAATAAATTGGCGCGAAAACGATTTTTAGAAAGCAAACAAAAATGTTTTCACTGTTTCAGTTTGTTGATAAGAACACAACATATCATTTCGATGGAAACGTTACCGCGTCAGCCACTTGGCCAATAGACTAATGTTTCACCCGAAACAAATTTAAAGGGAAGGTAATAACACCAGCTTATTAGCAATTGCATCCTATATACATGCATTGTAATATTAATGCTAAAATTCCTTTAAATACATTCATACTTAAGGACGAAGAGATATGTATAGAACTAACCTGTGAAAGTTTAAGCTTATTCCGTTCTGTCGTTTATTCCGTTCCCGCGTTCTAACCCTAACCCTGACCAGGACGTGAACTAGTCCAAAATAGACTTTCACCTACGGTTTCAATCTATACAGAGACGGAGTCCATATTTGGGCTAAACGTGATCATGCATTCACATTTGTTTGTATACTTTTTAATGTGAAATTTTTAATAGGGGACTAAATTTCTCAAAAATGACAGTATGTCCTCAGACGGAATAATTTCTCATGATGTGTAGTACCATCACTAACTTCACATCAAGTAACTTTGTAGATTACATTCAGTAATCTTGTAATCGGGTGTACTCCTGATGTGTCAACTGTTAAGTATATACAATGGAATAAGTCATCGACTAGTACTAAGAAGAACAAAAACGGTTGAATGGCCGGAAAGTAACTTAAATCTACGTAAATTTTAAATCCAATCACAACGCTTCCTCCAGGGACTCCACTGCACTTGTCTCAAATATTTCATTAAAAACGCCGGAATACATGCGTGTTTACGTAACCCGATTTTTGAGCCATTATTTGTTCGAACGCCGTGTGTGTGTAGATGGCAAATGTCCGTGCCATTCACCTCGTTCGCCAGCATCTTAATAAGTGAACGTCAACATCATTGATAGCAATAACATGGGTCTGAATGAATTAATCATACATCCGTATGTAACCTGTCTTGTGAAGTCTTTGATATACTCGAAAGCACTGACCTATCTTTCAAGAGAAATAAGTCACGAACGAACAAGACATACATGCATTATTTCAGGTCACTGGTAGCCAAGGTTCATGTGGCAATCCGTACACCCATAAAAGAAGACCACACACGCAAGTGGCGAAGCCACGAGGAGCGCTCTGGGGACACTATCACTGAATTATACATAAACCTCAAGATATATGAATAATTTATTTAAACCAATCACCGTCAGCAAAATAGTTGGGCTCACCTATACTTAAAATGTTACATGTTTTACAAATTAGTTGCCTAATGCATTATGCATTTAGTCTCAACCAAATTGGTAAAAAAATATAAAAGAAAAAAACAATAGGTGACAACCGACTTCTTCACTAGTAGGTCATTGACTACGTAAAGGAAAGACAACAGTATTATTTGATTAATTTAAAAACTTGAGTTATAATCCTCAGTTCTCAAGAAATATATCATAAACTGTGAAAGTTTCATCACAATAGTTATTTACGTTGTTGAGAAAACGACCGAAAACTGTTACATGTTGTTTATGTTTTGATGTCAATTTCACAAAACAATTTCTCCCAGATGCAAACACTTCAGAAGTATTCATTTATTGTGACGATTGATAAGCTTAATACACCGAGTTGTTGAACTCAACAGCGACAACAGGGTCTCGAAAAACATGAGGTAAACAAAATTTGTTATGAACCTGCTCAAAAGAGCACCCCAGAAAATAAGCAAATATCCCAAGGCGATAATACAAGCCAGTTTTTATCCAACTAAAACACACAGTAAACACATTAAACATTAATAAAATAAAAACTAGGGGCACTTTTAACTTTGATGACGTCATCAAACATATTTTTTTTAAAGATAACTTGTCACTAATCACTTTATTCACAGAACTCATTCAAATTTCCTATGGTTTTTGAGATAGAACATTATTACTGTTTAAACCCGCCGCCAGAGGGCGCTCTCAAAGGCGATGACGTCATCAGTTACATTTTTGAAAAGGTCACATGTCAATAGTAATTTCGTCCACTGCAGACCCTATATAAGTGCTTCAGAATAGTTTTTTCACTTAAACTTCCGGTTTCGACCGGAAGGAGAGGTCAGATTGGGTCATGTCTGTGTATGAAATGTCGCATAATTCAAGATCTGTAAGATGATGCAAAGATTGTGTAAATATCTTTTGTGGTTCATGAGATATGATTTTTTGAAATATTAAAATTGGATTTTAGTGTATTTCGATATCTGATGACGTCACCACGACGTCACAACTTTACCTGAAACATATGTCATAAATTTATTGACAACTACATGTTATGGTCTATGTTTTGGAACTATGTTTTTTTGTTTGATAAGTCTCATCGAGAAGGAGAAGAAAAAAACGAACAATTTCAAGAGGTGTTCGTGCTGTCGCACGAACACTTAAAAAAACCGAACAATTTCAAAGAGGTGTTCGCGCTGTCGTACGAACACCTAAAAAAACGAACAATTTCAAAGAGGTGTTCGCGCTGTCGCACGAACACCTAAAAAGCTACATGTACAAGGCCATGTATTTCCCACTAAAAAAGTGATGAGAAACATCACCATAGCATCACGCTGTAATCATTCTTGCCGCACACTGAACTACTTCAAGTTCTTGTTGGTTCTGCATTTGAACGGCTTTGAACTGCATTTGAACTGCCTTGGTCACTGAATGCGATGGACTGTAGATGAGGGGAGATTGTTCCAGATCGTAACAGATGCAGGGAGGAAGGCTTTGTCAAAACTTGCTAAGGTCCTTGTACCGCCGTGCCTATAAATTGACCATACGTTGTTTCGTGCGCCCCCTTTTTTGCAGTGTGTCCCTCCCCCTTTTCAAGACCCTGGACCTTCCTCTGATTTAGAATGTGATGAACCATTATATCAAAACTAGAGCCGTGTTTTGTCAAAGTAAAATTATGCCTTTTATATAGGACGCCAATCTATCTGTATTTATATTGTGTGACACGGTTAGTCTTTTGGCGGCTGCGACGCCGTTTTGTTTGCACTGACATCACTCAAATCAAGCATCTATGAAACGAAACCGTGGATGGATGTCATGCATACGATAGTCCTGGATACTGCTGAAGATGATACATCCATTAGCCAAAAGTGGGTTGTTTGCTTGTTTAAATTGTTCCAGCACCATCCCTTCCCTCATTGGTCAACGAAAAGGTCATAACCTTAACAGTGGCGCACCCAAGGGGGGGCTTGGGGGGCTCGAGCCCCCCCCCCCAAGGGCCCGCTGATGTTTTATTTATTTTTAAAGAAGGAGCCAGGAAAGAGAGCAAAATCTGAGCCCAAGTCTTGTCTACAGAGGAGTTCGGCAAGGAGTATAGGGCAGTGGTACAAGGGATGGGGACTCAGGAGACTCAAGCTCCCCTCCAAAAGTTTTCCATTTATTCCACTCACTATTATATTTTACGGCGTTGCGTATGCATGTGCATGTAAGCTTGAAGGGCCACCAGTATATATAACAAGCATTTTTACACATTGTCCCTCCCCCTCCCCTGCCATGGTGCACCCTGATCAGGGAGCAGCTTTACTTAATTTTATTTTCATTTTCTGTTGTCCGTTTGTCTTGTTGAGGTCGTTGACTGTCGTTGAGGTTACTCGTAAAATTTAAACACGCCCGCATTATAATCAACTCCTTTCCAGTTTGTACACAATGGCCCAGGATTGGGTTTTAATTTACAAAGATTATGTGACACTCTTTTAGCAAACACCGATTGGATAATATTGGGATTTGGTTTTGCCGCCAAATTCGTGTTTGAAAAAATTTAGCTCCGCCGGAATGATCACAAACTTTACGTCCACGCAATGAAAGTATTTAACTATAGAAATCTTGCAGACGAAACAAGCTCAAGTTCTTTACATCAAGAGGAGGAAATTATATGGAAGGTAAAACCCTACGAGTCCGAATCATGCCATAATGTCTTCTTTTTATGACTAGAAACCACCAGGAAACATTTAACATGTGCCGTAGGTTCACTGACGAGCACGACTAGGGACATGGCTGCAGCCGCGCCAGCGGTTATGGTTTGGGTCAGCCATGTCTCTCCCCCATATTGGATTTCAAATAAAAATATTTTGAGCCCCCCCCCCCCCCCAATCAAATCCTGGGTGCGCCACTGGGTCATAATGTCACCAAGACTCGGCTACTTTTCAGATTCATGAGGTCCCATATAGCCGAACATTCAGATTCATGAGGTCCCATATAGCCGAACATTCGTAGGTCTTTCAATACCATGCCGGACACCCCCTCAAGATCAATCAATCGATTTCAATGAAACAATGAATCAATCACCAATCTGTCAATCAATCAGTCAGTTTAATTGTAAATTTAGACCTTCTCCGTCAACAAATCAATCAATTTTACGAATTAATTTATATCAAACAAACAATTTCAAATGTAATTTCAGAGCAGTTTTGCCCGAGGGTTTGCGAAGCCGGTTTGGAGGGTTGTAAAAACGTGTCTGCTTCTCTGCCTGTTATTACATGGTGTTACTTGTTGGCTGTATACTAGCTGTACTTGGAATGTAATGATGATCCTTCTATCTCACAATCGCCGCTAAGCTGGAGGACTGAAAATGGATGACTATCTATCCTGTTTTCTTCTTCTATTACATTAACAAAAATAATAATTATGCAAGTTCGCCCCAAACAAGGCTAAAAGCCACTCTTGGTAAGAGGCTACAAGAAGAAAACATAGAAGATGAAAATAACTCAGGAGGACTGAAGGTAGGAATTGATATTCCTCTTAAAACTGTCTAGATTGTAGGATGTAGGGAAACATGCACCAGGCAAGGAGTTCCAAAGAGATGCAGTACGTGGAAAAAAGAAAAGAAAAAGAAAAGAAACTAAAGGCTAAAGAAAATAAACTAAAGGCTAGATACCTGTGGGATATGTCTAAGTGTTTCTATAAAAGCAAACTTATTATCCCTCGCGGAATATATACCTGCTTCTTGTTGAAATATATTACCCTGTCCTTTCATTAGTACCAGCCGACGGTTGCTTCAAAAAAGCGGCCAGGCCGGCAGGTAACGCCAGAATTCGTGCCGCTTGAAACGGTAAGTGAACCGTTCGTTTGTTGAGGTGGATGAACGTCCAGATGAACAGTCAAGTCGATGTATGAACGTCACGCGCCTAACAAATCGATCACTGTCTCGATTGGAGGGCCTGAACATCTAAACCGACGGTAGCCCAGATGCATAAGAAAGTGAACATATTTTCCTATGACTGAATTTTATTTTGCTTCTGTAATAATTTGAATAAGGAACAAATATAATCATTTGACAACTGACGTCACTTTATAAAATAATGTTAGAAGTGAACACATCAATACCTGATGTTGGGTGATAAGTTCTTCACCAGACAAACAATGAAACATAAGGACGAAGTTTCTTTCTTCAAAGAAAAAAATAAAAAATAAAACATTACCGATGCCAATGAAAGCCCCTATAAGGTAATGTTAATCTCGAAAAACTTACCACAGATTATATTTACATGAAACTAACTGGGTTTAAAATTAGCTGTTTGTCTGAAGTGCTATCAAATGTATTACAAATTCCTCAAATTATTTCGCAAATGAATGTTTGCCCTTCGAAGACGTTGGAATGGATGCGAACAATCTGAATGCATTTTTACTATTTTCTCGTTAAAAAGATTGGACTGCTAGTTTGGACTGAATTCGACTGCTTGTTTTAGATTAACTCAGTGACTGAAAATAATGCCCAAATGATAAGGTCATATTATCGTTGCTGCTGCACAAATAAGCCAGTAATTTTCAGTCACTGTGCTCATTTTAAACTAGGGTACCAATTCCATGCCCTGTAGAAAGTCTGCTCTAATAATGGAAATATTCGTACTCGGCAAGAATTGTTGTAATACGTTCACTTGAAAAACTCAGTGTAAAATCTATTATTATAAAAAGAGGACGGTGTTTTCTGTCCGTCTGTCTGTGACGCCCATACACGGGTGCGTTGTTTTCCCAGTTACGGAAGAGTTGCAAGCTGTGCAACCTTTCTTATCCTGCGGTAAAAAGATAGGTGTTCAGCGTGTGTGCGGTTTCCCAGTATGGCAAAGTGAAATTCCGTGCGGCCTTTCTTATCCTGCACAAAAAATCTGTACATGCGTCTTACAGTGTGCATGGTACCACACACGCGCCATACAAGCACACGCATACTATACCAAGCGGTGCCTGGCTACAGTAATCGTAGTAGACGTATGCCGTAACCACACACACAGCGGCATTCAATCACTCACACACACGCACCATCGTTGAACACACACAGGTAAGTCAGCCCATTTTCATTATTTTAGCTTGCAGAGTAAATTCTGGAATAGCCACATGCTTACTGAGAATAGAAAGAATATACACAGCCTAATTTTGGCGAGATCCGGTTTAAAAAAATAACCCTACAATACATGCGGAAACGTGACGGTCAAAAACTTTCGAATAACGTTAGTATTTCATACTGTACTGCAGTACTGCTGGACATGGAATACCTCACTGGGCAGGGCCTGGGCAGGGCCTGGGCAGGGCCTGGGCAGGGCCTGGGCAGGGCCTGGGCAGGGCCTGGGCAGGGCCTGGGCAGGGCCTGGGCAGGGCCTGGGCAGGGCCTGGGCAGGGCCTGGGCAGGGCCTGGGCAGGGCCTGGGCAGGGCCTGGGCAGGGCCTGGGCAGGGCCTGGGCAGGGCCTGGGCAGGGCCTGGGCAGGGCCTGGGCAGGGCCTGGGCAGGGCCTGGGCGCTGAAGATTGATCCTCTACTCTAGAGTAGGCACTGGGAACGTCACGCGCAAAACCTCATAGTTCTTTTTTTTCGCTTTTCATAAATACGACCTCATAGTCCTTTCTTTTGCTTTTCATAGGATAGGCCTCATTCTGCTGACATACCACTTCTGGTTTCAACAACCTCAGATTCGCCCCCCCCCCCCCCCATCTAGACAATTACAAAGAGCCCCTCCAATTTCAGTTTTCCGGATAACACTTTTCACTTAACCAACAAAACAAACAACTGCTTCTACATTTACCATCATCACTCTTTCACAGAACCTTGCCAAAGAAACATCATATAATCACAACCCTTTTTTAAAAATAAAATAACATGCTTTTTAAAACTATATCCTCCATGTTTTACTGCCATCAAATTGCCAATAAACAAGTATATTTTACATACAAATTTTAACCACTGATATCTGTATCATTAATTTGTGTTCAAACCAACTATCTCTACCTCTTATTCCACATAACTGTGCTCCCCTCGCAAATTGCGCTCCCCTTCCCAAATTTATGGAATTCCATTACTGCCATTTAAACGGCGCATGTATGGCGTGAATGGTTTGGTCCCTAGCCGTTTGCGCCGTCAACGGCGCATAGTCGCGTCGTGCCGTCGCATTGTCGCGTCGTGCCGTCGCATTGTCGCGTCGTGCCGTCGCGTCGTGCCGTCGCGTCGTGCCGTCGCATAGTTTTGTACTGCTTGTATAGGGCCGTCGCATTGTCGCGTCGTGCCGTCGCATTGTCGCGTCGTGCCGTCGCATAGTCGCGTCGTGCCGTCGCATAGTCGCGTCGTGCCGTCGCATTGTCGCGTCGTGCCGTCGCATAGTCGCGTCGTGCCGTCGCATTGTCGCATTGTCGCCCGTGTTGATTGATGTTCCGTAGCCGCTTACGCCGTCAACGGCGCATAGTCGCGTCGTGCCGTCGCATAGTCGCGTCGTGCCGTCGCATTGTCGCATTGTCGCCCCGTACCACCAGTTTGACTGAATTATCCAGTGCTTGCCAATAGGTGGCGCTGTCTTGACTTCAGAGGTACTCTCACCTTTTCCCCGCGACGACGAATAAGTCTCAAAGACAAAGTAAAGATGGATGTTATTTTACGCCAGTTGGGTCTGGAACAGCTGATACAGGAGTTTGAAGAGAACGGGGTATGTTACTATGTACTTGTTACGTGTTTATTTAAAGGAAATCGGTCAAAAAAAGGGGTAAAATGTTGTTAAGGCTTAACCTAGGCCTTTCCTAGACGTATGAATGTTGACCGTTAGCCACTAAGGGTAATTCCCACTAAGACAGTCGTTTTCCCGGTTCCGTATTTTTTGCGGTTCTGGATAGCTGCAAATTAAAAAATCTATTTAACATGTTAATCCATGTCGCTTCAGAAAACAATTGATAGTTTACTGAGTTTGCTTCCAAACGGCTAGTAAGAGTTTAAAATTGGGGAAGAGTGCAGTGGCGATCGTGTACTGCACTCTTTCCTAAAATTGTTACACATCCTAACAGTCACAGAGGCCAGACAGTCTGACAGTATTAATTTTAACCGAAACAGTCATTGTTCGTGGACTATTGCAATTTAAAGCAAACTAAGAGCTATCTAGAACCGGGAAAACGGTTGCACAGTGGTTTAAGACCGAGACATTTCGTCAAAAATGTTTTTAATTTCTATCCTTGGGAGAGAAGTTTTCAATAAACCTTTTCGACATTCTCAATGCATCATGGGAAAGTAGCGTTTTGTGTACCAGTACACGGCGCTACACGTAAGTCGCCAACTCTTCACGACTTTTTATGACTTTCATGTTGCGCCATAGGCATATACTTTGTAAACAGTTTCCCATGATGCATTGAGAATGTCGAAAAGGTTTATTGAAAACTTCTCTCCCAAGGATAGAAATTAAAAACATTTTTGACGAAATGTGCAATCGTTTTCCCGGTTCTGGATAGCTCTTAGTTTGCTTTAAATTGCAATAGTCCACGAACAATGACTGTTTCGGTCAAAATTAATACTGTCAGACTGTCTGGTCTCTGTGACTGTTAGGATGTGTAACAATTTTAGGAAAGAGTGCAGTATACGCTCGCCACTGTACTCTTCCCCAATTTTAAACTCTTACTAGCCGTTTGGAAGCAAACTCAGTAAACTATCAATTGTTTTCTGAAGCGACATGGATTAACATGTTAAATAGATTTTTTAATTTGCAGCTATCCAGAACCGGAAAAAATACGGAACCGGGAAAACGACTGTCTTTGTGGGAATTACCCTTAGTGGCTAACGGTCAACATTCATACGTCTAGGAAAGGCCTAGGTTGCTTAACAACATTTTACCCCTTTTTTTTGACCGATTTCCTTTAAATAAACACGTAACAAGTACATAGTAACATACCCCGTTCTCTTCAAACTCCTGTATCAGCTGTTCCAGACCCAACTGGCGTAAAATAACATCCATCTTTTACTTTGTCTTTGAGACTTATTCGTCGTCGCGGGGAAAAAGGTGAGAGTACCTCTGAAGTAAAGACAGCGCCACCTATTGGCAAGCACTGGATAATTCAGTCAAACTGGTGGTACGGGGCGACAATGCGACAATGCGACGGCACGACGCGACTATGCGACGGCACGACGCGACTATGCGCCGTTGACGGCGTAAGCGGCTAAGGACCATTAATCAACATGGGCGACAATGCGACAATCGGCACGACGCGATCTCGACGGCACGACGCGACTATGCGACGGCACGACGCGACAATGCGACGGCACGACGCGACTATGCGACGGCACGACGCGACAATGCGACGGCCCTATACAAGCAGTACAAAACTATGCGACGGTACGACGCGACGGCACGACGCGACAATGCGACGGCACGACGCGACTATGCGATTTTCTTCTATGTCGTAAACAAATCGTTAGAGCTGGGAGTAATTATTCAGATGCTGTTGTTTTAAACACTGGTACCCCACAAGGATGTGTATTATCGCCGCTTTTGTATTCTCTTTTTACTTACGATTGTAAAGCCCGTGACCAGAACTCCCGAATTATTAAATTTGCGGATGATACGACGGTCACTGGTTTGATACTCAATGATGATGAAAGTGGCTACCGGAACGAAGTTGATCTCGTGGTGAGATGGTGCGATGACAACAACTTGATATTGAATGTGTGCAAAACGAAAGAATTAATTGTGGACTTCAGACATAACAAAAACTTAAAAGACCCACTTATTATTAATGGATCTGTTGTAGAGCAGGTAAATACCTTTAAGTTGCTAGGCACTTTTGTAATGAATAACTTATCATGGAAGGTGAATACGGAGGAGATACTAAAAAAAGCTCGTCAGAGACTGTATTTTCTGCGTTCACTTAAATCGTATGGCGTAAGGATAGATATTTTGATTAATTTTTATCGTGCCATAATCGAGAGTATATTAACTACACATATTTTAGTCTGGTTTGGTCGTATAAGTAAAAATGAGCTTAGGAAATTAGAATCAGTTATTAGAAATGCTGAACGTATTATTGGTACTGGCCTGCCATCTTTTCCCTTTATCAAGAACGTACTTTAAAACGAGTTAGAAATATTATAGGAGATAATTCCCACCCAGCTGTTGACTATTTCAAATTTCTCCCCTCAGGGAAAAGATTTCAAAATTTTAGGGGCTCTAAGAGATTTATTGATAGTTTTTATCCTTCTGCCGTAAAGGTTTTTAATGTGCACCATTCCCGTTGAATTTTACATTTTATATTTGCAATTAATTGAATCTTATTGCCTTATATGTATATTTGTATAGTTTTATTTGTATACTTTTGTACACAATATTTATTTTTGTAAAATTTTAGAGCTCTTGTGTTCGCTCGATTTCCATTGTATATTTTTTATCATTGGCTGAATAAATAAATATCTAAATATCTATGCGACGGCACGACGCGACTATGCGCCGGCACGACGCGACTATGCGCCGTTGACGGCGCAAACGGCTAGGGACCAAACCATCATCGCCATACATGCGCCGTTTAAATGGCAGTAATGGAATTCCATACAAATTGTCTACATAGCAGATGTCAGGACTACATCAGATCTGTAAAACGGGTAAACAGCTAGTCAACATGTAAAAGCGCCCAAGCGGTCGGTACTAGGGGTGTGCGTTTTCGGATATTTTTGGAACCGGATACCCGAAATCAGGAAACTTCGGATACCCGGATACCTGTTTTCATTTTTGTTGAAAACATGCCTCTGGTGGTGCACAAATACATGTACTGTAAATGGTAACAAAATTGACATTTATAATACAGAGGATACCATACTTAAATCGATCTTTTCTTTACTGTGTCATTTTTATTAAAACAATAGGCAAATATTCCCTCCTGTGCTGCTGGTTTGATAAGTTGTTTGAAGCAGCCGCTGCCAGGCCCTTTGCAGTCTTAACGATTTGATACAATGTATCACAAACAGTTGGAGAAAAGTGTATGGAAAATGTCAGTAAAATACTACAAAGGCTTTATTGGAGTGTAATCTCTTGAATTTAAAGATAATTGTCTGTAAAAGTGTAAACATCACATTGTTCAAGAGTGACACTCCGCTCAAACGTTAAGTCCGAATTTTAAAAAGTCGTTTACGGGTAATTGGAACCGAAAAATGGAACCAGTAACGACCGTTTTGGTCGGGTATCTGGATACCCGGATACCCGGCACAGGCGCTAGGCCAAGTGGGTACTAGTTATAAAGTTAGATTTTACTCAAGTTAGTCCTATAAGTATTAGACTTGAAAACAGTCCACAATTAAGAGGGAACGCTAAAAAAGCATTGCATTTTGGTAAAATGTATGTAAATGCAAATTAATTAATTAATTAATTAATTAATTTATTTATTTATTTATTTTTTTTTTTTTTAATTTATTTTTTTAATTTTTATTTTTTTATTTTTTTATTTTTTTTATTTTAAATTTTTTTTATTTTATTTATTTTGTATTGATTATTTATTTTTTATTTATTTATTTATTTTTTATTTTTACTATGAAACAATGTCCAGTTGTAGCCAAAATTGCTGGATCGATTGGAATTCTGCCGTGCTGTGTTTAAACATACAGGGGTATAAACGTTTGCTCGATTTGCCACCATACTTTGTGTATGGGAAATTTGGTCTGGTTCCAATAACTGCGTATAAATGTATCACTTTGGGAAGGAAAAAAATAAATAAAATTACCACAAAAAATCGCGTCACAGCACCGATTTTGAAGCCGACCGGCCTATGACCAGAAACCGGAGACTTTTTTGGGCCTAAGGAGATAACAATGGTAATGCATTCAGGTTAATTGGTGACTCATTCACTCATTCTAGTGTGGCTGGGATCGCCAGAAGATGATCCATTTAAGATTTGAACTGTTATTCACCTTTGTATTCATGTCTTGACGATGTACTTCTCAGAATGTTTTGTACCAAACGTTCGCTCAGTTTCTTTTCTGTAGTGTATACATTCCCTTAAACACTGGTATTAAGCACTGGTCCTTGAGATAAAGATATAAGTAAAAACAATTGACCTGTGAAAGTTTCAGCTTATTACATTTTGTCGTTTACGAGAAAACAGTGGAGATGCATTCTGATTTTTCCAAAGGCAAACACGAATTTCGAATTTACTTCTCACCATGAAATTAATTGATCTACCATGATTATTTGTAATCAGTTAGACATGACAATTTCAAGAGATTGTAAGATCGTCACTTTTACAAGTAAATTTTAAGTTTAGTTATTGTTTATTGTTTTTAAATTGCCAATGTCGTCCTCTTTCAAAAAATTTATTTGGTGTTCCCTGAACTGTTAAAGCAAACATAACAAGCAACATTTAACCGTTGAACCTTAAACAAGACATAACTGAAGTTGGGAAACCATCCTTTTTTGTTGTTGTTGTTGTTGTTGTTGTTGTTGTTGTTGTTGTTGTTGTTGTTGTTGTTGTTGTTGTTGTTTTTTGTTTTTTTTTCCAACAGAGAAATGCGTGATACATTGTATACGCGGGAACCAAATTTCCAATAGACCTATACAAAGTATGGTGGCTAAGAGAGGCCTCACAAATCGGGCAAACGTTCATACCCCTATGTGAAAAAGTCATTTATAGCACAGCGTGGCAGAATTTCAATCGATCCAGCAAAGAAAGAAGAAAATTAAAATTAATGCCAAAATGTCAACGGTTTCTGTTCATAGGTCGGCTTCAAAATCGGTGCAGTGACGCGTTTTTTGTTTTGTTTGTTTTTGTTTTTGTTTGTTTGTTTGTTTGTTTGTTTTTTGTTTTTTTGACAACCAGTGAAATACGTGATACATTATAGGCTACGCAGCAGCGGCGTAGCCAGGACTTTTTCAGTGGGGGGGGGGGGCAGGTGGGCATTGCTTTTCATTGGGGGGGGGCCCAGGGGTATGGGCTTTTTACCTTTTCTTTTTCGGGATTTATCGTGGGGAGCACCTGGGGGAACTGGAAATTTGGGGGGGGGGGGGCACGTGCCCCCCAGGCGCCCCCGTAATAAAGCAGGCAAACGTTCATACCCCTAGGCTTATGTGAAAAAGTCGTTAAAACACAACGCGGCAGAAATTCAATTGATCCAGCAATTTTGGCTGCAATTGAACATCGTTTCATAGCAAAACAAAGGAAAAAACTAAACATGCTGACGAGCGTGTCTGAGGCGACGCGCTCGGGGACCAGAAACCGCAGACCTTTTTTGGTCTAAGCAAAGATATATAAAGATTCCGCATATTTGAATGAATTAGACCTACACGTCTGCTCTATATAGGCCTATATGAAACACAATCTGCAAGAAGCAAAAGCGATTTGGTGATTTCAGACATTTTCAAGACATCATAGCGACATAGCCTAATGAACTTTATTCTAGAGTTACCAGTATAAATCCAATATTTCTTGCGACAGAAACAAGATCCCTCCGTAACGCGACGTGGAAAGTGGTTTTAAAGGAAGCTTAAAAGATGGGTGGTCATCGAGTTTCTGTGTTTACGACACTTTCACTGTGCCCTCTTTGCAAAACAGTCTAATTCACACGAGATGGTAACTTAAAGACATATACACTATCGGTAATCTACTAACTTTGTTCGAAGTTTTACATCAGACTTTATTGGTGTCATCATAGCTATCTTCATATCTGCGATGCTTTCATGTCAGTAAACGTAATTCAGCCAAATAAAATACATTTTTACTTAATTAAACTCCAGGGCCAAATTGGGAATTGTAAAGGAGCTTTTCCACTTGTCTTTTTGGGCTGGAAACTTCCACATATTATATTTCTTACCAGTTCACTTGTCATTATGTAGAAATGAACACGATAACCCTTTTTACCAAAGAATATCAAAAAGCTTTCATCCGAAACTCATAAATATAAATCAAACTACATATATAAATCTATATGGGCCTATATAGTCCGTTCGATTGCTTCTGCATGGGCGATTTGAATTCGTGAAAATAGTAACCTTAACCTTTATTAGTGGAATCGACACCCGTTGCATTTAATTCCCTATAGTGCGATTATATATCCATTAAAACCTGCATTCTAATGTTATGGCCACTCGATCCAATAGGCTATTCAAATAATTGCACATCAAAAACGCACATGCCAGCCAACATCGATAATCTGTTCCTTCGAAGTACCCCCCCCCCCCCGGTGAGCCGCTAAAACGCGCTCCAACTGAAGCAGTAAATATCCAAAGGGGTTTTTTGGGTTAAAATACCCATTCCTAGCAGAAACTGGTAACCGGCGGCCATGCATGCTACTCGTATATGAAGAAACGTTAGGCCTAGTCGTAAGACCTTCACCAACAGGCATTCATTATGGTAAACGTACATTATGCTTTGTCTTACGTCATGTGGATAGAGATACTTTATAAAGCAACTACCCTGTGATAATGAACTCATTATTGTGTCTTTTAACGAGAAAATAATAATAAACATATTCAGAAATTTCGAATTCGAACTTTATAACTTGGAATTTGAGTACAGTTCTACACCCAAAAATTCGGCCGTGCCTAATTAAGCAATAAAAACAATAGCATCTCAAAAGTCATAGGCCTATAAAACGATTTCCAGTTGTAAAGATGTATAATATGAGGTCTTATACAAAATATATGGTTTTATAATTGTATGGTGTATCGTTCAAGATTGTTTATGATCAGTTATTCAGCAGCATTTTCGCAGAGTACAATGTTTCATATTTTATAATTTCTCAGGATGATCGATATGTTTACCAATTTGACGTCAATTTAGTTTTCAGATAATAATTCGTAAATTTAATAACCAATGTTGTACATTCCTTTGTACATTAATTGTGCAGTGTATTTTTTTGGTATAGGCCTAGCTTGCATATGGGAATTGATCGTTAATTGTTAGAATGTGTACTGCAAATCTTTATGCACATAGGCCTATTACGATTTCACAATGTTATTTTGGCGAATTATTTGCAAATTCATTAATTTTCCAGTTTCATTACATTTCTTCTCACATTTGCAAAAAAAAATCGCAAATCGCAACGTATTCCATAACATTTTACTGCGTGGGCCTACATGTATTTTGCAAATTGCAGTTTTCACATCGGTATATAGCTGTCGTATAGTTATTCCAGGTTTATTTGTGTGCAATTGTTTGTTTGTTTACCTATAAATGCTGTCCTACACTTATTAAGGAACGTGACTTAGGGACGAACGAATGCATGTTGTTGTTGAGATAACACAAAACTTGTAAGTGACGTGATATCCTGCATATCCATGGCAACATGTGTGGGATCGATTTCATCTCCGAGTGACATGGATATAGCTATCTGATCTGTTTGTCTTTTTGAAGTTTAAGCTAGACTACCTCGGCACGATCGACACGGCATGTTCGCCGGGGAAAGAGTTATCAAGTAAATAACAGGCTGCCGGACACGATTGGTTGGTCAGAGTATCGGGGAATGAGCAACGTTTTATTTTCTGTAGGCCTTTCATTATACTGAGAAAAGGAAACTCTTCCGGCTGGCCTCTGCGGTGCAAATTAAGAGGGTGCTATTTACACAAGTGTAGTAACGGCACTTGTACTATGAGTACTATGCACTGTTAGCTCCATTTACATTGAGTGCAAACGTTTACCACGGATGTTTCCCGCTGTACATTTGTATTATTATTTTATAAAATGGCGGGTTGAAAACCAATTTTGTAGGTAGAAAAACCACCTTATACTGAATGACCAGTCTAGCAAGGTGTACTAAACCAAAGGTATGGTATTCGGAAGGTATGTGAGAGAATGAAATGCAGCGCTGAGCATTTTTTGGTTTGTATATAAAATGACTTTAGTTAATCATTCAAGCGACATATATCCAGCGACATGACCTCATAGTAATTAGGTACGCGGACTGTAAAATGAGTCCTGATGAGCTCGGAGCTGACGTGCATTTCACCTCAAGATATCTACGGATGTGCACGAAGCAGATACGACCGTCAGGGTGCACCTCACTTTATAATTCATGCACTGAGCTGTTTATCATAATTTGTATAGCTGCAAATATTTTTGAAAAACAAAGATTTAAAACCCATACATTGGCGGGATTGTGTAAAAATGGTCCAATATCATGACCTGGGGGTCCTTGACTTCCAACTTTGTATTTTGGATACAATAGGCCCTGAAAAAGTGGTAATAATTTGCTTCTAAGCACATGGGCGTCGAACTTTCCCCCATTTTGTGATAGCCCATTAATACAATTTAAAAAAATTAAATATGTTAGCTTATCCTGACTACATGAGGAGTAGGCTACCTATATCAGAATAAACCATAGAGCGTCCAAAGTCGAAATTTTTTCGTAAAACTGAATGCTGCAACCCAGAAGGTGCCCCCATTTTGGCTAATTCTTGGATCTGACACTGACTGCATGTACCCCCACCACTTCTAAGCAGTGATCGACGCCCATGTCCAAGCGTAGGGCCTTATTCCAAAATGGCTGCTTTTCAGTGTGGGCGTTTTCACTAGTGTAGAGGGTGGTTTCCATCAGGATGAGAATAGCTCGATGGGCATCTGGACTATCCACATTAAATTGAGAATAAAATAAATCAATCTTTTAAAATTTCTAAGTATTTTTAATGATTTTTGAATATGTAGTATTTAGCATTGGTTGCCATGGTAATTTATTTAGTGGGTTGCACCCGTCAGGAAGACGGAGGAATCAAGGGCTGAAATATTGACCTGTTTTTTTCTTCTTATTGCTTTAGTGGCTGGCGCCCACTCCTCTCAAATACGTGCTCTGTTTGGGGCCCGTGTATCGACTGGCTCATCGGTACTTGTAACTCTTGACCAGCGCAAGGTTTGTGGTTATTTAGAGTACGGGGATGTCGATTCATTGCTCCTTGTGTAATATGAAGGGGATTTCGCTGACCGTGGCGCCTGGTCTTTAATATAACAAACCCGAACAGCTTAAATTACGAATTCTTGTGAGCAGCTTGACCATGAGTGATGTAGTTTAGCAAATACTCAAGTATAGGCTACGGCAAATCCAAATGTGTAAATAAATCTCCCAGCACAACGCACATGAATAAAACAAATCTCCAGCTGAAACCTTATTCGAGGAGTGACGTACGTCCCCGCCCGAAAAGTTTACATCTAATTTACATCTACTTTACATCCGGTCTAGGACGTCGAAATTCTGCTGTGAAGACGTACCAGGCACTGATCCCTATACTAACTGGATAGGAGATGGGCGCTGATTGGCCTATAAAAAGTTGAAGTAACCGGCCGCCATGTTGGTTCCCCCAAAAGGTCAAGAGTCAAATGTCATGTTAGCATACAGACAACCGGTTCAGCAGCACTCGGCATTGTCGTCGGTCGGGAAGCAGTAAACCTGTCCGGCCGTCACGCATGCGCCTTCTTTCTTGGGGGAACAAAGATGGCGGACAACGAGCTTCAGCCAATCGGCGAGATCTCCTATCCAGTTACTATAGAGATCGGTGGTATCAGGTAAGTAAATATATCGCCCTCTTGTGACACCAACATGTGTACTATTGCATATTTATAATTATAATTTAAATAAAAATAATAATTAAAATATCTAGGTAACCAGCCATGAATATATGTTCTTTGGCACTAAAAATACCTGCAAATAACAACTAAGAATAATTCACAAAAGCTGGAACTGATAATTAAAATTTAAAGGTTGGGAATGGATTTGTTTATTACAACATTTTCGAATTGTAATGTGATTGGTGTAAAACTGATTTTGGTGTCAATTCTTCGCTAGAAATAATTTTGTTTGCATTTTTCTGAATGCTGACACTTTTAAGAAATCATTTTCCAATTTGAATACCTTTACTCCTAAATTCCGCATCAGAATGAACACATCAAATCTAAATGCATTTTCACTGTTTTCCTGTTAACAACACGACATAAGCTAAATCTTTCACAGGTTGTTTGTTTAACGTAGCCTTAATGGCACAATATCTGTCACGATCAACAGGCCACGGAATCGGAGTGCTCGTTTTAGATTAACTCAGTGACTGAAAATAATACATGATACGATCATATTACCGTTGCTGGTTCATAAAGAGCCAGTAATGTTCAGTCACTGCGTTCATCTTAAACTAGTTGCCCTGTTGAGAGTCTGCTCTGATCATGACGATACTGTCCCTTTAAGTCAATGAAAGTACCAACGCTGTACCTTCCCTTTAAAAGGAAAGAACAACATTAGTATTTGGTAACGTACCCTCTAGTTTCCAAGTTACATATAATAAAACTAACATGTAAAATTTTCATAAATAGAGAATTAGCTGTTGCAAACTGCTTTCCAACTTAAAGGACATGCAGTATAAATGCAAAATATTAGTTATTGGCCTTTGAACCTAATTATAGCGGATTCTTTCTCAAAGGCAAACAATTAATCACAATAGGTACTCACGTTTTTGAGAAAACAATAAAAATTCCTGTTTTCTATTTGATGAAAGAATATGAGATGGAATAATTTCTCATGATAATGTATATTTGTACCAACAATTTGTACCAAGAAATGTTTTTAGATAATCCCTCGTTAATTTGATAATCTGTAATTAATTAGGCCTTCTTCCCTTTAAGAACTTTAAGGCCATAAACAGACAAGTTACTGGCTCATTAATGCAGCAGCAACGGTATTATGACCTTATCAAGTTGGATATTTTTCAGTCACTGATTTAATGTAAAACTAGCACTCCGATTCCATTTTCAACATTTCAACAAACCTCTACGTTAATTATTAACAATTACTCTACGTTTTCAGAGACCTATAGTTGAAATAACCAAACTTACAGATTTTTAAAATGTATACACGCTGACTTGACGACATTTAAAATGCACAACGTAATTATACATTGATTTCACCAACCTATATGTGACCTGTTACAACGAAATGAGCGTAAAGTCGCATTATACCATTTCACAGTACAGCGGGAAAAGTGAGAAATCGGAGGGGAGGTCTAATTTTGTTTGGTTATTATATTTGCAATTTGTAAATCTCCTTATATCGAATTACAAATTTTCAGTACGATCAGACAATTAAAAACCTCAATTTCAGGCCAATTTCGTTGGTAGCTTTTATCGTGTTCTGACAAACAACTTGAAACAAAGACGGAAACAAAGCCGCAAATCCCCCTCTGGTGGTCTGGGGGATCGCTGTAACCCCAAGTGTTATATATCATTGGAAAGCTCTTGTTCTACTGAATCCAGAAATACCAATCACTCAATTGTTTAAATTTCTGACTTTAAGCTCATTTTGTGGTGACAGGTCACATATGTAATTATACATTGTTATACTGCCACATCATTATACTGCACAGATACGCAACAGTGTTGACACCTCGCCCCGTTGATTCTGCTGATGGCAAATTAGCGACACTCAGGTTGGGTTTTTTCCCCCGTTTCATCAAGGGTCTCTTAATCCGACATCTGTTGTACAAATAAGATTTGAAACATTTCACGGTGGAAAATACAATTACCGAGTCTATACCTTATCTTTAGAGAATATGGAATAATGGATGATGGAAAGCAGAAAATAGTGCAAAGTAATGTTTCAGATTATTCGTACAGTCATTATTTCCTCTAAGATGAAAGCACTTCAGACGTCATACATTTATCTGAGTGATTGATACGTGATACCAGATTTCCTCCCAAGTTATTTCTTTCAGATAATAATTTATTAATTTGATAATCTGGTAATTACCTAAGGTGTATATTTCTTTTAAGAAGTTTTCCGATAGCACCATGAAAATTCTCTCTTTTACGGTTGTAAAGTAGAACGACCGGTTGTTTTCAGAACCAACTCACTAGAATTTTTTTTTTTTTAAGTGAAAGTTTTATAAGTAAACCTATTGGAACGAGTATTCTTTCCTAATTCTCATGTAAGAATGAACACGAAACATATTTTCACTATTTTTACTATCTATCACTATTTTCTATACTTTCCATTATATCTTCTAATTATTACAGGTATTTATAAGACCTTGAGGTGAAACGAAACATCTAAATGCTGTCCTAAGCTTTCACTATGTTCTCCTTTTCATTTTCCACCATGCAAAGATTTCAATCTTATTTAGAGACCATTGATATTAAACTCTAACAACAGTCCATCAAAATTAGTACTGGGTACTCCAGTGAATAGAGCATGATGCCATGTGTACCAAATCCATCAAACTCCACCGGCTGCTTTTGTTGGAATCAGGACTGTGTACAGCCAAGCCATGGTGCTTTGCATTTGCTACTGTACCAATTCCATCAAAGTCCACCGGCTGCCTGCTTTTGTTGGATTCAGGACTGTGTATAGCCAAGCCATGGATGCTTTGCATTTTGCCACTGTACCAATTCTATCCAAGTCCAACAACTGGGTGACTTTTTAGTGCACGTCGATTGATTTTAGTGGATTCAGGAGGGTTTCTAGTGAAAATGCCTTGGGGGTTAGGGTTCATTAAAGACGGAATGATCAAAACCCCGTCCTTAGTCTTACTAATCCATTACGAGCGGTCGCCACGGGGAGAGTACTATAGCTCTTTCCCGTGACAATATTTTTTAAAACTTTTCTTTGAAAAGCACCTCGGACAAAATTAGTTCCAAGGAAAATTGATACTAATATCATTTTTACCAAGTAAGTTTCACATGACAATTCTATCATTTGGTTAATAGACTGTGTAAGTTGACCTCGAGAACGTACGAGTTTTCGCGAGAATCTTGACTTCCGGGCACCTCGCGTAGCATTTACAACGTGTATTGTGTGCAATTTTTTATGAAAAGAACTTTATTGTGCTGTTTTAATAAATTTCATCCATTGAATATAGTTTGACTTAATAAAAGCTTGGTTTACAATTTGTAAATTGTAAACAATTTCGCAAATCTTGGTCAAATAATTTTTTTTAAAAACCGACCTTGATTTCCGCTTTCACGTTTGAAACCTTAAGTCCCATGAAACAAAAGGCGATCGTCGTGATCCTTGACGTACACGCATGCAAACTCGAGCAAGCTGCTAGATTTAGTCGTAGTACGGTACCCAGTGGCGCACCCAAGGGGGGGGACTTGGGGGGCTCGAGCCCCCCCCAAGGGCCCGCTGATGTTGTTGTTGTTTTTTAAAGAAGGAGCCAGGAAAGAGAGCAAAATCTGAGCCCAAGTCTTGTCTACAGAGGAGTTCGGCAAGGAGTATAGGGCAGTGGTACAAGGGATGGGGACTCAGGAGACTCAAGCTCCCCTCCAAAAGTTTTCCATTTATTCCACTCACTATTATATTTTACGGCGTTGCGTATGCATGTGCATGTAAGCTTGAAGGGCCACCAGTATATATAACAAGCATTTTTACACATTCTCTCCCTCCCCCCCCCCTTGCCATGGTGTACCCTGATCAGGGAGCAACTTTACTTAATTTTATTTTCATTTTCTGTTGTCCGTTTCTCTTGTTGAGGTCGTTGACTGTCGTTGAGGTTACTCGTAAAACTTAAACACGCCCGCATTATAATCAACTCCTTTCCAGTTTGTACACAATGGCCCAGGATTGGGTTTTAATTTACAAAGATTATGTGACACTCTTTTAGCAAACACCGATTGGATAATATTGGGATTTGGTTTTGCCGCCAAATTCGTATTTGAAAATTTTTTGCTCCGCCCGGAATGATCACAAACTTTACGTCCACGCAATGAAAGTATTTAACTATAGAAATCTTGCAGACGAAACAAGCTCAAGTTCTTTACATCAAGAGGAGGAAATTATATGGAAGGTAAAACCCTACGAGTCCGAATCATGCCATAATGTCTTCTTTTTATGACTAGAAACCACCAGGAAACATTTAACATGTGCCGTAGGTTCACTGACGAGCACGACTAGGGACATGACTGCAGCCGCGCCAGCGGTTATGGTTTGGGTCAGCCAAAGTGGAGTGTCGTGGCCGAGCGGTCTAGCGCACCGAACTCAAGTTCTGGTGTTGCCAGCAGCAGGGTGTGGGTTCGAGCCCCGGTCGTGACACTTGTGTCCTTGAGCAAGATACTTAACCATAATTGCTTCGTCCTTCGGATGGGACGTTAAGCCGTAGGTCCCGTGTACTAGATTAAGTAATGCACGTAAAAGAACCCAGGACACTTATCGTGGAAGTGTAAGGGGTTTACCCCGGTGTTTCTGGTTCACATTGCAAGCGCTCTTGTTTACAGGTTTCCTCAGGCTTTCGAGCTTACAGTGCTTAAGTGCGCTTTTCTGAGGCATCCCTTGGTTTCATTACCAGAAATGATAAATGAAATGAAATGAAAAATGAAATGAAAAAATGTCTCTCCCCCATATTGGATTTCAAATAAAAATATTTTGTGCCCCCCCCCCCCCCCCCTCCCAATCAAATCCTGGGTGCGCCACTGACGGTACCCAAACCTCGCGAAAACCGTAGGTCGTGTGTATAAAGTTTCGTTCTGTTATTGTCCGTGAACGAGTGTTGTCACCATGGCTCTTTCATTGCAATATTGGTTAAATTATGTAAAGGACGGATCGAAATTGGCAAGAAAAAGTGAAAACGCAGTTAATTGTTGCAGGGTTCTTCGGTTTTTTTGTGCCTCTGATCTCAAAATTATCATTGGCTAATCGCGAAAAAATTAATAGGGCGTGCGATATTTTCCCCTTCCAATGCTGCCGGTGGTGGGAGTAAGATCGATCAAGCACTCGCAAAGGATGCAATGTCACACAAAATCCATACGATACAGGGTCTGTTTTCACGCTACGTAACGAAGCACTTATCCCGATTTAAAATATTACCTAACTTCGGTTTGTCAGTGCATTCGAACACGGTGTGCGTAACACAGTCGGCCTAAATTCGCAATTTGACACTCCGAACCGGACGTTGGAGGTCAAGCATTATTTCTTCATTTTCTCGAACGTTTCCAAGCTTTTTTAATATTTTATTTATTACATTGTAAGTTTTAAATGTAATCATTCCATCAATATGTTTTTGGGGTGGAAAAAAGGTGATGTGACAAAAATAACAATCATGCAAAATTATACACGCGTTAACCTCCCATAGCTGATGGCTCAGAGGTGCCCGGAAGTCAATGGTGACCTTATCATCGCGAGACTTACACAGTCTATTTTGAATAACCAATGCTGTGCCTATCCTGAATACTATACGTTATACATGTATGAGCATTAAGGTATCACGCTCATTGGGACTGGCTAACTATACTTGCCACATTATAGGATGAAACCTCTCATTAGCGGAAACATTGGAGAAAAAGTGGGAGGCAAGTGCACCGATACATTTATTATACGTTTGTTTGTGTGCGGCCCCGCCCCCCATGTTGGCAGTGTGCGTTTTCCCGTGTGCCCCCCTTTTTCGATACCCTGGATCCGCCCATGGAAGGCAACATGAACAGTTGCTCGTCATGATGTAGACCTTCAACTAAAATCCTACAATTTCACCTTTTGGTTAAACGTCAAGTTGTACTCCATATAAGGTTTTAATGATTAGTAATTCGCTAAAATATCAAACAGTTGATTTTCTGTTATGTGAAGCTGAAATAAGGTTGTCTGAGGTTCTATTGTTTTTAAGAAAAATTAAATGATTTTCAGTTTGAATTTAGGACAGTTTGAATTTAATTCCACATTAGAATGCATAATCTGAATGCACTTTCACTATTTTCTCGTCAACGACACAACGTAATAAGCTGAAACTTTCACAGTTTGGTCGTTTATAATTATGTAATGTTTGGGTATAATTATGTAATGTTTGGGTATAATTATGTAATGTTTGGGTATAATTATGTAATGTTTGGGTATAATTATGTAATGTTTGGTTAAATTATCGAATTTACGAATTATGATCGACTAAAACTTACTTTGTGTTAAGTTGGTACACGTATATCAATCATCCTGTGCAGTTTAGAGAAAAACAGGAACTCCCCTCGCCGAAACATTAAAATAAAAACGTTTTCCAGGCACAGGAAGATCGAAATCTTGCAGTAATTCAGTCGATTAGACGAGATCAGATGTCTCGCTAACTTAATATAAAGAGAGTGATGGTACTGGTGTCATAGCAACGTTGGCATCAAGTACACACTAATTGACCCAGATTCAAGGTAATGGCCCAAGTTTTCGTCTGGCTTATAGGCTAATGCTGAAACCTCAGTAGGCCTACACTGTACAAAATACAAAATGCGCTTATAAATTACTACAGAAGTAATCAACACGTATTGGGCCTGCGGACATAATAGGCAAGCGGACATAATGGGCCAGACATAATGGGCATGCGGACATAATCGGCCTGGCATAATGGGCCCGTCGACATAATGGCCCTGCGGACACAATGGCCCTGCGGACATAATGGCCCTGCGGACATAATGGGCCGTATGGTATTGGTGCAAATGGTGGTGCTCAGCAACGTCGAAAATGACATCGCGTACCATTATTGTTGGACCCCCCCCCCCCCACACACACACACCCTTTTTTAATGTTTCGGACGAGATGATACACCTTTTTAGGTGAATTTAGGCCTATATGCTTTTGGCATCTATTTTGGGTAGACCCTGGTAAACTGAGGGAAAGTATGAGCGACAAAAACCTAGCTTTCCAAATGTACGTTGTAGTGCTGGACGAGTAGTGCGATTACTTGAGCACTCGCAAGTACCGGTAGTTATTGCTAATCGTACACATACTCGGCGACTTTTAAAGTGAAATGATTTATGATTGATTCAATTGGGTTAAAACAAAACAATAATAATACAAAATAGTATAATTCAAAAATAATTTCTGGAGAAAGTTAGTCAGAGTGATGACCAGGCATTGGGGAGCGTTGAATCTTCTAGGCGAACCCAGCGTGATAACCACCTTAGCACCCTTCTGGGGGAATCGGCAGACCCCCGGTCCCTCCTTTACTTTCCCGCACCGTAACCAACTATCGAATAGTGGAGAGACATGGCGGCCCCGAAACCGTTGCTGCTGCCGCAGCTGCCGCCGCAGCTGCCATGTCCCTGAAGTAGGTCTGTTCTAGGGCTTCGAACTGGTGCGTCCCAGCTCTGGAAGTACCGCGATTGACACTTCCAGTGGTCCGGCCAACGTGCTGCGCCACTTGGACCATGTTGGTATCAGACAGGTTAAATTAAACCTACTTAAATAACAGGGTTTGAATTGTATTACTATGCAATAAAAAGAAAACAAACACGCGGGATTCGAACCGGGATCGCTTGTACGGATGTCAGGCGTCTTATCCATTAGACCACCGCTTCATCGGATTGTTTGCATTGAAAGGAGATTCATCATTTGATACGATGGAAAAATAAAGCAACGCTCATTGAGTTTTTTAAAAATACAATTTAGGTATTTCAATTAATTTTCAATTGTTCATGTTACCGGCATATATTCAGTTCTTGGATGATACAACAATGGCGGATTCAACACTTTTACCATTAATTGTTGAACGGGTTGTGTGTGGAGATGTGTTTACAGGAAACTCTTGAACAAAAGGGACTATAGATCCTGAAGACAATCAGAGCATACTGATCGAAACGTCGAGTTGTAACCTCCAGTTCTTTTCAGAACTAATTACTTCTCAATTGAGAATTTCACATGGTGTCACCGCAATTAGTCTTACTTATCCTCTTCACCATGCAAAGCTACAAGTTTTACCTGGGCTATAGATCCTTGGTCAGAACACTAGACCGAAGGGAACAAAAGTCGACACCAATTAGTTTCGAAACCCTGACTCAGTTTGCCCTAACTCAAATTGTCTCCCCTGACAGTGCTCATGCACCATTAAGACGACCAGTGGCGGCAATTAAAACCTATAACCACGGCCCCTACTGACATCCCTCCCCCTACTGGCATCCCTCCCCGACCGTAACTTGCTACATTTGTAACATGTTTTGGGTTGGAATATTAATTGTATATATTTGTTTAAATACTCGAAAAAGTGGTACATACACTGTCGGGGTATATGGTCACAAGAATATTTTAAGAAAAAAAATCAGGCTAAATGGCTAATGGGGGTGTCTGTAATTTAAACAAGAAATACATATAGGATAAATGTAATCTTATGTCTTCTGATTTGATTTGTTTTCTAGGAGCGATAATTATTGGAAGGAATTGCAATTAGGCGTCACGGACGGCATTCGAGTGAGAATGTATTTCATCAAGTGTTAATTTGGTGATCTGTATTCAAACCTCAAAGTCTCGGTGTGATCCTGAATCTATCATCAATATTGATGGTGACATTTATCAAAAGTTTATATCGCTTCACATATTGGTGATTAAAAAAAAACCAATCGAATGTTAATGTATGATGGGGGAGTGGGACAATTAACCATATACTATTTTGTGTATCCACCCCTTTTCGACCTTTAGGCTATGAGTAATGTTTACAATCATGGTTTAAAACATCTTACGTATGATGTACAAAAAATAGGGTCATATACTTGCGATAAATCGAGTACTCGCGAATTTCACTAATCGCCCAGCCGTTTCCGTTTGTTTTCATCGAAACATTTCCTTGCATATTAAGGAAGACAAAATAGGCCTACATCGAATAGCGGAAAACACTGGCGATACATCTTCAAAGTTAAACGTACTGAAAGGTACATTTCCTCTCCTTAGACAAGTTTAATATCCTTTTTTCGACACTGCAACCGACGCCTGCTAGCCAAACAATAGTACCGTCGTCTGCAATGTTTCCTGAGGCCCACATATTCATTATTCACGATTTAGTAGATTATTCTGTGCAATGCCCAGATTGCGAAAGCACTGATTAACATTGTAAATAATGTTAATCAAATGTCAAGGGAGAGAAACGGCTTGTTTATGACATTTTCGATGTGTTTGCTTGCAGTTAACAATGCAGAGGAGGACAAATATTGGTTTTTTGTTTGTTTTTATGTTGATTGGGGAGAGGGATCTTGAAAAACAGTACTCTATAAACAACCTTGAAGTTCACACACTGTAAAAAATATAACATGTAAATTTACAGCAAAATGTAGGCAACTCGATCTATTTCCAACAATTTGCTGTATTACAATTTTACATAATAAATGTGGTAAACTGATTTACACAATTTCTGTAAACGCTTAATAATGAAACTGCAGTAGGCCTACGTTTCCATATTTGTTTGTTTTACCCATTCTGATTCTCTTTATCGGCCCACAAAGAATATGTCAAAAAAGTCTATGGTTTTTGGTCATCGGTCGGCTTCAAAATCTGTGCAGTGATGCACTTTTTTTTCTGCCATTTTTTATTTTTTTTTTCCAACAGGGAAATACGTGATACATTGTATACACGGGGACCAAATTTCCCATATAGAAAGTATGGTGGCTAAGAGACGCCTCACAAATCGGGTAGACGTTTATGCCCCTATGTGAAAAAGTCGTTTAAAGCACAGCACGGCAGAAATCAAATTGATCCAGCAATTTTGGCTGCAATTGGACATCGTTTCCTAGCAAAAAAAATTTAAAAAAAAAAATAAAAATGCCGACGCTCGGGTCTAAGGAGACCAGAAACCGGAGTGTTTTTGGCCTTAACCGTGATTGTTTATTTAAGACAGTGTAGTTTCATTGTAGATGTAGTGTACAAGTTAGTTAATTAAATAAGTTAAGACCAAAAAAAATAGACTTTTTACATCTTATATACATCTTTTTTCGTGATTTCCATCTTAAATCGTGATTGAACAGTAACTCTGGGAAATAGGCCTTCCTATAATAGGTTAGCTCGAATGAATGAATTTCCCTAGGCGGGGCCGTTCGATCGAACTCCTAAATATTCCTTCCCCTTGGTTGTACCTTGGTTGTACTGTGCCATGCAATTACCTCAAACTGAATTATCAACATTCATCGTTCGAGTATCCAAGATCTCAATAAACATTAGTTCGTTGTTTGTTTTGAAACGAGTGCCAATGAATGACCCACGAAATAATAACATCCATACACCTCGTATGTGTGTTCTTAGTCCCTGGGTAAGATTATTATGTCGGGTAAGTTGTGTAATGAACTCAATATGATTAGGCCTATATGCGGTAACTTCTCGAGTGAGAGACAGAAAAACATGCTCAACCTACAAACAAAAATAGTTAAAGGGACAATATCGTCATGATCAGAGCTGACTTTCGACATGTCATGGAATTTCATTATTACGCAGCCACTGGCTCATTATTTATGCAGCAGCCAAGGTAATCTAGGCTAGGGTGCGCTCTTATCTTCACCGATTCCATGCCCTGTCGAAAGTCTGCTGATTATGATGATATTGACTTGTCTCTTTAAGCTCAACTTGAACGGGTCAAGTTACAAGTATCTCTTTGACTGTTGCAGACGCTTAGCGAAGTGGGAGAAGGGGAGGTTACCCCGGTATACCGTACTTCTTTTGTATAAATGGAAACACAACATTGGTCCACAATATTTTATCATACTTTTTTATTATCTGACCTCAATTAATATATTTTCCGGTGAACATTTTCCGAGAGCTAATTTTTTCAAAAATTTGTTCGCCGCCCCTCCCTTGACACATTTCTGGTTACACGCCTAGTGACCTGTGCGTTACAAGAGGTATAGATAGGCTTGTACATCATTGATGATTGACGTCCTACCAGCACAAGAGCTAAATTCAAAAGCTTGGTTGTAAGATGGTAACTGTATACTAAACATCATATATTCTGTCTGACAATAAAAAAAAACTTTAAAAAATAGGCCTTTATAAACAAATTTTAATCGAAATTGATCATTTCCGCATTAGGCCGAACAAACGAATCTCCAGTTTTGACGCGAGCGTCGTCTCAGACGCGCAGTTGACCCAAAAGTGCACCTAAAAGGTTATTTTTGAAGCAATCTGGTGTTGGGCTGGTGTCTTTTAATGAGCGATGAGACATATGTTTCTGGTTTGCTCGCAGCAAGATTTTTGCCTTTTGGTGGGCACGGCAGTGTGAATTTTAAAGGCATCTCTGGATGGGGGTAACATCTCCAGACCTTTCTGAGCAGCGGCGTAGCCAGGACTTTTTCAATGGGGGGGGGGGGGCACACGGGGCATTGCTTTTCAGTGGGGGCCCAGGGGTATGGGTTTTTTCCCTTTTCTTTTTCTTTTCTGTTTTTTGGGGGCACTATGAGGATTTTTCGTGGGGGGCACCAGGGGGGGGGGTGCACTGGAAATTTGTGGGGGCACTTGCCCCCCCACAGATCCCCCCCCCCCGTGGCTACGCCGCTGTTTCTGAGCCCTACCAAACAGCTGCAAGTCTGGTATGGTTGACGGTTGGCTGCTCAAATGTGCCATATATAGGTGTGAGTTCTCCGTCACATCTGATCCAAGATCTGCCTGACATGAATGGAGTTTTATAATAGTGTAAGCCTCTTCATTGTTTGCCTGACATCTCTCCTTATTGGTAACCCGGCATCTGTATCGTTAGGTAAATCTGCTTCCTGTCAGTGGTAATAATAATAATAATAATGTGTGGACTTATATAGCGCACGTATCCACCAACTGAGTGGTGCTCAAGGCGCATTATATTATTACCCCTGCTCATCAGGCTCATAAGGCTCATAAATCATTCCTGAAACCATCTCAGCTCCCTGGGGAGTATACAGCTCAATTGCTGCCATTACAGCGCATATAGGGCTAATCAACCAACTCTGCCCTCACAGGTACCCATTTAACCCCTGGGTGGAGAGAAGCAATTATGGTTAAGTGTCTTGCTCAAGGACACAAGTGTCACGGCCGGGATCCGAACCCACACTCCGCTGCTAACACCAGAACCCGAGTCCGGCAAGCTAGACCGCTCGGCCACGACACTCCAAAAAGGGGACAGGGGGAAGCCACCTCCGCCAACTTGTTAAAATTACCCCCAAAAAGGTTTGTCCTCGCACTCTGAAAATCCTGGCTTCGACACTGCTTCCTGTTACCAGCTTGCATCATTCTGGTAGATCTTCACCTTTCGCCATAATGACCTCAGATAAGAAATTGGCAAAATCAGGCTTTGTTGTCATCCAATGCAATTAATTGGCTCCAAACCTGTGTGAGTTGGACGTGTGAATTGGCTTGTCCTTCCCACGCGCTTTGACCAGGTCACTAGCTTGATTGAGTCATCCCCGATGTAGCGATCAAATACCAAATATACTCTTGCTGTATGCTCTCTGAAGTGACGCGACACATTAGCGCAGTCGCCAAACATCTGACACCCAAAGCGAGAGGGCAAGAAGTCACTATTCTCAAGCAAGCTTGTCGATGGACATTGTCACACTCCCACAGGCGTCAAAGAAACCATGAAGAGGTTGACACCCCAGGCTGGTACTCCAATAGTTCAATATTACATTTATTTCCATTCTCCAGAATAATTGTATGGCTACAGACGTTCATTCCAATCCATTCCAATCCTGTAGAGACTAGGGACCAAGTATTATCTGCATAGGTTATAATAATGTAATCAAGTGTTTCACCCTGGTGTCGAACTTGACCAATTTAACAAAATAACTACGAAAACTACCTCGTCGTAATATAGTTCTTGCAGGCCAGTGCAATACACAAGTCGCTCGATTCACCTTCGGTAGGCGTATGCCCCAACAGACACAATTGAGAACGTTCCTGTGGTAACGTCCCTCTGGGCACAGAGTGTTCTTTCATTGTTCCCAGTGGAACGCTCGCTGGGAACACACTACCGTTCGGTGGAGCATACTACACCGTTCAACAGAGAACACGCAGCCGTTCTCACGGACCACGGGAGCGTTCCTGGTGGAACGTTCATTCTTTCATTCATTCATTTTTCGTTCATTTATTTATTCGTCATGTAATAAGTTCAAACAAGAAAATGGTTGTCCTGTGTGCATTTACAAGTCATATAAGACTATTTAAAACATCAACAATAATTATAAAACAAAAATAATTTATATATTGTACACGGTGTGGTAAAATGAGTACATGAACATAGAAAGTAAAAAGATGTATAGCAATGAACAAACACACAAACAATCCAATAAATAAACAACCAGATGGCCACTTAAACCTCCAAGCAAACAAAATAACCAGACAAAACAAAATACAGAGAAGCGATTAAATTGAACAAAACAAAAATAGATGATGAACAAACAGACTATTTACCAAAAATGTACATAAGTTAGGGTTCACAGTGTTTAAAACTTGCATTAAATATATATAAACTTGTTTAAAACTAGTAGTCAGCAGATACTGTGGACGTCAACCAATCGGGATAGAAAACAGCTAAAAATAGGTGAGTTGAGAAGACATCGTTTGAATTAAGAGTTAAACAGGTGGCGATGTAAGAATGACATCTTAACACGCTTTGTGTTGGTGCGTGGTGCGCGGGTTCTTCCAAATTGGTTGACTACCACTGATGGATGAAGGGGGTGAATGGAATCCTGCATTATAACAGTCATGTAGCTTAGACATCCAGCTGCTTCAAATATATTATGCAGTTTTTTTTATCAAACCCAATTGTTTTTGCAGCCACTTTAGTACAATACGTTCTAATCCGTGAGAGTTTTTAACTGTCAGGGCACTAAAACATGAAATAATACAAAAGTTAACTAGAGGTATTGAGTTTGTAGAAAACAAACTCAGGGTGTTCGAGGGTGCATCATATGTGATGACGTCATCACCTAAAGTTGTTAAAAGACAAGAGTTACTTCAGTAGATATGAGTTTTCATAATATATAATTAAACTAACATATAATGTGCTATACTGAATACATTAACTTCCGGTTCAGTCATCCCATATAATTTTAAATTCTTCCAACCGTAAGTTCCGGTTCAATCATGTGACGTCATTCATACTTCACAAAATCTTTCCTCATAATTTGGGTGTCAATTGTGCAAAATTTGGTAAAATTCTGTCTAATGTTTTCTCAAGATAGCAAAAAGTAACTTTTTAAAACCTGACGCTAGAGGGCGCTGTTAAGAGCGATGACGTCACCAAATATATTTTTGAAAAGAGCAGATCCCACTTAACATATAAACGCAGAATGCTTTTTTCGAATACCCTTTCAGATTTGCGTCAATTTATAAAGAGCTTTTTAAATTTGAACTTCCAGTTTGGACCAGAAGATAGGGTTAATAGGGTCATGTCTATGTATCAAATGTTGAGTCCTCCATGTTCTGTATGATTATGAAGGAATCAAGAAACTATCTATTGTGGTTCACGAGATATAAAATACATTGTTTTAATTATAAATAAATACGTAATAATTCATTAGATGACCTCAACATGACGTCACAGCGTTACCTGGAATTATATGTTAAGCTCTAACTATGTGTTAAGTTTTAAGGTTCTTTGAACTCCGCAACTATGTTTTGGCTGTACAAATATATTTACAGAATAGTGATTCAGAATATTTCTTCACTTAAACTTCCGGTTTCGACCGGAAGGAGAGGTCAGATTAGGGTCATGCCTGTGAACGAAATGTGACATAGTTCAAGGTGTTTAAGATGATGCAAAGATTGTGAAAATATCTTCTGTGGTTCATGAGATATGATTTTTTGAAATATTAAACTTTGATTTAGTGTAATTCGATATCTGATGACCTCACCATGACGTCACAACTTAGGATACAATTACATGTTAAGGTCTAACTATGTATTAAGTTTTAAGGTTCTGTGAACTCTGCAACTATGTTTTTGTCTCTGGATATGTCTCACTGAGAAAAAGGAGAAGAAAAAGCAAAAAAAACTAGACGGCAGTGTTTGTGATATTACAAACACATAGGTGTTCGAGTTTTGTCAGGGCAGTGATGATGACGTCAGAATGTTTTTTAAAGAAACTTTGCATTATTATTTTTTTAACATTAAACTTTGACTTCCGGTTTAGACAGGAAGTAAAGGTCATATTGGGGTCATGTTTTTGTAAATATTGTTGACAGTTAACAATCTGTACAATAGTGCAAAAACTGTGAATTTACCTCTTGTGGTTGTTGAGATATGATTTTTTTTTAATATTAAATTTTGACTTCCGGTTTGGACAGGAAGTCAGGTCAAATTGGGGTCACCTTTGTGTAAATATTTTTCGACAATTAACAATCTGTACAATGGTGCAAAAACTGTGATTTTACCTCTTGTGGTTGTTGAGATATGATTTTTTTCAATATTAAACTTTGACTTCCGGTTTGGACAGGAAGTAAAGGTCAAATTAGGTCACCTTTGTGTAAATATTTTGACAATTAACAATCTGTACAATGGTGCAAAAATTTCAATTTACCTTCGGTTGTTGAGATATGATTTTTTAAATATTAAACTTTGACTTCCGGTTTGGACAGGAAGTAAAGGTCAAATTGGGGTCATGTTTTTGTAAATATTTTTGACAATTAACAATCTGTACAATGGTGCAAAAACTGTGAATTTACCTCTTGTGGTTGTTGAGATATGATTTTTTTCAATATTAAACCTTGTCTTCCGGTTTGGACAGGACGTAAGGTCAAATTGGGGTCACCTTTGTGTAAATATTTTTCGACAATTAACAATCTATACAATGGTGTAAAAAATGTCAATTTACCTCTTGCGGTTGTTGAGATATTATTTTTTTAAATATTAAACTTTGACTTCCGGTTTGGACAGGAAGTAAGGTCAGATTGGGGTCACGTCTGTGTACGAAAAATCACATAATTCAAGATCTATAACATGGTGCAAAGATTGTGAAAATATCTTTTGTGGTTCATGAGATATAATTTTTTTTAAATATTAACTTTGATTGAGTGTAATTCGATATCTGATGACCTCACTATGACGTCACAACTTAAGGTATAACTACATGTTAAGGTCTAACTATGTGTGAAGTTTTAAGGTTCTGTGAACTCCGCAACTATGTTTTTGTCTCTGGAGATATTTCACTGAGAAGAAGAAGAAAAAGTATAAAAAAAACGAACAATATCAAGAGGTGTTCGCGCTGTGGCTCGAACACCTAAAACACCTAAAACCTAGATGGAAGTGTTTGTGATATTACAAACACATAGGTGTTCGAGTTTTGTCAGGGCAGTGATGATGACGTCAGAATGTTTTTTAAAGAAGCTTTGCATTATTATTTTTTTTTCATATTAAAGAGTACCCTGTAAAATATGATGTGGTTACCAAGGATAATTTCAATGATTTGAACTTGATCACATTATTTATTCTTGAAAAAACAGTTAAAATGTGAAAAACAACTGTTCTGCTACATAAGGGTCAATTTTGGTACCGAAATTCTTTGAGAGAAGGCATTTATTTCTTTGGCGAGTTTTTACAACCAGTTTTCGTGTAGTTCCAGATACGAATTGTGATTTTGACGAAACCGTCATCCTCGCTAATAATGTACGATTTTGAAAATATTTTTTTAATATTAAACTTTGACTTCTGGTTTGGACAGGATGTAAAGGTCAAATTGGGGTCATGTTTTTGAAAATATTTTTGACAATTAACAATCTGTACAAAGGTGCAAAAACTGTGAATTTACCTCTTGTGGTTGTTGAGATATGATTTTTTTAAATATTAAACTTTGACTTCCGGTTTGGACAGGAAGTAAAGGTCAAATTGGGGTCATGTTTTTGTAAATATTTTTGAAAATTAACAATCTGTACATTGCTGCAAAAAACTGTGAGTTTACCTCTTGTGGTTGTTGAGATATGATTTTTTTCAATATTAAACTTTGACTGCCGGTTGGGACAGGAAGTAAGGTCAAATTGGGGTCACTTTTGTGTAAATATTTTTCGACAATTATTAACAATCTATACAATGGTGGAAAGATTGTGAATTTACCCCTTGTGGTTGTTGAGATATGATATTTTTAATATTAAACTTTGACTTCCGGTTTGGACAGGAAGTAAAGGTCAAATTGGGATCATGTTTTTGTAAATATTTTTGACAATTAACAATCTGTACAATGGTGCAAAAATTGTGAATTTACCTCTTGCGGTTGTTGAGATATGATTTTTTAAAATAATAAACTTTGACTTCCGGTTTGGACAGGAAGTAAGGTCAAATTGGGATCACCTTTGTGTAATTTTTTTTCGACAATTAACAATCTATACAATGGTGCAAAAAATGTCAATTTACCTTTTGTAGTTGTTGAGATATGATTTTTTTAAATATTAAACTTTGACTTCCGGTTTGGACAGGAAGTAAGGTCAAATTGGGGTCACCTTTGTGTAATTTATTTTCGCCAATTAACAATCTATACAATGGTGCAAAAAATGTAAATTTACCTCTTGTAGTTGTTGAGATATGATTTTTTTAAACATTAAACTTTGACTTCCGGTTTGGACAGGAAGTAAGGTCAGATTGGGGTCACGTATGTGTACGAAAAATCACATAATTCAAGATCTATAACATGGTGTAAATAACGTGAAAATATCTTATGTGGTTCATGAGATATAATTTTTTGAAATATTAAACTTTGATTGAGTGTAATTCGATATCTGATGACCTCACTATGACGTCACAACTTAAGATACAACTACATGTTAAGGTCTAACTATGTGTGAAGTTTTAAGGTTCTGTGAACTCTGCAACTATGATTTTTGCTCTGGATATTCACCGAAAAGAAGAAGGAGAAGAAAAAGTATTAAAAAAACGAACAATATCAAGAGGTGTTCGCGCTGTGGCTCGAACACCTAAAAACTAGACGGAAGTGTTTGTGATATTACAAACACATATGTGTTCGAGTTTTGTCAGGGCAGTGATGATGACGTCAGAATGTTTTTAAAGAAACTTTGCATTATTATTATTTTTCATATTAAAGAGTACCCTGTAAAATATGATGTGGTTACCAACGATGATTTGTTTGAAGTCCATTTCAATGATTTGAACTTAATCACATTATTTATTCTTGAAAAAACAGTTCAAATGTGAAAAACAACTGTTCTGCTACATAAGGGTCAATTTTGGTACCGAAATTCTTTGAGAGAAGGCATTTATTTCTTTGGCGAGTTTTTATAACCCGTTTTCGTGTAGTTCCAGATACGAATTGTGATTTTGACGAAACCGTCGTCCTCGCTAATAATGTACGATTTTGAAAATATTTTTTTAAATATTAAACTTTGACTTCCGGTTTGGACAGGAAGTAAAGGTCAAATTGGGGTCACCTTTGTGTAAATATTTATTGACAATTAACAATCTAAACAATGGTGGAAAGATTGTGAATTTACCCCTTGTAGTGCAAAAACTGTGAATTTACCTCTTGTGGTTGTTGAGACGTGATTATTTTAAATATTAAACTTTGACTTCCGGTTTGGACAGGAAGTAAGGTCAAATTGGGGTCACCTTTGTGAAAATATTTTTCGACAATTAACAATCTATACAATGGTGGAAAGATTGTGAATTTACCCCTTGTGGTTGTTGAGATATGAATTTTTTTAATATTAAACTTTGACTTCCGGTTTGGACAGGAAGTAAAGGTCAAATTAGGGTCATGTTTTTGTAAATATTTTTGAAAATTAACAATCTGTACATTGGTGCAAAAACTGAATTTACCTCTTGTGGTTGTTGAGATATGATTTTTTTCAATATTAAACTTTGACTTCCGGTTGGGACAGGAAGTAAGGTCAAATTGGGGTCACCTTTGTGTAAATATTTTTTGACAATTAACAATCTGTACAATGGTGCAAAAACTGAATTTACCTCTTGTGGTTGTTGAGATATGATTTTTTTAAATATTAAACTTTGACTTCCGGTTTGGACAGGAAGTAAGGTCAAATTGGGGTCACCTTTGTGTAAATATTTTTCGACAATTAACAATCTATACAATGGTGGAAAGATTGTGAATTTACCCCTTGTGGTTGTTGAGATATGATATTTTTAATATTAAACTTTGACTTCCGGTTTGGACAGGAAGCAAAGGTCAAATTGGGGTTATGTTTTTGAAAATATTTTTGACAATTAACAATCTGTACAAAGGTGCAAAAACTGTGAATTTACCTCTTGTGGTTGTTGAGATATGATTTTTTAAAATAATAAACTTTGACTTCCGGTGTGAACTCTGCAACTATGATTTTTGCTCTGGATATTCACCGAAAAGAAGAAGAAGAAGAAGGAGAAGAAAAAGTTTTAAAAAAAAACGAACAATATCAAGAGGTGTTCGCGCTGTGGCTCGAACACCTAAAAAACAATAACAAGAGGTGTTCGCGCTGTCGTTCGAACACCTAATTATAGACTGGTAACACTCTGATAAAAAATATATAATATGTCATTACGAACATTAAAGGATTTGAGCTTCCTGACAAAAACATAATCTGGTTACCCTTTGCCACTAGTTTCTGAGTATTAGAAGGAGGTTGGAAGTTCCAAGATATTTCAATTCTGCAACCACTTCAAACCTAGTATCTTTAATGAATATATCACGATTCAATACCAGTCTTAGTCTTATGACAGTCAAACACAATTTCTTTAGTTTTGGTCACATTAAGCACTAAAAAGTTGAGATCACACCATTTAACAAAATTATCTACTTCATTGCGATAATAAGGTTCATCATTCATGGAAATCCAACCGGTCTGTGAGGTGTCATTAGCATATTTAATCACAGGACAAGATGGAACACTACTTCTGTAGTCACTGGTATAAAGTGAAAATAAAACCGGGGACAAATACACAGCCGTGAGGAGCTCCAGTATACTGGTATGAATCAGAATTAGAGTTCCTAAATTTACCCATTTGTGTTCGATCTTACAAAAACCCGTTTATCCACAATGAAATAAAGGGGTTGACACTCATGCTTTTAAATCAATAAAATGAGGTTGAATCGTGTTAAATGCTGATGAGAATTCCACTCATCTTCCCGAGAAATAGGAAAAATAATATGCTTAATGATACCCTCAAAGCATTTCATACCAATCACTTTAAGAGCAATTGGTCTAAATTCTAGCAGTTTCATTAAAAAAAGTCTATGGAATACTGAAGACAGTTCCTTGTAGCAGTATTGCAGTATCTTTCCGCAAACACAGTCTGGTCCTGCCGCTTTGTTGCGTTTGGTTCCCTCGAAGGACTTCTCAACCGCCTAAAGACCGAGCTCATTCCTTTTGGAGCAGCTCATCGCAAAGCAGGTCGTTGACTGGGCGAAAATCGAAGGCATTAAAGAAGGTGTGCGTAGAACTGATTGAGGTCATTGACTAAGGTACTAATGTATCCCAAAGATGAGGGAATATATGATTTGTTTTTCCTACCAATTCCTGTGATGGTGTTCAGTCCTGCCCAAGTTTTTTTTGAGGTTTTTTTTTTTGGCTGTGATGTATCTGTTTCGTGATTTCCTTCAGTATTTTTCGCTTCTCCGTGTGATCTCCATTTTGAAAAGCTGTGTGCTTCCTTATCAGAAGACTGCGAATGTCTTTAGTTATCCAGGGTTTCATGTTTGGAAATATGTTGTGGTCCACAACATATTTCCAAACATCAATCCCTGGGTACTAATTGTGGTCTACCTCAGGAATTATCATGTTTTACGCAAAATTGTATGAAGTCGCTCACAGCTTCTGCAGCTTCATCGATTATGTTTTAGCCAAAAAATACATCCCTGTATGTGCACTCGAAACCGTCTCTTGTCCATTTCCTGGTTCTTTTGATAATGTATTTTGTTGTTTACCATGTGCCTTGTAGGTTTGCCATATTAGTTATTTTTAAAGTCTTATCTTTCCTGGTGGGTATGCACCAGTTTACACTTATTGATCTGAAGTCTCCTAAGACAAGTTTGACAGTGCATCAGGAGCCCGGGTTTCAAGTTGATTTACAACTTCAGCTATTTGTGAAGAAGCAATATCCACATCTGCTGAGGGACTGATATAAACTATCATCGCAAATGATTAAATTCTCTCGGTAGGTAGTGGGTCTCTTAAACCAACAGTAAGCAGCTCGATGTCAGATCAGCAGAATTGTTCTTTGACGCAAACGTACGTCAGTTTTTATTTACGTAGTAGACACATACGCCACCTCCAGTAGATTTGCCAGACTCGGGAGTTCTGTCCATCCACTCACAAATTAAATCATCTATGTCTGTATTATAAGTGGTATCAGTATTTTTAAACCAGGTCTCACTAAAACACAAACCCTCTTACTACTACAAGTCAAAATGTTGATATACTTGCCAAGGTATATCTTGTGCACTTAAAAGTCAAACACTGTCAAACCTTACGTGTAGTAAGTACATTTACAGGTCAAAATGAGTCGACCGTTTATGACTGGTAAAAGTATTGTCTGGTATTGTTCAGGGTGGTCAAAATGACAGTAAAAAACAGTCAAAAATGCCCCTGTGTACAAATTTGGGTTAACAGTCAAAACAGGCAGTTGACTGGTTTTGACCTCTGTAGCAACTTCCCACTAAAGTGCAGCAATAGTAGGAGGGCTTTAGACAACTGTCTCGGAATTCATAGCGGTAGTTGGTGCAAGCTTCAAGTTCATTAAGTTTGCTTCCCAGGCTCTGTGTATTACCCGTGATGATTGAGAGGGAAAAAGTGGGTTGAATCTTCGCCGACGAAGTCCCATGCGAAATGCTTTCCTTTCTCCCTCTTTAATTGCGACGGGCCAGTCAAGCTTGTGCTGGGAATGTCCAACTCTAAGCTGGGTATGGTTGTGACCGTTGAACTCAGTCGTAACAATGCCTCCCATGTCAACACAATAGGCAATGGCCGCTCATTATACTGCACCTACGGGTATTTTTGGCGAGTTGTGTAGACACATAACGAAAAATACTGATAATCAGTGCAACATAATAGAAACTGCACAATTCTAAAAACGTGACGAAAATGACCCCAAAAACGAGACAGAAAAATGCATACGGTTACACCTCTATGGTTGCACACATACCTTCCAGCCCACATCGCCCTAGAGTTTGCCATAAATTTTCATAATGGTTGACAAGACCTGGAACCGACCTCGCAGTCATGCAAAACTTTATTATTTGTCTTTGCCGCGGCAATAATCCAGCGTAACTGGGCGCCCTTCAAATATGTGCACATGGAGTCTAATCCCGTTAGTATTTAGTACATGCACCATTGAGTAAGGTTTTTCTGATTTCTAAAGACTCGTGCTTCGGTCTTTTCACGATTCACTCTTTTACCGTATACAACTGATAATTTGTGCATCAAGAGGCTGGCGTGTTTTCCTTCATTAAACGTTGGGCATCATTTCTATGGCAACCATTGCTGCAAATATCACGCGACCGTGTGTCGTATAAGATTATCTGGCGAATATTTTAACCTTCCCTTGAACGATTACTTCATGCTGTGCTGCAAGCAATTATCGCTAAAATGTTTAGGAGAAAACTGTGAATGACATTATTGTTCAGCTTGTCAAACGGCAAATTTAAAATAAAATGTCCCTTGTAAAACCCTTTCAGAAACTGTCAGGTGTGAGGACAGCGGGAATTGCTAATTTAGGTTTTATGTTTTTGAGAAAATCCGACTGGGGAAACACGTCATGAATAATGTTCGAAACTTCAAGATACATATTCTGTAAAAACAATTTTTTTAAAAACAATTACACATGAATAAATAACAACGTGATGTTGTTGTTGTTGTTGTCTTCTTTCGGCTGCTCCCGTTAGGGGTCGCCACAGCGGATCATGATCCGCATATTTGATTTGGCATAGGTTTTACGCTGGATGCCCTTCCTGACGCAACCCTTCCATTTATCCGGGCTTGGGACCAGAACTAAGCATGCACTGGCATGTACATTCCCAGTGGCTGGGTTCAATTCGGCCCTCGCAGCAATTATGGTAAAGTGTCTTGCTCAAGGACACAAGCACCATGGTCGCGGCAAGGCTTCGAACCCACACACTCTGACGACTCAGCCACCAGAACACAAATCCGATGCACTAAACCGCTCGACCATGGCATGCGCACCCCACTAATAACAACGTGATGTATGGAGGTTTAATGTATATCAAAAAGGCTAAAGTGTATACCGGTACTCGTTATTATATTACCAGTATTAACGTTCCTTTTAAATTTCATTTTAGTAACACTAAATGTCACATTCTAATGATTTCCAGGAAGAAAGATCTCAACACTCATAAAACTTCATTTTGGGGGTCATTTACAAAAGTTTTGCAAATAAAATAAAGAGAGGTGCAGAAGAAAACGGCAATTCAACCAGTGTTATACCAAGGCCTCTCTAAGATCGGCCTGACTGTCATTTTATGATTGTTAAAATATGCGTGTGTGTCATATTTGGTGGATATATTGTTTTGACATAAATTATATCGAACAAAGTGATTCTCATTTTATGAAATACTCTCCCTTTTGAGTAACTGTTTATTAAATACCTTTATTAGTTAAATACATATATAAGTGTTATTGTTAGAAATATAAAATAAGATATACAAACCGGTATTCACAGTTGTTTTTTAAACATTCACTTTATACCAAACGTGCAGTGGATGTGACAAATCTTTGCTCGTGTTTTCTTTACAGTTAAACAGTTTATTTCACCAGTATAAATTATCGTCACGATCAGAGCAGACTTTCAACATGGGCATGGAATTGGTCTCCTATAGTTTAAGATGAACACAGTGACTGAAAAACTAGCTCATTTATGCAGCAGCAATGGTAGTATGACCTTATCTACATGCAAGGGGTATTATTTTCAGTCACCGGAGTTAATCTAAAACTAGCACTCCGATTCCATGCCCTGCTGATTGTGACGATAGTGACCCTTTAAACAACATATTGCACTGTACACTACAGGGAGTTTTGGTATTTATTCCCCCAATGTAATTAGTACAAGAGACCTGCACAATGTTATTAAATAAAAAAGGTAGTAGTGTCAAGTTAATTATTCCTATATTGGTTGATCCATATGGACAATTTTATTGTAGTTTTTAACACCCCGGTTTTTGCCAGTGTGTTATTTATCCCGAAGTATGCCATAACCATGGTATTCTTATGGTATAATTATGATGACATGTATCATCTGACCTACCATAATAATTCAAAACCATACACCGGAATACAGTCAGAAATGTTTAAGAGGTAACATTACAAGGTCATTTAAAATAATTATAAAATAATACATTAAAATAATAGCACAACTTGAGGTAGTTAGTGGTCATATATTTCGACCCTAGCCTGAAAATCTGACCTCACGCTTCGAGGCTCATGAAATACGCCAGATACCGGCCTCTAGGTTTTGGGGAGATTCAACTTTGACCTTGGTTGGTAGCTAGGGCCCAAGCCTCGCAGTGTGACGCCAGATCTTCGGCAGGACGTATCCAATGAAATTCCTTGAATGTACGCTTGGAGCCCATCTTTATTTTTGTTAGTAAAGACAATGGATCTGTCTACCCTATTACAGACCCAGGCTTTCTCAGAGCCTTTTCGAAATACTCTTCTCGTCAGGTCACTTACTAATATTTGTTCGCATTCATACCTCCTTAGATAAAATTGCTTGCCAGAAAATTTTGCTTAGTGGATTTCTTTGGTTAACAGCCAAACATTCATATAAAATATATGCATTTTGGCTGGTAGTCTGTTTCATATTGCTCAGAAGCTCTGTGATCCTGGACCCTGGTACGTGTGGTTGGTAAACAGCTATGGTTCCAACAGCTATTGTTGATTTGAAGAATAATTGCTGAATATATGGGCTATGATACTTGCACCTCGGCTACGTGCAGAGAGAAATCATTGTTTTAATGATTTTTTTAAATGTTCTTAGGCCTTCCCCAGGATACTCCAACAATGAACAAAAAGAAGGGGAAACAATGTTGAATAAGTGTTTTTCATGCGGTATCAAGTGTTATTACAACGTGCCAGCTGAACCCACCTGTCCTGACTAGAGGAGTGACTTGTGTAATTAGAAACGCGATTCAGTTCCCCCAACGGGCTAAATCTTTGCGACCGAAACAAAAACATATTATGCGGGGGCTCATTGGAAATACAACGAACATCATTTCCCACAGCATCCATCATTAATGATCAAACGGACCCAATTTTGTTGAGCAATATACAGGATGTTGAATCACCAGCGGTGATTTATTGTGACAATATAGGAGGATGGTTTATTAAAATAGGGCCACTGTCCGATTCCCCCACCCCCTCGGCGATGAACGTTTTAAGGTATAGCCTACCTTAAAGGTTCACCTGTTAAAACAACATTGATTTCAGTTTTCTTTTCACAATTCATTACGTGAATGATATCATAAACAATTTCGTTGTATGTTCTCCATGCATCGGACATATAAACTAATTTAAAGGGACAATATCGTCACAACCAGAGCAGACTTTTGACAGGGCATGGAATTGGTGTCCAAGTTTTAGATAGACTCACTGCCTGCAAATAATATTCCACGAGCGCATATTACCGTGGCTGAAGTATCACTATTATGCAGACACTAACTCAATATGTATATATCAACTACAGTGATATACAGGGTGGTTAAAAAAAGTTAACCCAAGTTTAAGGTGATTGTTCACCCACCTCCTACAGAGAATTTGTGTTTACCTAGTGTTGATGAGTAGGGTTTTTAGAAATAATCCTGAAGAAATGCTAGGTCTAGCTGAATTGGATCTCAAGATATGGCCCATTACAGATGGTATGTACAAAACTGGCTTGTCCACGGGAGCTTCTTAACTTTAGTTTCTGTCTTCATCATGCTGCCCTTGGTTTGCAATACATGTGAGTGCCCTGTCTTGCATGTGTTGCATTGCATGTTGCGTTAGGCGTGTTCTTCTGATTGCAGTGAAGGCATTTTCAATTCGCCGTCTTAGTTCGTTTATTGTTCTTGGAGGGCCTTCGCTGGACACTCTTGATTTGTTTGACATCGCCCCAAAGCCAAAAATCTAACGGAGTGAGGTCTGGTGACCTCGGTCCCGTGGACAAGCCAGTTTTGTACATAAGTTTTGGGCAATATGAAGTGTTTTTCTTAATTTATTTGTTATTTTATCAGTTGATATGAATAAAAACAATTTTAAGTTTGTTTTGTGTCTTGAGTGGATTTATTAATTTTAAGTAAATTTAAAAAAAAATGTTTCAAATTTTGCACGACGCGAGGTGGCGCTGTTCGTAATGTACACCTGGGCAGGGAGCCAGCGGTACCGTGAAACGCTGTGCACGCCTCCATTGAGTCGGAACAATGCCAACGGACAACCGCATGGGTTATTTGTGAAATAAAAATAATTGAGTACGTTGTGGCCATTAACAAACGTAAAATAATACTTGACGTTTTGTAATAAGGTCCAAAAATTACACAATTATATTTATAATCGTCTAACAATGGTATACAATTTTATACGATGTCCCCATAAAATAATGCGAAAAAGCACGACATATGTTTGATGAACTGCAAAGGTTGAAGGTGGTTGTGGTGGACCATACATGTACATGTATTGTGTGCATATGGTTATGCACGGATCATAAAGTTAAAAACATGGCTACTTACTCCGAGCCTTTCTCACTGTAAAAAAAGCTCCTCTTCTTTTCTCAGGAATTTTCTCAGCCTTCCCTCTTATGGGAAATATTGTAGGAACTGCATCAGGGAGAAACATGGCTTTAAACTTCATGCCAGACTGGCTGTGAAGACCCCGGTCGAAGCAACTCGGCTCAAAGTGAGCACTACAAATCATCGAGTGCTCACTAGGTCCCGACTAGTCCCCCTTGTAAGCTTCACATTTGCCGTCCATACGTCTGTAGTATGCATCACTCAGAAATCTATGAAGACTTGCACCTTCTTTAGTGGTGTTGATGCACCCAGCAGCAATACACCTTGACGGCATTTGCAAAAATTACGGTATTTAGAACCCCCCCCCCCCAAAAAAGAAAGATTGTTGACATTAAAACTTCGTGAATCTTCAATAGTAAAGCAGGTCTACGTCACAGATTTTATGTTAATAAGGAGGAATGGGAGGAGGGCGGCGGCCCCTGACTTGAATTTAATTTTAAATTGTACAAACGGACGCAGAAAAAATGGACAAAGTGCAAATAATTATATTCTCCAATAGGCATACTTTATTGTTTACACTGTTAAAACAGTTTATTTCATAGACCCTTTAATAAAAGGGAACTTCAATATTACTGAAAGTTCAAGTAAAGGTAAGGTACGTACGTAGCATTAGTAATGATGATAACACTACTCCAACGAGTATATGCACTCAAAAACGTGTGCTAAATTTACATGAATAGCAATAAGAAGAGGGTCACATGCCGCCCCCCCCCTCCCCCCGCCCACCACCACCCTGGATCTGACCATGCAACAACCAACATGGGAAAGATTTCATTACGTAAAGGTAGCGAGAAAACGCATTCAGCTTTTTCGTATTCGTCCTACAACACACTGGAAATTATTTCACTTTTATTTAAAGTGAATGTACCTAGGAGTAGGGCAAAACGTATTCTAGGGAAAGATTGATACCATCATCGTTATTATCTAATACCTCCCCCTCCGAGGGGTCTGATGAGAATAAAACTTATAGTCACAAAGTGGATAATTCCATAATCAAAAACTCTGTTCATATGTGTGTCATTAACGCTCAGTCTGTCTGTAACAAGACTGACCTTTTGACCGATCATTTCATAGAAAATAAATTTGATATTATAGCAATCACTGAAACGTGGCTCTCTCATTCTGATGCCCACAAGAGAGTTATTGGTGATCTCTCCTTACCTGGCTATAATTTCCTCCATGTTCCTCGTGAAAATAGACCAGGCGGTGGACTTGCTGTGATTTTTAAAGATAATATCCAGAAGATGCAGAGTTCTTCACACCAATGCACCAGTTTTGAGAGTTTGTGCTGCGATTTTTCATTAAAACAGAACTGTTCTTCCCTTAGACTTGTGGTTGTTTATCGACCCCCGTACAGCGAGAAGAACAGATGTACTCCTAAAGTATTTCTGGATGAATTCGCTGAATATCTTGAATTACTTGTATCCTCCTCCAGCAAACTTCTCATTGTTGGAGACTTCAATTTTCAGTGGAATCAATCTGATAATTCTAACACTAAAAAACTCAGAGACATTCTTGAAACTGCGAACCTTACGCAGCACATCTCTGACCCAACCCACACCAGCGGTCATACGCTTGATTATGTCATAACCCGCACATCTGATAACTTAATTAATTCCACTGAGGTTGCGGCTTTGATAAGTGATCACTTTGCTATTCATTGTCAACTCAACCTGAGTAAGTGTAATCCACGAAAACAACGGATTAGTTATCGGAAATTCAAATCAGTGAACTGTGACGATTTTTCTCAAGATATCTCTGTCTCAGATCTTGTACTTTATCCTTCATCTAACACTTGTGATGGTCTTGTCATGCAGTATGATTCCTGTCTACATGATATACTTGATAAGCATGCTCCTGTCATATCTCGAGTTATAACTGTTAGACCCAGTTGTCCGTGGTACTCCCCAGCAATAGCTGAAGCAAAAAGGCTACGAAAGAGACTTGAGCATAAGTGGCGAAACACCAGACTCGACACTGATAGAGATAACTCAAAGCACAGCGTCTTAATGTCATTAACTTAATCAGCGAAAGAAATCAATTTATTACGAAAACCAAATAACTCAATGCAATGATCAAAAACAAATGTTTAAGATTGTTGACTCGTTGTTACACCAGAAACTCAGAGCAGTTTGCCATCTCATACTAATGATCTAGATCTCGCCAACAGATTTAGTCAATATTTTTGTCTCAAGATATCACACATTCGGGATGCAATGGGTCCTTGTATGGAACTGTTGACAGTGGAATTTAATCAGGAAACTTCTGCTTCTCTTGATCATTTTTCACCAGTTTCTTGTGAGGAAGTTTTCAAGCTGATTTCTTCATCTGCTTCAAAATCTTGTGAAATGGATCCAATTCCAACATGGATGCTCAAGGAACATCTTAACATCATTGCTCCTGTTATCACTAAGATTATCAATCTTTCTCTTGAAACTGCCATCTTCCCAGCTAGTTTTAAAAATGCTGTTGTGAGACCTCTGATAAAGAAACCATCACTAGACACCGACGACCTCAAGAACTATCGTCCTGTGTCTAACCTGAAGTTTGTCTCTAAAATCCTTGAAAAGGTTGTTGCTTCTCAGATAACATCTTATTTAGAAGATAACAAACTCCTTGACGACCATCAGTCCGGCATACAAAAATACCATGGAACTGAACTGCTTTATTAAAAAGTTCAAAATGATATATTGCAGGGCCTTTGACAATCATCAAGGTGTAATCCTGGTCTTATTAGACTTGTCATCCGCCTTTGATACCATAGATCATGACATCATGATTTCCCCGTCTGAGATCTCTGGGAATTAAGGGACAGGCCTCTGCAGTGGATTACATCTTACCTTCAATTTAGAACACAATCTGTCAGTATAAATGGTCAATCTTCCGACCTTACACCACTTAGGTTCAGGTCCCTCAAGGCTCTATTCTTGGTCCACAGTTTTTACCATTTATGCTTCTCCCATCTCAAAGATTGCACAGAGACACAGGTACATCTGCATATGTATGCTGATGACACACAACTCTATCTACCTTTCAAAATAAACAATACTCAAGATCAACTATCAGCAAAAAGCTCGCATGGAAAGTGTGCATTCTTGAAATTAAATCTTGGATGGATGCTAACAAGCTAAAACTAAATGACACAAAAACAGAGCTCATCACTTTATCCTCAAAGTATCAACAATCTAAAATCCATGTGAACGAAATACAGGTTGCTAATACTCAGATCAATGTCTCTACATCTGTTAGAAACCTTGGGTCATGTTTGACAATACATTATCTATGGATACTCATGTCAAGAAAATCTGTCAATCTGTGTACTTCCAAATCAGAAATGTGACAAGTATTAGAAAAGTCCTATCAGACAGAGCAGCTTCGATGGTAGTACACATGCCTTGGATCACATCTCAGTTGGATAATGAAACTCTTTACTGTTCGGTATTTCCAAATATCTTGTGAAGAAGCTTCAACATGCCCAAAATGCTACAGCACGTGTTCTTTCTAGGGGCAGGAAATTCGATCACATTACCCCAACCTAATGGAACTGCATTGGTTACCTATGAAACAAAGGATTGAATACAAAATCCTTTTTGTTAACATGGAAGAGCAATTCATGATTTGGCACCAGTCTATATTAGGAACATGCTATTTACTTATACTCCCGGTTTAAATTTGAGGTCTACAAATAAACTCCTGTTAAAAGTTCCGAGAACTCGTTCTTCATATGGTGATAGAAGTTTTATTGCCTCAGCTCCCAACTTATGGAACCATCTCCCCCAGCATCTTCGTACACTTGACTCCTTGCATTCTTTTCAAACCCAACTGAAGTCGCATCTGTTTGACTCTGCATACAATTAATTAGTTGCACTAAGTTTTCTCCTCATCGTGAATAGTGTGATTGCGCACCTTTTTTTTTTTTTCACTAGCGCCTCGGAATAGGCAACTAGATTGATGGCGCTTTACAAATGCAGATTGGATTGGATTGGATTGGATCATCAGTTTTAAGTATTAATGTTTTACATTACAATTCGATCATTTGATTGAATATAACCAATAATTATGCTATCGCTTACCTTTAAAACAACAAAATCGAACAAGGAGCGCAATCGAACAAGGGGACGTGTTCCTAATCCTTAGGATTGCCGCCCGTTCCTGAAATAGGTCAGAACGTCAGACTTAATAGCAGGGAATCAAACGGGATATCCGTATAGCCATGAGCTAACCACACAGAAAGGAGAGCTAACCATACAGCAAGGACCTTTCTGTATGGGCTAACGAGATGTAAATTACAGCGCCTGTCTGTTATTTGTAATGTCGCGATGAATTTAACGTGCGCAGCCATATTTGAAACAGTCAAGATATGACGGTCTTCATGGAAAGACACCGTACGCGAAATCCGCTGGGGGAAATAAGTAAAATGACATGTCGCTGAAGAATTATCATAATCAAGATTGGTTATTATTGATTTTATACTGATTTCTTGACTTACCTTTAAGTCGGCTTACAGTAATCCCCAGCCTACTTAATTTAACTTAAAAAGTACACGCAGATCCCGGGTCTCGAAAAATTGGTGCACACTAACAACAAAAAAGAAGCTCCAAAACACAGCGATAAAAAGGAGGCACAATCCCCCTCTGCTCCCCCTCCCCTCCCCTCCCCTCCCCTCCCCTCCCTTCCCCCTCCCCTCCCCCTCCCCGGATCCGACAAGGTTAACAAATAACATAAGATATGCTGGGGGTATCGCATTGGGTTGTCTTACATCTGAAGAGATTACTTTGAAGCGATTACATTTTCCATTCAATATCTATTGGGATTCCTCATTTTGTTCCCCGGGTGAACTCATTGTTCAGAATTAGTGCTAACAAATGAATATTCGATCCAACAGCAGAAATGTGCCACAGAGCGGACATTTACCCTCATCTACAGTGGCATTACTAATTCGAGGCAGCATCAACTGTTCGTTGCGGATACATCGAGTAAACGTCATGCCGAGTTCTCGCTAAGCTGATTGTCGTCAAGTATGTTATATCATAGTAACACACACGTACACAGAGGATCACTGTTTTTATTTTTATCTCATGCTCGCAACGAGGACGATTGGAGGCACGAAGTCAGCTGTGCTCAGTTGATTATTCCCCTCGACCAATCGTCACGGTAGATGACAACTGCTTGGGGCTCATCACAGTCTACAACTTGAGTCACTGAGTACTTGTCATAATCATTGTTCGCATGGAGCCCTTGTGGACAAGACTAAGTATTAGTCTGGTCTCAAACCGGCGGTTATCACTCTGGTTTCTACATCAGCGCATAGCAAGATTTTGGAAGATATTTCTGGAAGATATCTAGAAGATATCTGGAAGATATCTAGTGAACTGAACAAATCAAATTAAAGGAGTGTCACTTGTGTGAGTGCCTTGTTTGAGAGTGACGCCAGTTTGATGACACGTCTGGCGGCCAATGTCATAAGATGTAAGATTGAGTCAAGATAATGAGTGAAGACTTTCAAAAACGACAACTCAAGTGTGCAGTAATGAGATATCTATATCCGTGAGCGCCGTAACTTAATTGACAAAATTGTGATCAAGAGAGACTTCACTTCAATTTTCCTTCGCACGATCCGGATTTTTTGAGGGAGAAAACAAGAGGTAAATATAAAAGGTAATCTCGAAAATAAATGGAGCAAAATTTCTCATGAAGTCTCAATCGCCGTGTTGCTTCCGTTCAATTTGAACTATTACCAAAGTCCCAGTTCAAGCTACAATTTCCCCACAGCAGATTTTTGCTGCTGTTCATTCTGTCTACCGTATACCGCTGTAACTAACAAAAAGTAACTTCCTGTATACAATCTAATATGTCCGTTTTTTTCCCCTGAAGAATCTTGAGGAAAAAACTTGCGGCAGAGGAGTTGATGGTTTGCTTCACTGGAAAAGACTGAATCGGGATTTGAATTCGAAGATTTTTGTAAATATCTACGTTGCGTGTGAGACATGGTTCAAACAATCAAACGACATCTGGTAAGTAGGTGTTTTTTATTTGCCAATTTAATTGCACAGCATAAACTCTGGGCAATGTGTTCATAAATCATAAAGTGATTATATTATAAGAATGTGTCGCTTCCAAACTCCAATAAGATGCTGTGTTTGTACGACTGTGTCTCTTACGCCTTTCTTGACTGATTTTTAAATTCAGCTCGACACGCAAGATTGAGTTGACTAATTAAAGAGAATTGATGGAGTGGATGCAAGAATCAAAAACATCAACGATGACAGACATCCAGAGCACAAGCCTCGTGGGGATCCTGAATATCTCAGTAACACCTGGTGGTAATGAAACCGCCCTCATAGACCCAGTGCCCCAGGGTACGACAACGGAGGAAACAAACCCTCTCATAAGAACCATAGAGGTTATTACATCCGTCCTTTTTACCCTCGTGTTCGTATTAGGGGTGCTGGGGAACTCCCTTGTCATTTTTGCTGCTACGGGTCGCCTTAAGGGCCTTCATAAAACTGTTAGTGTGTTGATTCTAAACCTCAGCTTTGCCGATTTGCTGTATCTGATCATTTGCCTGCCTTTTCAAGCCACAATCATCACCGTCCCTTCCTGGATGTTCGGCGGGTTCATGTGTAAGATGGTGCAGTTCCTCATCTACGCCTCGATGTGCGCCAGCAGCTTCACGCTCGTAGCGATGTCCATGGACCGCTACTTTGCCGTTGTTCACCCACTGAAGTTTTTTGGCGTGCGAACTCTGCGCAACGTCCTTTGTGTGACAGTCATTATCTGGGTTTTAGCCGTCGGTTGCTCCGCGCCATTTCTGTATATATTTGAGTTTGTTAATACTGTGGGTGAACATGGTGAACCTGTTTCCTACTGCGTCGAAATATGGGACGCTCGTCTACCGAGACAACAATATTACACTTTTCTGTTCATTATAAGCTACATGTTACCTCTCTTGCTGATGATCGTTTCGTATATACTCATCTTGCGAGCATTGTGGCGTACTTTTAAACCAAGCGAAGACTCCGATTCCTCCAACAATAAAGCCAAGAAGAAGGTGACACTCATTGTGAGTGTCGTGGTCCTGGCATTCGGCATATGCTGGTTACCCCACCACATCATGTACCTGTGGCTCAACTACGGCGACTTCCCGTTCACGAACGGGACCCTAGCTCTCAAGCTTACAGCTGTGATATTGTCCAGCTGTAACTCTTGCCTTAATCCAATCATTTACTCCATAATGTCGGTGAATTTTCGGCAAGCTTTGAGGAGGTACCTGAGCAGATGCGTAAGTTCACGTGAGCGAACTAAGGTAGTCCCTCGTCACTATCGGATGAGGCTGCTGCGGACAAAAAGGTTTCAGGTTTGATAAAACAGAGATAAGGAATAGGATTGGTGATTCGAAAATAACAAAATGGTCAGGTTGTAATGTATTACACTAATGTACATCAGATTGTAATGTATTACACTAATGTACATCAGATTGTAATGTATTACACTAATGTACATCAGATTGTAATGTATTACACTAATGTACATCAGATTGTGATGTATTACAGTAATGTACATCGGATTGTAATGTATTACACTAATGTACATCAGATTGTAATGTATTACACTAATGTACATCAGATTGTAATGTATTACACTAATGTACTGTCATTTTAAAGAAAAGATCAATACTTTCCAGTTCGAATTTAGGAATGAGTATTATTTCCTAAATTCCACATCAGAATACAAAATATGTAAATGCATTTTCAATATTTTCTCGTTGAAGACACAACGAAATGAGCTGAAGGTTTTACAGAATAGTTGAGTACTTAATGTATATAATTAATGATTCAAAGAGAGTGCGCATACTTGTAGAAACAGTTTTGCCAATATTACCAATGGTGTACCTTCCCAGTAAACTTCACGCAAAATATGCAGTCAAATTCAGGTGAAATAAATCAGAAATATAATTTATTATTCAACATTGGTTGGTTGACAACTGCTACCATGTGTAGGATTACTTTCTGTGAATTAATATATACATCAAATAACCAACCCGTGAAAGTTTTAGCTCAATGTGAAGTCTAAGGCAAGAGAAATGTATGAAAAAGCATGCATATTTTACAGAAAACAGTTGCAGCACAAAAATTGCTGTCTGGCAACCTTTGTAAATAAAAGGTGCATATATTTGTTTTGTGTTTTCTCTGAAATGAGAGCACTTGAAACAGAAAGATTTGTCGTGATGATTGGTACTGTTACCAACTGATCAAGTTAGCTTTTGGATAATAATTTGTTTGTGTTATTCAATCAAGTAATTACCAATATTGTATCTTTCATTTAGGCCTAATGCTTTACAGGAATTCTTAATCATGACTGCTTAATTTGTTCAAGTTTTAACAAATGAAATACAAGATTTGAAAATAAGTTTGACGAACAAAGAGGAATTTACCTAACTAATTACACTTCGCATTGACACGATGCTGAGTAGCGCATCAACAACCACAGACCATAAAATGACCTGGCAGATGTTTAAGCCACCGGTGCGAATAGAATGTTTGGTCACGGCAAGATCTCCAGGGTGGCTCGCTCAAAATTTAATCATCAGAATGGATTATATGATGTAACTTAGTCTGTAACTATCGTTGAACCTTTGCATATATACACCTCGTAGATCATTATAATTAGAAACATTATGGTACATCAATTACATCATATCAAGTATATTAATCATTATATAAAGCTTGTAGTATGCATGCAAAAGGGACATGATTATATTTATAATGCAGAGTGTCGTGGCCGAGCGGTCTAGCTTACCGGATTCAAGTTCTGGTGTTAGCAGCAGAATGTGGGTTCGAATCCCGGCCGTGACACTTGTGTCCTTGAGCAAGACACTTAACCATAATTGCTTCTCTCCACCCAGGGGTTAAATGGGTACCTGTGAGGGCAGAGTTGGTTGATTAGCCCTATATGCGCTGTAATGGCAGCAATTGAGCTGTATACTCCCCAGGGAGCTGAGATGGTTTCAGGAATGATTTATGAGCCTTATGAGCCTTATGAGCAGGGGTAATAATATAATGCGCCTTGAGCACCACTCAGTTGGTGGATACGTGCGCTATATAAGTCCACACATTATTATTATTATTATTATTCAAAATAACACAAACATTTCCTTGTGTATTGTTGTATAGTAATCAGACATGCATGTTCAATTAAGCGCCATGAAACATTTATGTTTACTATGGACAGCGAAAATAGACAGCAAGGAACCGTTGACACAGTGTTACGTATAGACAGGGTGCGAAATGTCATCCAAACGCTTACGACAAAAACGTCGGTGATTCTATCGAACGTCCCTCGAAAAAAAAAGTTTAACTTCTAAAAGCTGCCATTAATGAGGCCTTTTGGAGAGTACTGTTGACCAGTGTGGAATATCGTATTTTTCAGACATTTTGTTTCCAGTATAACTAAAACTTCAATACTATTAACTGTTAGAGTTTTAACACCTTTGCTAGTAAAATTAACTGGTCGATAGAGAACAGTGTTTTTCGAACCAATGTCCACAGCAACAGAATTAGAAACTTGTTAGTCAATTTATCTCAAATTTATCTCAAATTTAGATCATTTATACGCACAATTGGGCCATTAGGGATACACGTTATGCTTAATAATTCTGAATTAGGGGACATTTGGAATTAGGGAGACATTACAATGTTTCCCTAATTCCTAACTCCTATTTCTAGGCAAAATCTTATTGTCGGAAATAGCCTAAATCAATTCCTTGGTCTGCAAAACCCATCTTTACATAGGTTGGGGAGGAGGGAGGAGGGAGTTAGGGTTAGGGTAAGGGTTTTGGTTGTGCACAAGTCTTTGGGAATGTCTCCCAAAGGTATCATTTAGGGTAATTATTATTATTATTATTTTCTTTAGTTATCAATACTGTAGTCCCGAACTAGAACAAGAGCAAGACAGAATTGTAAACGGTTCACTATTTTCGAAAACTAAATTGAATTTATTGGTTTAATTTTGCCCTACACCGACGTGTGTATAGCACTGTATACTCAGTGCTTTCCGAGTGTCTGTGAAAAAAACTACACATGCGACTCGGGCGGGATTCGAACCCACGACCTCCTGCTTACTAGTGCAGACGTCTTAACCTCTCGACCACCGAGCTTGCCCGATGACAATTGACCGGCTAGAATCCCATATAGCAGCGGGTTCCGCGATATATATATAAATTCACCAACCTATATAAATTGAGTTTGTGCACTGTACATCCAGCTCGTGGTTACATCTATTTCATTGATGTTGGTGTGTGTATCATCATGTTTAATTGTCTTAACTGATCCTAAGCAGCATTTCAGCTGTTATTACGGATGGGCTTAGCGCTGCGGTAAGGGTTAGTACTTGCGGGCAGTTGATGGAGACACCGCGGTGGTAGATGAGAACCCATGCTGAGAGATGATATCAACCCAAGGCCAGTCTTTGAAACCCCGCATGGCGCAATTTCTAAAATACCAGCAATTATGTCAAGGCGTCGAAGCCAAAATACACACTTGGTAAAAGGTCATACGCATCTATACATTACGAAGATCAAGAAATACGTGTGGATGAGCTGTCAACGTTAGGCCTTTACCTGAAATAGTTAACAATGTTGTACGATAATTGTTACAAGCAGGGACGTGCACAGGGTTGTAGAGGGGCAGGGGCTCAGAGTCTGAAAAGGGCAGTGTAATTCCATGCGAGCGCGCGTAGCGCGCGAGCTAAAAAAAATTTGGGCGTTTATTTATTAATAAAAACGCATAATATGGTTTTTAACATTACAATCAGATCAGATTATGTTGATGACTGGTTTTCATTTACAATCTGATCTGGTGGTGAGTGAGCCTATAGTCAAGGACCAAGTCCACCAAGTCTAATTATCCCCTTAAGTCTCAAATTTATAATAAACGTATCATATCACCTGATATGAGATTATTCACATTTAATACTGAGGTTTGGAAGACATGCAATTCAGCTGCAATTATAAAAAGCAACAAAACACTGACAGCGTGTGCCTGCCTATCAAAGACGTATAGGCGCGCGCGGCTATGCGTGAAATCTAGTTTCGCGGAGGGGCACATGCAGGCCCGTGCACAGGAATAGTAAGGGGCATCTCTGCTGACCTAATATTTATTCTAATTTTATTCTATCCTGACATCTTTCAACTAGGCAGGGCAGTCTATGCGCAACAGGAACTTAATAATTCATTCAAAAAAAAACCAAAAAAAAAAACCTTGGGCTAAAAAGGGCACTTTTTATACTAGGCAAAAAGGGCAGGGGCTCAAGCACCCTTTGGGACCTATGTATGCACGTGCCTGGTTACAAGTCATGTTGTACGATAATTGTGAACATTGACGGACAGTTTTTGACCTCAAATTGAATTTTCTATGTAATGAAAGCAATTCAGACGGAATCATTACCCAGAATGTTTGGCTTCACATCGTTAGCATTTAGATAATTACCTAGATAATTACCTAGATAATTACCTAGATAATTACCTGTAAACGGGTATTAAAGTATACAAGTTTCATAAAGACGTATCGCCCGTGCTTTTCTGTGTTTTAACGACAATTTCAAAAAAAATCTTTTTCTGGTATCGGAACATTGCTATTTTACTTGAGGAAGGGAAAACAAATGCTTTAAAATTACACATTTTTCAAAATAATCGTGAGAAGTATCATTTTACATTAAATTTATACTGTAATTAATTTATGGTGAATCCCGTCGTAAATAAAAAAAATTGCATTTTCTTTTACTATTACCTGTAGCTTCCGACAACTATTTTATCAAAAGTCTCATTTCAAAGTATTTTCCTTTTCCCTTTCTGAAAGGAAATTCTCAATGTTCCAATGGAAACTAAAATTTCCAAAATGGCCGGTAAAACACACTGGCGATACATTTTTAACCGACCTTTTAATATTCTTCGTTTGTGAAGCATTATTATGACGCATAATGTTGCTGTAACACATAGGGCTGTGCCGAGTATCCGGGTATCCGGATACCCGATCGAAACGGTCATTACCCGGTTCCATTTTCGGTTCCAATTACCCATAAACGACTTTTTAAAATTCCGACTTAACATTTGAGCGGAGCGAACAGAAATCTGTTACTCTTGAACAATGTAATGTTTACACTTTTACAGACAATTATCTTTAAATTCAAGAGATTACACTCCAATAAAGCCTTTGTAGTATTTCACATATATTTTCCATACATTTTTTCTCCAACTGTTTGTGATACATTGTATCGAATTGTTAAGACTGCAAAGGGCCTGGCAGCGGCTGCTTCAAACAACTTATCAAACCAGCAGCACAGGAGGGAATGTTTGCCTAATTGTTTGCCTAATTGTTTTACTTTAATAAAAATGACACAGTAAAGAAAAGATCGATTTTTAAATCGATCTTTTCTTTACTGTGTCATTGACCTCTGTATCCTCTGGTATCCTCTGTATTATAAAGGTCAATTTTGTTACCATTTACAGAACATGTATTTGTGTACCACCGGAGGCATGTTTTCAACAAAAACGAAAACAGGTATCCGGAGTTTCCTGATTGGGTATCCGGTTCCAAAAAGTATTCGAAAACGCACACCCCTAGTAACACAAGTTCGCATTCTCAGTATTTCGCCTCACATCTCTGGTTATTGTCACGCTGATAAAGCGTAAAAACGTGTGTACTTTTCTTGGATTTCCAATCGAGTGCAATAGTTTAAGCCAGTAACTTTTGAATCGTGATGTAATTAAGCGTGCCCCTTTTGTCTGCGACCGAGACTGATTCTGTTTCTAATAATTCGTGTTTTCAAGGCCGCAGGCAACAAGAGAGTCAAGTCAGAAGACACGTCTGAACATGCCATGGGAAAATGTGAATTTATGTGAAGTCAACAAGATGTATCAAAGACAATGTTACTAGAACCATGGAGGAAGAAATTCTTCCTCCATGCTAGAACCAACTCAACGCTATTTATATTATTCAGTTAATACATTTGTGTTTGGGCATACATTCTGTCAATGACGTTGGATTCATTATCGTTTTGAGACGTACCATCATTATTGAGCATTTTGAAAATATTTCTTAGTTGAAAGATATATTGCCCGTGTTTGAGCCGATTTGACGGTAATAAATGGATTAAAATAGCTATTGCTATTGAATTGCTATTGCCTAAACTGTGGTGTTAAAATAAACACTAGCGGTGTCAACTTTATTCTTCCATGGTGTAAACACCATATTGTGCGAGGTGCCTAATATAAACACCAATGGTGTAGTTTTTAACACCACAGTTTTTTGCAGTGTGGGGGTTTGGGAAGTTATAAGCTTTCATTTGAGACAGTGAACGAAAAAATCCTTCAAGGATTAGTACTAGTAAAATAAAAACTCAAATTAATAAAATACTGACCCACTGTTTTAATCATCAGCGTGCACAAGGGCGTGCGCAGTCTTCCGATTGGCTGGCACGGCTGTTAATTAGAATCAAGAGCGTTTTATAAATCGCTTTTGTACAGTAGCCGACATCCAAATTTCAGGGATGGTGGGGGGCGGGGAGGGTTCGTTTAATAACGGTATATTATATTCTATTTGTTGGGTCTCTTGATCCAAACCCAGGCGATATTTTTTTAACCAGGCGGTGCACAATCCTGAGATAATATTCCGCCTGAGGGTGTTTTCATTTCAGAGACCTTAACTTTAATTCACGTGAATAACGATTTACAACGTCGTCTTGGACAGATCGAAAAATAATCGCCGAGAGGAATGATAATCTGTGTCTGTGGGGGGGGGGGGGGGCTTGCACTGCAGATGTCCACACAATGTAGGTTCTTGAGATGTTATGTGACTTACACACGTCCACACAACGTTTTCACGAATTAGAATATCACCGATTCTTTGTTTTCAGAGGTCCTCGCCTGAGGACGTCGTGTACAAAACCAATGGAGATTGCTTCAAAAACAGCACAGTGAATAGTTATTTTTTTTATGATATCGATACTGGTCAGCAGCGCTTTATAAGTCTTTATTATTGTTAAATAATAAACACAATGGGAACAATACAAGGAAACAATAGAGGTCCTCGGTCGTCTTGGAAAGTATGAATGGGTGTGTATGTGTGTGTGTGTGAGTATGTCTAAGGTGTAAACCGAGGACTTATAACAAAAGGGAACAATGGGTCCTCGGTTGGCGGTTATTGTTAGCAAATGTCCTCGGTTGAAAAACGTGTACAAATCTAATGGGAGAAGCCTCAAAAAGTCCAACAACAAAGAGAACAAAAGAGGGGAACAATAGGAGGTCCTCAGTTTACACCTTAGACAAGATTGTGTGTGTGGGTGTGTGTGTGTAAGCACACATTCTCAAATATGCATCCTTGTGGGACATCTATTGTTCTTTCCTTTGTCCTTCCCATAGGGTTTGTACACAAATTTCCTTGTGGAGACCGGAGTCCTATAGAATTTCTTGTGGAGACCAATTGTTCTTGCCTTTCCCTTTTGTTATAGGACTCCACAAGGTAGCGAAATTAAGTATATTACTTATGCTATGTGGACCCGAGAACAAAATATGTTCACACAATGTATAGGTTCTTCGGACATCTCAAAAAGGAAGCATTTTAGTACATATCATTATCTGTCGCAAAATGGAGTAGATTATTCAAGGGAAAGACTGAGACAAAATCCGCTCTAAAAAGAATCTTCAGTTCAAATAACAATCGTTTTATTGTGTTTTTCACATTCAGGAGAACAAAATAATGTCCGCATAGGGTATGTTACGCAAACGTGTGTGGAGTGTGTGGGTGTGGGTGTCACTGTGATAAATTGCAAGTCTTATTAGAGCCACATGAATGATCAGTTTAACAGTAAACTTACTTGGTATCAAACATCGCTTGAAATATTTCCGTCTCAGGTCGCAAGCAATAGATAACAAGACAACCAGCCAAATATGCATATAATTATTTGTAGGAAATGTTGGCTGGTAACTCAAGAAACCTCCTTAGCAGTAACTGTGTTCTGGTAAGCAATTTGTTCTGCTTACGAGCTCTATGTAATTGCCCGTAGTCGACGACCATCATGATAGTTTTCTTTCAACATTTCAACAAATTATTGGTATAAGAGCTGCCAGTGGTGCCAACGACCGCAGACTAATTGGTTGTTTGTTTATTTTATTTTTTTACATATATTTACAATAACTGGTTGGTATGTTTCTGGTAGGACTATTCTATGCCACGGGCATGTTAGAGCACATTAAAGATAACACAATCATGACATGCAGTCCTTTCAAGACACTTGATTAAACCTGACATGTCGGGTTATTTCATGACTAGGTTGGGCTTTTCCTATGATTACTTGTCACATTCAAGACATAACATCGAAATAACAAGTATTACAACATGTTCGTAATCATTTTATTAAAAGGGAGAGTATTCGCAACGTGCGTTCATTTCAACACACTGAGATTTCTAGCCCAGGTTGGACTTTTTACTACGGTGACGTCCAGGATTTAACCAAATATAATTATTTGCTAATACATTAACAAAAATTGTGTAAATTCATAAATTGCTTAATTTTTACCTGTGTGAAGCTGCTGAAACTCGGCAGTAGAATCCCATGATCTCCCATCTCAGCGAGGTTTGAATTTCATAAAAACATTTTCAGTAGTTTTCAAGAAATTATCCCAAGATTTAACGTTAAAGAATTACTTAAGTTTTGAAGGCTGTTCGTCACTTGAGCGTAATGACAAAACATACGCCAGTGTCAGCACAGGTGCGTTGGCGTGCATATGACATAAAACACAATAAAGGGGGCCACTTTCCTACCGTCACGTTAGCAGTTTTTCTTATGGTTGTAATTTTTTTTTTTAATATCTGAAACCACCCAAAAAGAATTTCAACATTTGAATAGACATGCATGCTTACCCTAAAGATAATTTGAGTTGATTATTACTATTATTTTTTTAATTAGCCTAAAATTTCCATCAACAAATGGACGGAAAAGTGAGGTAACTTTTTCCGTCCAATTTTTATGGAAATTTGAGGGTAAAAAAATAAATTACAAAATTACAAAATAAAATAAATCAACTCAAATTAGTTCTAGTATAAGCCTTCATGTCCATTCACATGTTGAAACACTTTTTGGTCGGTTTCGGGTACTTAAAAATAATTAACAACCATTGGAAAAACTGCTAACGTGACGGATGCAAAGTGGCCCCCTTTATTGTGTTTTATGTCATACGAGCGTGACAAGCACTCATAAAAAATGCTGCCTGGAATATTTTACGCACACCACAAATACGCCGCCGTTTTGTTGCTTACACGCGCTTATGCTAAATGGACTATGAAATTACGCACAACCATCGAAACTCTAGGATTTCCTCAACGTTACATCTGGAATTTCTTTCAATAAAATGACTTGGTAAATATGATACTTTGAAATTCGAACCTTAGCGCTTGTCATTCTAGTTGTTCATGGAAGTTTAGTACTGAGTTTCAGCCTCCCCACATAGTTAAGATTTAAACAATGTCACAAAAGATGTTTTCTGTGCGTGGTGACTGACCTGCTGGATGATTGGACTCTGTTTCAGTGTACAGAGACGGAATCCATGTTTGCGCTATAAGTTTTCAAGAAATATATCATAAAACTATGTAACTATTGAAAGTTTCGTCACAATATAGGTCCTTACGTTTTTGAGAAAACGACAAAAAACTGTTTACAAAAGTTGTCGTATATGGCAACTTCTTGTAATTCGACGTAACAATTCCTGTTTTTACATAGATGAAAGCACTTAAGACGAAATTATTAGTAGTATATGAGGTCACTATAGGGCACAGATGACCTTTGACCTACTGAATTATAGGGCACAGTTCACTTTGACCTACTAAATTGTATGGCACAGATGACCTTTGACTTGTAATTCGACATAACAATCCCTGTTTTTACATAGATGAAATAATTTAAGACGAAATCATTTCTCAGGATGATATATCCTTGTACCAACTTTTCAACAAATAAGGTTTCAAATAATATATTTTTTTTAATTTGATAGTCTGGTAATTATCAAACGCAATCATGCCATGCAGATCTTTCAATCTTTTTGATTGAGTCCAGTTAATGGCAAGGTTGGGCATGTTCTCTCATTACTTGTCACATTCACGAAATAACATCGAAATGAAAAGAACCACACAATTTTCACATTCATGATTTATTTATCCTAGGGGCATCAACATGCAGAGCAGACATTTGCAAATGTACTGTACTATTATCGCGCAAGAATGCCTTCAAATATTACATTACAGGCGTTTGTTTATTTCTGCAAGATGTTTAAAACATTCTCCCAGTGATGGAATTATTTGAAGTGTTTTTATTAACCTAAATTTTTTTCCTTGTTAACTTTTTGTGGAAGTAATAATACAAGTACGTCAAGACGGTAGACAGGGAGATGTGGCATGCATTTAAAACTTTGTTGATCGCCATGATTTGTTTGCATAGTTCTGAACGTCACACTGAGAGTGAAAAGATGATGAGGTCGAGTATGTGAAGACAGATATGAGAGATTGAAGGAATAGGCCTACTGTGAATTACAAACAGGAAGGTGAGAAAGAGCAGGCCCGTTTTGAAAACAGATTATTTTAGGAGAAAGTGGAACTCAAATTTCCAAGAAAGAAATTATCATACATCCTTGTTATTATTTCGTATATAATTATTTATGTCAATACGGCATTGTCCAGCTGGGAGGGGTGTGTTTGCACAACCTGCCCCTCTCTCCGGACAGCCCACGGTTGTGGGGGTTGTGGTGGGAAGAAGACAAGGCAAGGGCATGTGGAGCAAAGTGCCAGGGTCGGGACGAGAGGGGAAGAGATTGCGCATGGGAAAGATGAGAAATGAAGTGGCAACGATAACTACTCTAAACTCTTCTGGGTCAGCATTGACCAGGAGGAACGGTCCGCATGACCCTGGCCAGTTTTAAGGGTCAGCTGGCCCGAATTGCAGGTCAGCTGACCCAGAGTGCAGATCAGAAATTTCTGGCGCGGAATCTGTCTGACCGGGTTTCTGAGTATATAGTACACGGATTCTCTCTGACCCAGTTTTTGAGTCGGTCTGACACTGGGTTGGGTATGGCATGCTGTGGACACTTTGTTCCCGGTCAGATCTGAACCAGGAGTAGTTAAAGTGGGGAAAGAGGAGTTAGGGAAGACAGGGAAGAAGAAGGTGACGTAAGGAAGAGAGATACACGATGGACAGTGGAGATGATGTACAATGTGAGAAAGAGTAAAAGAGTAATGTATGAACTGGTGATGCGTCATATGCGAATATTTGTTAAGCTGCATGGAGGGGGAAGGATTCGCCGCAACAAGACACATTTACAGTATATCCCAAAAGTAAAAACCTGCACTCAGAAAATTACGTGCCTGCAGCTTTATGCTAGGGAACTGTAAAACGTGTTGTTTCCCATAAGAATTTTTCAGGAGGGGTGTACGTTAAGACATCAAGGTAAACTGATATAGAGAAGAGAACTGTGTTTAGTAGCAGAGAAAGGGTTTATGGAGGAAACAAGGAGAGAGAGAGAGAGAGAGAGAGAGAGAGAGAGAGAGAGAGAGAGAGAGAGAGAGAGAGAGAGAGAGAGAGAGAGAGAGAGAGAGAGAGAGAGAGAGAGAGAGAGAGAGAGAGAGAGAGAGAGAGAGAGAGAGAGAGAGAGAGAGAGAGAGAGAGAGAGAGAGAGAGAGAGAGAGAGAGGGAAAAAACGATTGCAGAGTGAAAAACGTATTATTATCCTAGCACTGTCGGATCTGAAGGAAGGGGTAAAAGCTGTGTCGGGTATCCGGATACCCGACCGAAACTGCCATTACCCGGTTCCATTTTTCGGTTTCAATTAAGCCACACAAATGAAAGTCTCCGATTTGTTTTTAACAAAATGAAGAAAACTTGGATAAAGGCTGAGAAACTTGTGTTCGTATTGGTTATTTTATACATTCGGGAGTACGTGTTTTTACAAAATTGTTTACGGGTACCCGGGTATCCGACAAATTTCCAATTTCGGGTATTCGGTTCCCAAAAACCGAAAGCGCACAGCCTTAAATACAAGTAAGCCTATTGATATAGATAGGTCTAGCAGCATGGTACAACACTCCATTGATTTCGGCATGGGGCTACAGTTATAGGAACCACAGAGATGGTAGCAAACAAAAGAATATATAGTGAAATGAATTTCTTTATTAACAATTTTTGTAAACTATTTTTTCGAATTCAATTCATCCCCTCAAGTAACTCCTAGGCATTCCAATCCTAGGCACTGCAAACTGTTCACATTATTGTGTAACATAAATATATTGGTGTCAATCACTTCTGTTTAACAAATTCGAGTAAACTTAAGTTGATTAGACAGCGAAGAGAGACGGTGTATACACAGTGTGCGTTAAAAATGTTCGTTAAAATAGCGAAAGCTACTGTTAAAGGGACAGTATCGTCACGATCAGAGCAGACTTTCAACGGGGCATGGAATCGGTGTCCTAGTTTAAGATTGAAAATTGGTGGCTCATTTATGCAGTAGCACGAATGGTAAGATTACCTTATCATATAATTTTCAGTCACTTGGTTAATCTAAAACTATCACTCCAATTCCATGCCCTGTCGATCATGACGATATTTTCCATTTAAAATAGCGAAAGACACGGGCAATACACGGCTGTACGTTAAGAATTCAATGAGACCGAATCAACGGCTGGTTTATAAATATTCATTAAGAATGTATCATTCTCAGAAGTAAGGCAAGTCAATTCTGAACTCTGTAATAATTATAACTATTTTGACCAGTAATTATTCTTACATATTCTATAAATATCTAATGTTAACAAAAGTCCTGTAAAAAGTATTTAAAACAAAAAAAATGCTCATAATCATTGGAAATTATTTATGAATTAATTAATGTATATACATATATATATATATATATATAATATATTATTTAATTAGATTTATCAGCTTATTGGTTTATTTAATGATTATTGTAATTATTTGCTGTTATTATGTACGGGGCATACTCTGTATATATAGAACTAGACATCAAATAGATTGTACGTGATTCAAACTTGATAAATTGATGATATTTAAATTTCGAATTCAATTAACTGCATGTTCTTGACAAGCAATAAATGCAAAACTGGGGAATCCCAACAATGTCTAAAATCTGTGTATTTCATTTACCAAGTAAGTGCATAGTTTGATTTTTATATGGTAAATGACCGACTTATATAAAGAGACAAACACGAGCAATACCGGTACGTGTAGACACGCACTCCACACCTACAGGCAGATAGCCCGACCAACTGACTGACAAACATACACAAATACTGACACTATCGACGGCGCAGAGGGATCTTAATTAAGATATGGATCCACGACTTGTTTTGTATTTTCATTTATCTAAATGATTGAGATTGCGTTCAGGGAATCTTAATTAATGGCAATTTCCTTTTGAATTGGAACATCGCGCTTTAACTTGAGGAAAGGACAACAAAAAGAACCCATACTTTTAGTACTGCACATTACTTTAGTACTGCACATTGCTTTAGTACTGCACATTGCTTTAGTACTGCACATTGCTTTAGTACTGCACATTGCTTTAGTACTGCACATTGCTTTAGTACTGCACATTACTTTAGTACTGCACATTACTTTAGTGCTGCACATTACTTTAGTGCTGCACATTACTTTAGTACTGCACATTACTTTAGTACTGCACATTACTTTAGTGCTGCACATTGCTTTAGTACTGCACATTGCTTTAGTGCTGCACATTACTTTAGTGCTGCACACTACTTTAGTACTGCACATTTCTTTAGTGCTGCACATTGCTTTAGTGCTGCACATTACTTTAGTGCTGCACATTACTTTAGTGCTGCACATTACTTTAGTGCTGCACATTACTTTAGTACTGCACATTGCTTTAGTGCTGCACATTACTTTAGTGCTGCACATTACTTTAGTGCTGCACATTGCTTTAGTGCTGCACATTGCTTTAGTGCTGCACATTGCTTTAGTGCTGCACATTGCTTTAGTGCTGCACATTACTTTAGTGCTGCACATTACTTTTGTACTGCACATTACTTTAGTGCTGCACATTACTTTAGTGCTGCACATTGCTTTAGTACTGCACATTGCTTTAGTGCTGCACATTGCTTTAGTGCTGCACATTGCTTTAGTGCTGCACATTGCTTTAGTGCTGCACATTACTTTAGTGCTGCACATTACTTTAGTGCTGCACATTACTTTAGTGCTGCACATTGCTTTAGTGCTGCACATTGCTTTAGTGCTGCACATTGCTTTAGTGCTGCACATTACTTTAGTGCTGCACATTACTTTAGTGCTGCACATTGCTTTAGTGCTGCACATTACTTTAGTGCTGCACATTACTTTAGTGCTGCACATTGCTTTAGTACTGCACATTACTTTAGTACTGCACATTGCTTTAGTACTGCACATTACTTTAGTACTGCACATTACTTTAGTACTGCACATTGCTTTAGTACTGCACATTACTTTAGTGCTGCACATTACTTTAGTACTGCACATTACTTTAGTGCTGCACATTACTTTAGTACTGCACATTACTTTAGTACTGCACATTACTTTAGTGCTGCACATTACTTTAGTGCTGCACATTGCTTTAGTGCTGCACATTACTTTAGTGCTGCACATTACTTTAGTGCTGCACATTACTTTAGTGCTGCACATTTCTTTAGTACTGCACATTACTTTAGTACTGCACATAATCGTGGTTTTACAATAAGTAGGTCTCGAATTGGGCACTTAACCCTTCTGTGACTGCAAGGGTCAAAATCAGTTAAAATGTTGATATACTTGCCAAGGTATATCTAGTGCACTTAAAAGTCAAACACTGTCAAACCTTACGTGTAGTAAGTACATTTACAGGTCAAAATGAGTTAACTGTTTTTGACTGGTAAAAGCATTGTCTTGTAGGCTATTGTTCAGAGTGGTCAAAACGACAGTAAAAACCAGTCACAAATGCCCTTGTGGGCACGTTTTGGTCAACAGTCAAAACAGGCAGTTGAATGATTTTGACCTCTATAGCTACTTAAGTTCAGCTATAGTAGGAGGATTAATGACGGTTTAACTGAAACTTTGACAGTTATTCATTCTTTGAAATAAGCTAATTTTAAAGTATTTGTTTTCCCACAAGTAAAATAAAAAAATAATAATCCGATTAAACAGAAAATAACCGGACATTGCCAGTATTGGAACACACGGGCGGAATACATCTTTGTGTGATGATCAAGTGGATCTGTATATGTGTGTACAGGCCTGATATAAAAAGAACCTCGTCAAAAGCTTAAATTATCTGAACTGAGTTTTAAAAAAATGATATAATAATACAATTTACGATTCACATGAGTGCATGCCTACGGCATTTGATCTCATCAAACGAGAATTATTTTTCAAAATGGTTTTCAAGTTTTTAGGCCTATTTTTATTTCATTGTGACATGCTAGTAAAACACACATAAAGCTGGCGCCCATGAGTGCATACCTACGGCATTTGATCTCATCAAACGAGAATTATTTTTCAAAATGGTTTTCAAGTTTTTAGGCCTATTTTTATTTCATTGTGACACGCTAGTAAAACACACATAAAGCTGGCGCCCATGAGTGCATACCTACGGCATTTGATCCCACAAACTGCGAGAATTTTTTTTCCAATTAATAGCTATCCAATTTTTAGGCCTGGGCTTAATATGGACTTCGTCACTGTATACTTAGTTTTGTGTTGATGCCGTAAGATCCTCAGACCATACCCCTGGAAAGCAGGTGCTTTTTATGCGGCAAGCCTCGGTAAGAGTTGCGGCAAGCATTATCTTTGTTATTACGTGGAAGGTTCTGGTATGTTTTATATGTCAATAATTCAAGGCGCATACCGGCTTGTATCTGTTCCTTACTCACCTGCCGATGTGTAATTGCGAATGTCAAGAGTCGATATATTCTATGCCATTCTGAAGACAAAAACAAGTTGCGAATTAGCATTCTGATGGAGAATTCTGTAGTTGGTTTTTGCACTCTTACCTCTCGGGTAGTATACGGTCGTCTTATAGGCCTATTAATAGCTCAGGTATCTGTGTCACGACTAATGTATGTGCATAATGATTAATAATAATAAAGCCTTTATATTTATATCTAATAATAATATTGAATTATTTGCATACAGAAACATTGCTTTTGATATAATAGGATTATATTGCACACTATGTAATAAGGAATTACTGTACAATACATTAACCAGGGCCGTAGCTAAGACATAATCTGTGGGAGTGTGAAAGCCAATTTGCCGACTGACTTCAGCGGTAGTACCAAATTGAACACCTTCAAAATCGCTGGAAGAGAGGGCGGGTTAGGCGTGAAAACTTTGGAGGGGGGGAGGGGTAGGCCATGAGAACCCTTTTGAGGGGGTAGGCGGGGGAAAATTGCCGAAATTTCCCCGAAATTAAGTCACCTCGGGCACAACTACAAGCCTGGTTTGATTTGGTGGTTTATTTGCTGACTAAGGCTCGATTTTGACGGCTGAGGCTTTATATGCCAATTAAGTCTCGATATTGGGGGGGGGGGGTATCACACCGCATCCCACCCCCCTTGACGCCCTTAACAGCAGCCATTTTCCTCTCAATGTTATGACCAAATAAATACCAACGATTTTGTTTAAACATAATAGGCAAACTAATGGAGAAGATTGCAAATACTCTCTAAAAGTTTTAGATTGAAATTCACTCTAATTGACTGAAACTAGGGAAAATATTTAGTAATTTGCCACTAGTTTCATAGCCTTGACTCAAGGCTGTTGTCGTAGTGTGCACTTACCACGGTATTTCCACTCCCGGCCCGTTCCGATTGCTAGCCTGAGAAATTCAGAACACACACATGGTGCGCCGTCCCCGGTCCCGGACACGTACACTGTACAATGAGATCATTAAATAAGTCATGGATACGGTTGTGCATTGGGACCTCGTACGCGTTCGAACTCAAACAACAGCCTTGATCCTTCTGTAACCGAAAGCTTATGCATTTCTTTATTTTCCCATTGGAATTCAAATGGCAAGTTGTATGCAAGATGTAGGGCGGTTCATTTTAAATGATGACCAATCACAGGCCCCTACCTTTGACCCCGTTTGTTTCCACACACACAGCACAATACATGCAAACACACGTCGTACATGAGCTTAAATATGGACTCCGTCACTGTATACATGTGAAACCGAGTCCAACCTTGTTGTACATGTACAGTACAATCACTTGCGCACAGCGAGCTAGCAGTTGCTGGGCCAACCAGTCACCAGTGAGAATACGTCTTTGGTTTTTGAATTTGTTATATGAGCTCCGCCTTAAATGTTGGCATGTGCAGAAGCATCAAGGCGCGACGACAAATGGTCACTGATGTACAGTACATGTACATATACAGTAATGTACAGTGTACTCCATACATTATGTACATGTAGATGTACATGTAACAGTATGTATATGAGTACGTACAGTGTGCGAATGTGCGCTGGAGTTCGGATAGCTAAATGGGGCAAAATTATGCCACCAAACCGTCGGTTCCGACGTGCCTTGATCAAGGCTTCTAGTTTCAATGAATTTTAAGCACATCCTCTGAGATTTTGGCCATTTTGTCGTCTGCTAAAACCACTGTCGCATAGACTTTGTACACTATGGCTGTTGTACCGTATTTTTTTTTTTTTTTTTTTTAATTTCATTTTCCGGGATACATAAAGTACAATACAAGCGACAAGATAATTAAACAAAATTGTACAGGAAGGAACACAGGACTAAATCCAAACAGCTCCCGAAGGATTGCCCAAAAGAAACAAGTTTCTGTCGAGGGGCTCTCCAAACTGACTGGATAGAGGATATAAAGAATCTATATAAAAAACAAACAAACAAACAACCCAACAACACAAACAAACAAACAACAATAATAATAATAATAATGGATTGTAAAGTACGGTAATCAAAAGGATATAAAATACGTAAATATATAAATTTCTACAATCCATAAACTTATAAAATCAAATATACAGTGTAAAATACACAGACTAACATTACACTTTAGTGCAAGAAAATATGACCTTAAAAATGAACCTGATGTATGTAAAAACAAAGACAACATGTACGCAGACAAGTACATGTAACAGGAATGCAATCCATAAATCATGTACACTGTAAATGAAAATAATAACTAGATAATTTAACATGTAGAAAACACACATTACAATGTTGACTGTTTCACATGTACACCCGAGCAAAGCAAGACCACTTATTAAGGAAGGTGAAAATAAAACCTAGCGATTTCAAGTTAAGTTTAGTTTACATTATGTATTAAACTGTCTAAAACCAAGTGCAGGATACTCTAGAATGCGTGGGAGATTGGGTCATGATTGAAAAGGTAGTCACGTAAAGAATTGATGACGACTTTAGGTGAAGGCTCAAGGCAGAGGTTTTGAAGATCGCAAGGAAGTGAATCGTAAAACCTAGGGAAGAGAGTAAATAGAGAATACTTGACACAATTTGTCCGGCTGTATTGATGTTTGAAAAGTAAGGTATCTGTTTTCCTTGTATTGGGCTGCGGAAGAAAATGTGAAGGGACGTTAATACATTTGTAGAGACATTTAATCACGTAGCCTATGTGTGTGGAATTATGTTCAATTTCAGATTCCTTACCTGCTGTGTCTGGGCCCTTGTCTGAACATATGGGATTATATGTATTGGCCTATAGTAACATTTATAAATGTCAACCCCCTTCAACACTGCTCGTCCTGATTGCAGAATGTTAGCTTGAACAGATGCAAGACTGGGGGAACTAGAAGTATGGAAACGGACTTAATAACTGGCAGGTTTAATTCAGTCTATTGTTCGTATCTATATAATAAAATTTGCATCATCTTCACGCTTCAGTGCATGACCTGTCCGTTGTCGGCCATCAGCCCGTCATAGTACACTGTAATGTACCGAAATGGCACCATGTATTTCATAGAACTAATGGTTTGCATGGTGTGATGTTTTGCATGGGAAAGGGCCGACACTGAAATTACCCAACGTAGGCCCATCGCGGATGAACGCACAATTTGACACCCGACTGAAGAACAAACAAAATGGGCATAACTTTGCATAACTTTGCAACCTAAGACGTCTTGTCATATATACACAGATCCTATTCTGAAGGCGCCTCCCATTCTTGGGATTTTAGAATTGGGCACATTAAAGGGACAATATCGTCACGATCAGAGCAGACTTTCAACAGGGCATGGAATCGGTGTCCTTGTTTAAGATTACTGGCTCATTTAATATGCAGAAGCAACGGTAACCTTATCATGTGGGTATTATTTTCAGTCACTGGCGTAATCTGAAACTAGCACTCCGATTCCATGCCATGTTGGTCGTGACAATATCGTCCCTTTAAAAGATAATGTGACCTAACGCATTGTGTTTTCTACCATGAACTATACCATGAGCGCAATAGCGTGTTACGACTCATTCGTTCACACGTACAATCAAGAACTGCAAACCACACAAGCCCAACATCACAAGACTGGAAGACCGCACAATTAAGACCCTCAGCCAAGATTCATCGATCTACATTCTCAACACACGCTGACAAAGGAAACACAACTATCATCTCGGACCGCGCAGAATACACACAAAAAACTAAGACATCCTCAACACAGATACATGCAGCAAATTAACCAAGAACACGATCCCAGCTATCCAAAAAAGAGTCGCCAGCAAGCTCATGTCACTGAACCGTACTTCAGCCATACCAACTCCACTGTATCGCCCATCCTGTTCGACCTGCCCAAGCTTCTTCGGGCAGCCCAAGATTCAGAGGTCCGGCAAACCCCCTCCGATAATATCATCCAGGGGTTCTCCTACATACAACTTAACTCGTCATCTCACCAGTATCCTGCGCCCCCCTTGTTGGCCAAGCTTCACAAGGACAGAAAATACCCTGCAAGTCGACCTGGTGTTTACCGCATTACCTGTGAAAGTATACATCGGCAGAGACCTTCCAACAAGGAACCTTCCAACTCAAAGAACACAAAGCCCATGGGAGAAGAGGGGAAATAGACAAGTCAGCCATCATCAAACACGCATACAACAAGAACCACACTCATCGCTCCAGTCAAGAATTGGTACCACCGCCACATGAGGGAAGCCATAGAAATCAACAAGCACAACACAGTACCATAAGACATTAGTTTCAACATCAGTAGCATCTGGCAAACAACTCTCCAAAAGAGCCAACCATCCACCATGAACACCAACACAACTGACACACTCCACTGAACATCACCCACAGACAGCCGACACACTTCACTGAGCACCAATCACAGCAGCTCCCGCCTACAGCAAGATCCTCCAACGCAAGATATAAAGCTACTGCACTCTTCACTTTCTTCAGTCTTCTGATGACGACGAGAGCAGACTAGTCGAAACGTTGAGAACAAACCAACCGGCTCTTCTCAGAGCATTACTTCTTCCAATAATATAATGCGCCTTGAGCACCACTTAGTTGGTGGATACGTGCGCTATATAAGTCCACACATTATTATTATTATTTCAAGAAGAGATTATTACATGGTGTACCCGAAATAACTCAATAGTAAGCTGCATCTACAAATACATGTTTTAATCCTGTATATAGAGAGAGCCCAAGTTACCACACCGTGTTAAGAAAACCACCCGACCATTTGCGTCATAGAACAAAAATGAAACAAAGAATGTGTAGAACCAGCTGCCATACTGCAATGAGATTGTGTCAGATCTCACTCCTAACTCGTAGACATATGGGCAATCCATGGTTACTCACGTTACATTGAGGTATTGGGCCTGCTCTTAATGCCATCACGTTTATATTTCACTCATAATTCTATTCACAGAAGTTGCATTGTACCTAGACGATGCTCAGCACAAAAAATAATGTCAGAAATTTGTTATGTATGCTGTATAAGAGAAAAATGCCGGTTACTCACGTTAAATTTTTCAGACATGCATAAAATGTAGATTTTTCTCTCATCTATCATACATAATAGCAAATTCTTATTTTGTGCTGAGTATATAAAGGTCTGGGAATAATGCAACTTTTTACTGTGATAAACCAGTGATGAGTGAAATATATATGATGGCATTAAGAGTGGACCCAAAACCTCAAAAGTGTAACGTGAGTAAACATTGAATTGCCCATATTTGCCTCATGAATAATAGCCGAGTTCACCAGCTGGGGGATTTGAAGAACAAAAACATTCATCTTGTAAAGCTGAATGGGAAAACAGACCAGACAGAGACATAATCCATACATTTATATTTCATCAAATATACATTATTTTGCTCACGTCTCGCTTTGCACTGACGAAATAACACGCTTCATAAAACATATCAATCTCTAAGTTCAGTTGACAGTGAATGAACAACGTTAGAGCGCTCAGTTGAATTTCAATTCTACAACAGTCGGCCAGCGAGATGGAATATAAATGACTTGAGTTGGTACATTATACTAGGCTGGGAAAATGACTTGAGGAACCCCCAGAAACCACTGCAAACTGCCATCTGAAACCCACGGGCTCATGAGAAGAATACACTCGGGGATAGAGACCGAATATGGCTCATACCCATAAGCTATATATGATAAATATGCATGCATAATCGGAAATATTAACATTGTAGTCTTATATAGCGTTGAAATATATCACGATTTGATACTCTATAGGCGCTTAATTTACATCATTACCCCCTGGTCATTAGGCTAGTGTCAATTCTTAAACTTCCTTAGCTCCCTGGGAAGTGCATACACAGCTCTGTGCTCAACATTACCCTGTCAGATACCCATATTAAATATCATAACGATGCAACCCTTCTTCACCACATATCCCCATGACCAAGCTACAATGGCCCGGCCAAATCTCGCTGGGCCCCCGGCTATGGAACGCCACAGCTGCCTTCGGTGCCCATATCGCTTCATTCGGCCGATTCACCATTTCATTCGGCCGATTCACCATTTCATTCTGCTACTCATCATTTCATTTGCCCAATCATCATTTCATTCGGCTAGTCTTCATTTCGTTTGCCTTTTCGTCATTTCATTCGGCTAGTCGTCATTTCATTCGGCCATTCACCATTTCATTTGCCCAATCATCATTTCATTCGGCTAGTCTTCATTTCATTCGGCTATTCACCATTTCATTTGCCCAATCATCATTTCATTCGGCTAGTCTTCATTTCGTTCGGCTTTTCATCATTTCATTCGGCTAGTCATCATTTCATTCGGCTATTCACCATTTCATTTGCCACCAAGATCAAGCTAGCCGCGGATTCAACCGCGGATTCAGCCGCGGATTCAGCTGCAGGTTTTCTCACGGATTTAACCGGATCGGGTCAGTTTAAAAACTGGATAGATGTAAATTTAAAACCCACGATCAGGTTGGTCCAGTGCGTGTGAATACTGCACTCAATACGGTACGTTTCCACACGGCCGGGCGCAGGCGAAATGAAATGATGATTGCGCCCAGCCTCTGTCGTTAAAAGCGTAATCTTATAACGCCAAAACCACGATATTTTAATTTTTTAATTTTTTTTTAATATATAAAAGCAACTGTGAACAATAGCCACATCAGTAAATGACTAAACAGGTCATCTGATAGGCCAATCAAATGGTTCACTGCAGACCAGAGTGAAAAAAATGCCCTAAGGTGAAATGTCATCTCCATAATTCGTTAACAAAAATTAACAAAAATTAACATTATAGGGGGCACAAATTGTTTTAACTTTTGATGAGTTGGTCACAAATACTCTGCATTGTGTAACTATACACGGCATATACCGGCGGCGATAATGGTACATATTCTAGCGTCACTTTAATTATGACCAACTCGTCAAAAGTTAAAACAATTTGTGCCCCCTTTAATGTTAATTTTTGTTAATTTTTGTTAATGAATTATGAAGTTGACATTTCAACTTAGGGCATATCGTGGTTTTGGCTTGATACGATTAATATTTCATAATTAAAGGGACTCTAGAATATGTATCATTATCGCCGGTATATGCCGTGTATTATATTACACAGTTAAACAAAGCTGAGTAATTGTGACCAACTCGTCAAAAGTTAAAACAATTTGTGCCCCATTTAATGTTATTTTTTGTTAACTTTTGTTAACGAATTATGGAGATGACATTTCACCTTAGGGCATATCGTGGTTTTGGCGTTATAAGATTACGCTTTTAACGACAGGGGCTGGGCGCAATCATCATTTCATTTCGCCTGCGCCCGGCCGTGTGGAAACGTACCGTATTGAGTGCAGTATTCACACGCACTGTACCAACCTGATCGTGGGTTTTAAATTTACATCTATCCAGTTTTTAAACTGACCCGATCCGGTTAAATCCGTGAGAAAACCTGCAGCTGAATCCGCGGTTGAATCCGCGGCTAGCTTGATCTTGGTGGCAAATGAAATGGTGAATAGCCGAATGAAATTATGAAAAGCCGAACGAAATGAAGACTAGCCGAATGAAATGATGATTGGGCAAATGAAATGGTGAATAGCCGAATGAAATGAAGACTAGCCGAATGAAATGATGATTGGGCAAATGAAATGGTGAATGGCCGAATGAAATGACGACTAGCCGAATGAAATGACGAAAAGGCGAACGAAATGAAGACTAGCCGAATGAAATGATGATTGGGCAAATGAAATGATGAGTAGCCGAATGAAATGGTGATATAGCAGAATGAAATGGTGAATCGGCCGAATGAAATGGTGAATCGGCCGAATGAAATGGTGAATCGGCCGAATGAAATGGTGAATCGGCCGAATGAAGCGATATGGGCACCGAAGGCAGCTGTGGCGTTCCATACCCGGCCCCCGGACAATGTTGACTCTCATTGCGCGGTCTGTGCTCCGGCTGGAGATAACAACATTGGTGGGGGAGCGGGGGTGGGGAGGGGATGTGGGGAGCGGGGAGCGGGGGACAGGGGATGGTATGTTTATTGTCACGTGTCCCAACTATTTTGGCTGGGATTGTCTGAATTTTCTCTTAGTTTATCTATGAAGCCGTGACCAGACGTAGACAAACCACAGTCTTTGTCTTTGTCTCAGGGACAATACATTGAAGCAGGGGGACAGGGGAGGGTATGTTTATTGTCACGCGTCCCAACCATTTTGGCCAGGATTGTAGCTAAAGATCACATGTAACATAGTCTGGTCCCTTGCCTATATGAATTGCGCATGCGATCCATCTCTTTAATCTTATTATTTTTGCGTCACGGGGAATCCGACAAAGAGGGTTGCTAGGTTATGTTTATGTGAATCCTTAAGTTACCGTCTTTCCTTAACCAGCTATACCTGTTTCCTTTAGTAGAAATAAGTCATTTCACGCACAAACTGTGGAATTGAGGAGTTAATATTCCTATACGTGAATAAATTATTAACGACTATTCATATCTGGTCAAATACTGTTACCAAGGGAATAAATTTGTCTTGTTTGAAGGCTGGTTAACTTCACCTACAAGAAAAATCGAAGTGTACTGATGATTAGCATTTAAACGACCAGTGAAATAGTGAAGCGCACGGAATATGCACGTCTTTCAATGTAGTTACCCGTTGTTCTTACCGAGTACCACAATACCATTGTGTAGCCAGAGGCAAACAGACGGAAATTGGCACTCGTTCGTGTCAGGGGCAAATGCAATTTGTTACCAACTGTGAGACAGCTTGAACATAATTCATATAATTGATGCCGAATAGGTAGAAAGTGTCCCAGAACACGTTTGGTGCGTGGGCTTTATTTACAGATTAATAGAACTGATTACTTATAGTAAGTGTTACAAGATAAACCAAAATGTCACCTTCATAAGCCTATGGGCATTCTATATCCATGCACATGTACACCGGTAATGTTTGCACAGATTATTACACAGATTATATACAAGAACAAAACAATTTAAAACGTGTCCCTATGCCTGCTTGTGTTTGACGCAATATGGTATTAACTTCCAGGTCATCAATTTATTGGATTTTTTCAACTCTCAATCCGTGCTATGTTTTGGCTGAAGGCCACTGTACATTCCTAATAAAAGGTCATTATTGTATGGTGTTGCACCCATACATTATGAAGATCAAGAAATATTTTCGAGAAATTGATTATAGGTCCTGTAGGGCCAACAAATCATAATAATGAAAAGTCACAATTTTCGACCTCAAAATAATCACTACATTAAGCACTTCGAAAGGAATGGTTTATTAGGACGATTGGTTCCATTCCTAATTTCACATCAAGAAAGCTTTTAGATAATATGTTTTTAAAGGGACAATATCGTCACGATCAACAGGGCATGGAATCGGAGGTATAGTTTTTGATTAACTCGGTGACTGATAATAATACCCCGCATGATAATATCATTAATGTCATATTGTCCCTTTGATCCACCTTAAAACGAGTTCTGTCAGTGACAACTCATTAAAGTTGGATATTACTTGTAAAAAGTGTTGAAATAAGATTATATCACCTGTGAATTTACCGGTCATTATCTTTTTTCATCGGAAGAATGCTATTTCACTTGAGGAAAGGAAAATAAACTCTTTAAAATAAAACACATTTCCCAAAATAATCATGAGAAGAATGGTTCTACAATAAAGTATGTCCAACTGCTGTTAAACCGCGCTTCAGACAACTGTCTTTTGAAATATCTCACTTGATTTGTTTTCCTTTCTGACAGGATATTGCTTATATAGGAACTCCAAACGGTTGATTTAGCTTCTAGAGTCATATGCTCTATAGATATACTGACTTTTTCCAACCCTAAACCAGTCATATTTTCATAGGATTTTTCCAGGATATCTCTTGAAACCTCATAAATAACACCTTTTCTCAGGCGTAAAATACACCTGCTTCTCATACAGCCAATCTATACGTAGGCCTGATGGTGTTCGCAAAGGTTTGATATATCAGATACCGTCTTCATCAGTAGGGTCGATACCGGTATTCATTTAGAGAGCGGACTTTCGTCTCAGCTGATCTCATCAACAAATAGCTGTTTGGATTCAGTGCAAACAGGGAGGTGGTAACGGCATAATCTTTGGGGGTGTGGAAGCCAATTTGCCGACTGACTTCAGCAGGGAAAAATGTGAACACCTTCAAAATCGCTGGACGAGAGGGGGGGGGGGTCGGTGTGAGAAATTTACCCAGAGCCTGCTTCAATGGTTTGATTTGATGGTTTAATTGTGGATTGAGGCAAGCAGTGAGGGGCCTATATCCGTTCTATATACATCGCAGCCGTTTACAGGTGAAAATTGCACCGAGTCACCGAGTTAAAAGGCATTTTGCTGCGCCATGAACGTATACCGGCACGCGTATTTTTCCCCCAGGACGAACGTGGGCAATTTTTGAAAAAAATATCTTTAAAATAAAATTGTGAAAAGACAACAAGTTTTTAATAATGGAGTGTCGTGGCCGAGCGGTCTAGCTTACCGGACTCAAGTTCTGGTGTTAGCAGCAGAATGTGGGTTCGAATCCCGGCCGTGACACTTGTGTCCTTGAGCAAGACACTTAACCATAATTGCTTCTCTCCACCCAGGGTTTAAATGGGTACCTGTGAGGGCAGAGTTGGTTGATTAGCCCTATATGCGCTGTAATGGCAGCAATTGAGCTGTATACTCCCCAGGGAGCTGATATGGTTTCAGGAATGATTTACGAGCTTGATGAGCCTTATGAGCAGGGGTAATAATATAATGCGCCTTGAGCAACACTCAGTTGGTGGATACGTGCGCTAATATAAGTCCACACATTATTATTATTATTATTTCATAGAAATTGCCCACGTTCGTCCTGGAAAAAAAATACGTTACCGGTAGTCATATAGCTGCAGAGGCTCACTGAATGATAAAAAAATGTTATTTTAAATACAAATCAAAAATGTTGCTTCTCATCCTCTTCCCTACCTTCTTCAAAGTATCACATCCTTTTCGATCTTTTAGAACAACAAGCTGGACTAAATATTAACTATATAATGATGAGGTGATTTTCATTTACAATTTAATTTTGTATTATTATTATTTATTATTTGTTTTTACAGCTATTCCCTGGTAACTATTAACATTGTTGAATGGATCCATAAGCATAACACGACTCTCTACTGGAGACAGATACTTATTAATACGTTAACAGCACACTCATGCGTCGACGCGCGCCCATGCAGTCATACAGAAAACTTTAATAAAAAAATAATAAAAATTACATCGTTTGAACAAAAAAAAATTATAACATTGGCTGAATTGAGTTAATTCTCCACATTTCATCACTTCTGTCAATCTCTTCATCCCAAAATCTTGTTGTGCCTGAAACAATTCTACTTCAGTGCTTTTATTTAAAAACAAAATATGTCTGTCAAGGAATTTAGAAAAAACATAAGCTTTACTCTGGGCGCTAAAAAATAATAAAATGAAAATACCCGATAGCAGAGACATGGAATTACGTACTTTTTGATGTTATCACATCTCCAGAAATCATCACTGTCTCTATTCTTCAGGAGGAGCACAGTCAATTTCAAGACCGATATTTCGCAGGTAATTCTGGTTTTGCAGCTCACCAAAAGCCTCTTTTAAACCGGCTAAATCGATCCTGCTGCCAGATCATTCATGACCTCTGACCTTCTTTAAATCATTTGCACTCTCCTGTGGGGTACCAAGTCCTTGTCCGAGTATATAAATTTATCTATGGTTTAAGTGTCAGTGCGTCTTTAGCAGGTGTTGGGCTGTGCTTGATGGACGTGCATGCCGCGCCGAATGGGTTGGGGTATTATCACGTGATTTAATCACGTGTTGCCATTTATGTTGGCCTACTCCCCCCCACTCCTTTCAAAATCAAATGTAAATTTACAGTAAGTATGTACACTTCCATCGTTCATGTGCCCACTTTGCCAGCCTAGAAATACACGGATACTGTAAAACGGAAAAGTATTGATACGATAGAACTGAACGAGAGGGTCATCATGGGGATAAGAAAATGGTGAAAATAGTCGTACCTCCTGACTCTTTTATATAGCAGCGTGCATCTTGCGCCAACGACGCGGTACCTGACTATCTGTGTGATATCGAGATGGGCAGACTTCCACGTCACTACAAACCGCCCTGTATGTACATAACGTTTGCTCCGGCACGAATAAAACTGAAGCATTTTTAGAATCATGCTCGTGTAAACAAAATCAAAAATATGGAAGCTCTGGAAGGCTCACGTGATTTTATCTCGCATCAGACAAATAGATAAACTGAGTAGACTAGGGCTGTGCCAGGTATCCGAATACCCGACCGAAACGGTCATTACCCGGTTCCATTTTTCGGTTCCAATTACCCGTAAATGACTTTTAAAAATTCGGACTTAACATTTGAGCGGTGCGAACAGAAATCTGTGACTCTTGAACAATGCAATGTTTACACTTTTACAGACAATTATCTTTAAATTCAAGAGATAATAATAATAATAATAATGTGTGGATTTATATAGCGCACGTATCCACCAACTAAGTGGTGCTCAAGGCGCATTATATTATTATCCCTGCTCATAAGGCTCATAAATCATTCCTGAAACCATCTCAGCTCCCTGGGGAGTATACAGCTCAATTGCTGCCATTTCTAGCGCATATAGAGCAAACCAACTCTGCCTTCACAGGTACCCATTTAACCCCTGGGTGGAGAGAAGCAATTATGATTAAGTGTCTTGCTCAAGGACACAAGTGTCACGGCCGTGATTCGAACCCACATTCTGTTGCTAACACCAGAACTTGAATCCGGTAAGCTAAACCGCTCGGCCACGACACCTCACAATAAAGAAAAGGTCGATTTAAGTATGGTATCCTCTGTATTATAAAAGTAAATTTGTTACCATTTACAGTACATGAAAATGAAAACGGGTATCCGGGTATCCAAAGTTTCCTGATTTCGGGTATCCGGTTCCAAAAATATCCGAAAATCGGCTGAGCTACGCTAGAGTGGATTTGATCCCACAGCATGTTTGCACTGCGCAATATCACACGATCCTGAATCCTAAACACACCCATAAGCAACTTGTTCGCCCACAGGCGGATAGCAATGGATTTTAGATGGGTAGTACACGATCTGACGGCATTTAGTGTGGAGCCTGGGGAACACGTGCCCCCCCCCCCACAAATTTCCAGTGCCCCCCCCCCCCCGGTGCTCCCCCCCCCCGGTACTCCCCCACGAAAAATCCTCATAGTGCCCCAAAAAACAGAAAAGAAAAAGAAAAGGGAAAAAAAACATACCCCCTGGGCCACCCCACTGAAAAGCAATGCCCCCTTGTGTCCCCCCACTGAAAAAGTCCTGGCTACGCCGCTGTATACCTGGTACCTCCGTACCTCAGTAAATTATTCATCCAAACGTTTGATGTGTTAAAACGTTGTTACATGCATTATAGTATTAAGATGAATTAGTTTTAAATATTTTGTTTCCTCAAAATAATTGTATTTTTTGAAGTAACCAATCAGCGTCTAGTAGTTATTATGAGAACGAAGTAGACCCTGGGGACGAGGTTGGGTGTATGTCTCGCAACTTCATGCATACTGTACTTTGAACGTCTTGGTACCAAACACTGACTAGTCTAACCACGGACTCTCTGATCTGTCGTAGTATTCCAAACGATTGATCGAAAATTAAGGTAACATTTACATGTAGTTGGCCTATCTTCGAAAGACCCTATGCTATAAATAGTAATGGTATCTTTTATTTCACACTAGCGGGATGCCGCGCTTCGCGCGGCACCCGCTAGGTGTGGGTGATGTGTGAGTATTAAATGTTGCGGGTTTTGTGCCGACTTCTTTGCTGGTTTATGTAATGTAATATGGGGTAACGGGGTCTAATTTGCAGGGGGCACTCAAGGGTCATCATTTTCTAGAATGAGCTTGGTGATTGGTTAATTTTTGAGGGGGGGCCCATGTAAAAAGTCAAAGTGACATAACACAACAGCGCCCTCGGGTTTTTAACATGGTAGGACAGTGAATATTGAATAAATAAATGTACTGAAAAGAAATACATGTACACAGAAAACGGGTATCCTAGTATTTTCGTACAGTTCAGACACAGATATGTGCACAAATGTCTCTTTTGGAAATTGATTGCATGGCCCGTTCAAGTCATGAAAAAGGGGAAATAAATATGAATAATATTAAATTTGCAGATGAAATCTGCACTGTTTCCTGAGGCCCCCACCCCTTAATATAAAATAGGACGCAGTTTGAGTTTAAATTGTTGCCATGGCGCTGTAGGTTTTAAAACCTTTTAAAATATTCAAAATTGGGAGAAAAGATTCTGAAATTGTTTTGTGTGAGAAATGTCCTGAAACCTAAGTGCATAAGCTGTTGTGATTGTCAGATCTGAAATCGTTTTATATTACCTCAAAGTTGAAAGACTGATGGTATCTACACTGGCAATTGTGAAATCATTTTGGGCTTTTCTAACAGTTCAAGTTCTACTTATGTATGTAAAATCAAAGGTCAGAGTCCCTATTTCATCGGTTGAAAATTGTTTTCACAAATCAGCAAGCTGAGGAATACAGAACTGCTATAAAAATATATATTATAACATAGGGCCTATATTATAATATATCTTATAATATATATTATATGAATCTGGGACTGAGAAATAATTTAAATTGTGTTAAACTTTACTGTGAAAATGCAGTGAACTCTCCAAAAAGACATGAATCTGGGACTGAGAAATAATTCACATTGTGTTAAGAAATTATTTGAAAGTGCACTGAACTCTCCATAGACTTTGTACACAATCGAGGACATGGCGTCTGGATACTACAGGCTTTCAAAAGTACATCAACAAAGAGTCGAGTCGACACACCGACGTCATTACCGACCAATCAGGAGGTCCGTCTGAAACAGAGAATCAGACATTTCGCAACGTGGCAGTTCGGTACTGTTCGTGGTATGTGGCACCCGGCCTCCTCGACCAACGCTCACCGAAAGCCGCGGAGTAACCCAACCAATGTTGCTCATGTTGATTAAAAATGTTTACGGATGTTTGGTATTTTATTGTTTTATTATCAAACAACAAAAACAACAAACATTCCAAACGTGTGTTGTAAATGTTGATGAAAATTTTCTTTTGAGCACAAAGGTCACGTGTAGGTACGGAGTTCATTGATGAAAAATAAGACCAATCAGGGGGTCCGTCTGAAACAGCCAACCAGACATCTCGAACCACAGCAGTCAGGAGTGTTCGCCTCATCTGGCACCCGCCCGACCCCTCGATCACCGAGGATAGCCGCGAAGTCACCCGACCAAGCTTAACGATCATTGCGGGTGTCCGGCTGCCGTTGCACGCAATCCACGCAATCGCGGGTAGACGTCGGAACACCAACAACGCAGACCCCAACCCACGGGTACCCCGAAATTGACCCCAGGACGCATCAATTCAGCAGGGTGCGGGCGCCAGTTGACGCGAAACATGGCGGCGCCCTGAAAAAAACATGGCGGCGCCCTGAAAAAAACATGGCGGCGCCCTGAAAAAAACATGGCGGCGCCCTGAAACAAAGATGGCGGCGCCCTGAAACAAAGATGGCGGCGCCCCGTGTTTGCACTAACAAAGATGGCGACTTAACGATCATTATAGTATAGATAACCACTTTATTAAGATTTCCCTGCCATGCCCCGATTGCTAACCAAATGTTTTAAAAAGATACAATCTAATTGTTCAGAACCTGTGTCAATAGGTTTGATTACCATTTTAAATCTTGGCACTCGATACTTCCGATAAGTGTCTGGAAGTTCCGTAGCCTATTCTTACAAACTGTGTGTGGTTTTGGGGTGGTAATGTTGCATAGTCAATTTAGTCCGCCCTCGGACATTTGAACATAAACTTTCAAAGAGCGAAATCACAGTGCTTTATTTGCTTAGTAAAATACGCATCCTATAAAAAAGGTATAAATCTATAGATCAAGGATTATGCAAACGAAAATATATCGCTTCTGTTCCCATGTTATTTTATTGTCTTATTAAAGTTCAATTTATTTATATAATAATTATGTATACCTCACTGAAATCTAAACCTAATTTAGCTTCACTAAATGGTCAGTGATGCACGTCAAAATCCTTCTTAGTTACGGAACTCAAAATCAAGCGTGTACAGATGCGTACATGAGTCGGAGAAGATTTGGTCTTTACCGTAGGGACATTGATGTTAGGTATGAGAGTAATGTAATAATGAATCATCTCTATAAAGGGAAGATACAATTTTTTTTTTACAGGAGTATACAAATAGCAAATTATCATCTTTAATAATACATCTAGTGTTAGCCTAAATTGGTACAAAGTTGGTACAAGTATATCATCCCAAGAGATTAAGACATCTGAAATGCTTCCACCCTAGAGAGAAACAAAGGGTATTGTTTTGTCGAATTTCAAAACGTTACCGTCCATCAACGTTTTAAAAGCATAAAGGCATATAGGCCTATCAGAGTTTTTCGTCACTTTCTCAAACACTTGCCATCTATTGTGATGAAATGTTCACATGCTTGTCAGATGATTTTGTCGAAAATCTTGAGGGTTGAAATGAACGCAGGGCCTATGTTTCTATATAAAATACCAATATTGTACCCATATTGGCACAACAATGGATTAGAATTCTCATTTAACAGTGATCACAGATTTACATCAAACTTCGTTTGTGTAAAGTTGTTGGTGTATCAACCATAGGCCTAACTTGAAATTGTTCTGTTTGAGGTGACATCTTAAGTTTAAAAAAAATAATGATAACAATAAGTATTTACCAACTAAATTAGATCAATAATCCACTATAACATGAATACAGAGGTTGTATTTGCCGATCGAAAAGTCTGAGAGCGTTTTCACTCTTTCCATTAACGACACAGATATAAGCTGAAACTACCACAGGATGGTCAATTATTCATCTTAAATAAAATAAGTATTTGTAGACACACAGTTGTAGAAGAAGTTTTGCTGTAACATTAATACCAATGCTATATAATTATTCCTTTTAGAATGGAGTAGAAAAGATAAATAACTCTCTGAAGAGGCATTAAAAGAGCAATGACCGTGTTATGATTACGGGAAGAAGAACAGTCCACTGGTCTAAAAATCTAAACAGGATTGGATGGCAAATTTACGGGGCATCATAATTATAGCCTTGCTATACTTAAGTCGCGTCACGTGATCAGGGATCATGAGATCAGGCTCGTATATCAATCAAGCTCGTATATTGCCTGACAGTCTTTTAATCCCTCGCCGAGTACCAGGGATGATGCCCTAATGTACAGCACAGGGAAAGTACATACCTGTATAAAGTGCATACACTCAGATATTAATCAATTCAGAAAGTCGTTTTAAAAACAAGATACAACATACGAGCAAGTTTACTCTATGAATCAATTATATAGAGACGATACAATAAACAATCAAAATGTGAATGTCTCAGCTTATTATGTTTATGTCGTTAACAAGAAAATAAAATGATAAATGAACTGAAAATAAGTAACGACTGTTTGCTGTGACACCATAAAAATGTGAATGTCTCAGCTTATTATGTTGTGTCGTCAACAAGAAAATAAAATGATAAATGAACTGAAAATAAGTAACGACTGTTTGCTGTGACACCATAAAAATGTTTATGTCGTTAACGAGAAAAAAATGAGTTAATGATAAATGAACTGAAAATAAGTAACGACTGTTTGCTGTGACACCATAAAAATGTGAATGTCTCAGCTTATTATGTTTATGTCGTTAACGAGAAACAAATGAGTTAATGATAAATGAACTGAAAATAAGTAACGACTGTTTGCTGTGACACCATAAAATGTGAATGTCTCAGCTTATTATGTTTTTGTCGTTAACGAGAAACAAATGAGTTAATGATAAATGAACTGAAAATAAGTAACGACTGTTTGCTGTGACATCATAAAAAAATCTCTTTTAATTAGTACATGTAATTAGTTCTGAAAAGAACTCGACGTTTCAATCAGTATGCTCTGATCGTCTTCAGGATCGTCTTCAGGAGAACTGAAAATAATTGGCAATGAGTTCACATTTCTTTAAAATGACCGCATCTCTGACAAAGTTATTTCTCAGGAAGATTGATGACATCAACTTTACGCCGGGTAAGTTTTACAAGCATGTATCCTTATATCCTTTAAACGGATTCATTTGGGATGAAAAGATTACGAAGCATCTTATATCACATCATGATAAGCGCCTGATGGATTATGGGATAGTACTACAGCGTGTTAAATCCTTCGCCGACTATACCAGGGGTTTTGACTAGATCTCTGATTCGTGCAGAGGTAAGTACTACTACTACTACTAGGCACCTCAACTCAACTCAGTTACGTCAAATCCATCAATTTAAAACTAGCCATTTTATAAAGTTGCTTTTAAAGGGAAGATACAACACTGGCAATGTTGGCAAAACTGCTTCTATGAGTATGTTTGCTCTCTTTGAATCAAGATATACATTAAAGGGAAGGTACAACATTGGCAATGTTGGCAAAACTGCTTCTATGAGTATGTTTGCTCTCTTTGAATCAAGATATACATTAAAGGGAAGGTACAACATTGGCAATGTTGGCAAAACTGCTTCTATGAGTATGTTTGCTCTCTTGAATCAAGATGTACATTGAAGGGAAGATACAACACTGGCAATGTTGGCAAAACTGCTTCTATGAGTATGTTTGCTCTCTTTGAATCAAGATATACATTAAAGGGAAGGTACAACATTGGTAATGTTGGCAAAACTGCTTCTATGAGTATGTTTGCTCTCTTTGAATCAAGATATACATTAAAGGGAAGGTACAACATTGGCAATGTTGGCAAAACTGCTTCTATGAGTATGTTTGCTCTCTTTGAATCAAGATAATAATTGAAGGGAAGATACAGCATTGGCAATGTTGGCAAAACTGCCTCTATATGAGTATGCTTACTCTCTTTGAATCAAGATATACATTGAAGGGAAGGTACAACATTGGCAATGTTGGCAAAACTGCTTCTATGAGTATGTTTGCTCTTTTGAATCAAGATAATAATTGAAGGGAAGGTACAGCATTGGTAATGTTGGCAAAACTGCCTCTATATGAGTATGCTTACTCTCTTTGAATCACGATATATATTAAAGGGAAGATACAACACTGGCAATGTTGGCAAAACTGCTTCTATGAGTATGTTTGCTCTTTTGAATCAAGATAATAATTGAAGGGAAGGTACAGCATTGGTAATGTTGGCAAAACTGCCTCTATATGAGTATGCTTACTCTCTTTGAATCACGATATATATTAAAGGGAAGATACAACACTGGCAATGTTGGCAAAACTGCTTCTATGAGTATGTTTGCTCTTTTGAATCAAGATAATAATTGAAGGGAAGGTACAGCATTGGTAATGTTGGCAAAACTGCCTCTATATGAGTATGCTTGCTCTTTGAATCACGATATATATTAAAAGGAAGATACAACACTGGCAATGTTGGCAAAACTGCTTCTATGAGTATGTTTGCTCTTTTGAATCAAGATAATAATTGAAGGAAGGTACAAGCATTGGTAATGTTGGCAAAACTGCCTCTATATGAGTATGCTTACTCTCTTTGAATCACGATATATATTAAGGAAGATACAACACTGGCAATGTTGGCAAAACTGCTTCTATGAGTATGTTTGCTCTTTTGAATCAAGATAATAATTGAAGGGAAGGTACAACATTGGTAATGTTGGCAAAACTGCTTCTATGAGTATGTTTGCTCTCTTTGAATCAAGATAATAATTGAAGGGAAGATACAGCATTGGCAATGTTGGCAAACCTGCCTCTATATGAGTATGCTTACTCTCTTTGAATCAAGATATACATTGAAGGGAAGGTACAACATTGGCAATGTTGGCAAAACTGCTTCTATGAGTATGTTTGCTCTTTTGAATCAAGATAATAACTGAAGGGAAGGTACAGCATTGGTACGGTAATGTTGGCAAAACTGCCTCTATATGAGTATGCTTACTCTCTTTGAATCACGATATATATTAAAGGGAAGATACAACACTGGCAATGTTGGCAAAACTGCTTCTATGAGTATGTTTGCTCTTTTGAATCAAGATAATAATTGAAGGGAAGGTACAGCATTGGTAATGTTGGCAAAACTGCCTCTATATGAGTATGCTTACTCTATTTTAATCACGATATATATTAAAGGGAAGATACAACACTGGCAATGTTGGCAAAACTGCTTCTATGAGTATGTTTGCTCTTTTGAATCAAGATAATAATTGAAGGGAAGGTACAACATTGGTAATGTTGGCAAAACTGCTTCTATGAGTATGTTTGCTCTCTTTGAATCAAGATAATAATTGAAGGGAAGATACAGCATTGGCAATGTTGGCAAAACTGCCTCTATATGAGTATGCTTACTCTCTTTGAATCAAGATATACATTGAAGGGAAGGTACAACATTGGCAATGTTGGCAAAACTGCTTCTATGAGTATGTTTGCTCTAATCAAGATAATAATTGAAGGGAAGGTACAGCATTGGTAATGTTGGCAAAACTGCCTCTATATGAGTATGCTTACTCTCTTTGAATCACGATATATATTAAAGGGAAGATACAACACTGGCAATGTTGGCAAAACTGCTTCTATGGGTATGTTTGCTCTTTTGAATCAAGATAATAATTGAAGGGAAGGTACAGCATTGGTAATGTTGGCAAAACTGCCTCTATATAAGTATGCTTACTCTCTTTGAATCACGATATATATTAAAGGGAAGATACAACACTGGCAATGTTGGCAAAACTGCTTCTATGAGTATGTTTGCTCTTTTGAATCAAGATAATAATTGAAGGGAAGGTACAGCATTGGTAATGTTGGCAAAACTGCCTCTATATGAGTATGCTTACTCTCTTTGAATCACGATACATATTAAAGGGAAGATACAACACTGGCAATGTTGGCAAAACTGCTTCTATGGGTATGTTTGCTCTTTTGAATCAAGATAATAATTGAAGGGAAGGTACAGCATTGGTAATGTTGGCAAATCTGCCTCTATATGAGTATGCTTACTCTCTTTGAATCACGATATATATTAAAGGGAAGATACAACACTGGCAATGTTGGCAAAACTGCTTCTATGAGTATGTTTGCTCTTTTGAATCTAGATAATAATTGAAGGGAAGGTACAGCATTGGTAATGTTGGCAAAACTGCCTCTATATGAGTATGCTTACTCTCTTTGAATCACGATACATATTAAAGGGAAGATACAACACTGGCAATGTTGGCAAAACTGCTTCTATGAGTATGTTTGCTCTTTTGAATCAAGATAATAATTGAAGGGAAGGTACAGCATTGGTAATGTTGGCAAAACTGCCTCTATATGAGTATGCTTACTCTCTGATCACGATATACATTAAAGGGAAGGTACAGCATTGGTAATGCCGGCAAAACTTCTTCTATGAGTACGCTTACTCTCTTTGAATCAAGATGTACATTGAAGGGAAGGTACAGCATTGGTAATGTTGGCAAAACTGCTTCTATGAGTATGTTTGCTCTCTTTGAATCAAGATATACATTAAAGGGAAGGTACAGCATTGGCAATGTTGGCAAAACTGCTTCTATGAGTATGTTTGCTCTCTTTGAATCAAGATATACATTAAAGGGAAGGTACAACATTGGCAATGTTGGCAAAACTGCTTCTATGAGTATGTTTGCTCTCTTTGAATCAAGATATACATTAAAGGGAAGGTACAACATTGGCAATGTTGGCAAAACTGCTTCTATGAGTATGTTTGCTCTCTTTGAATCAAGATATACATTAAAGGGAAGGTACAACATTGGCAATGTTGGCAAAACTGCTTCTATGAGTATGTTTGCTCTTTGAATCAAGATATACATTAAAGGGAAGGTACAACATTGGCAATGTTGGCAAAACTGCTTCTATGAGTATGTTTGCTCTCTTGAATCAAGATGTACATTGAAGGGAAGATACAACACTGGCAATGTTGGCAAAACTGCTTCTATGAGTATGTTTGCTCTCTTTGAATCAAGATAATAATTGAAGGGAAGATACAGCATTGGCAATGTTGGCAAAACTGCCTCTATATGAGTATGCTTACTCTCTTTGAATCAAGATATACATTGAAGGGAAGGTACAACATTGGCAATGTTGGCAAAACTGCTTCTATGAGTATGTTTGCTCTTTTGAATCAAGATAATAATTGAAGGGAAGGTACAGCATTGGTAATGTTGGCAAAACTGCCTCTATATGAGTATGCTTACTCTCTTTGAATCACGATATATATTAAAGGGAAGATACAACACTGGCAATGTTGGCAAAACTGCTTCTATGAGTATGTTTGCTCTTTTGAATCAAGATAATAATTGAAGGGAAGGTACAGCATTGGTAATGTTGGCAAAACTGCCTCTATATGAGTATGCTTACTCTCTTTGAATCACGATATATATTAAAGGGAAGATACAACACTGGCAATGTTGGCAAAACTGCTTCTATGAGTATGTTTGCTCTTTTGAATCAAGATAATAATTGAAGGGAAGGTACAGCATTGGTAATGTTGGCAAAACTGCCTCTATATGAGTATGCTTACTCTCTTTGAATCACGATATATATTAAAGGGAAGATACAACACTGGCAATGTTGGCAAAACTGCTTCTATGAGTATGTTTGCTCTTTTGAATCAAGATAATAATTGAAGGGAAGGTACAACATTGGTAATGTTGGCAAAACTGCTTCTATGAGTATGTTTGCTCTCTTTGAATCAAGATAATAATTGAAGGGAAGATACAGCATTGGCAATGTTGGCAAAACTGCCTCTATATGAGTATGCTTACTCTCTTTGAATCAAGATATACATTGAAGGGAAGGTACAACATTGGCAATGTTGGCAAAACTGCTTCTATGAGTATGTTTGCTCTTTTGAATCAAGATAATAATTGAAGGGAAGGTACAGCATTGGTACGGTAATGTTGGCAAAACTGCCTCTATATGAGTATGCTTACTCTTTGAATCAACGATATACATTAAAGGGAAGATACAACACTGGCAATGTTGGCAAAACTGCTTCTATGAGTATGTTTGCTCTTTTGAATCAAGATAATAATTGAAGGGAAGGTACAGCATTGGTAATGTTGGCAAACTGCCTCTATATGAGTATGCTTACCTCTTTGAATCACGATATATATTAAAGGAAGATACAACATTGGCAATGTTGGCAAAACTGCTTCTATGAGTATGTTTGCTCTTTTGAATCAAGATAATACATTGAAGGGAAGGTACAACATTGGTAATGTTGGCAAAACTGCTTCTATGAGTATGTTTGCCTCTTTGAATCAAGATAATAATTGAAGGGAAGATACAGCATTGGCAATGTTGGCAAAACTGCCTCTATATGAGTATGCTTACTCTCTTTGAATCAAGATATACATTGAAGGGAAGGTACAACATTGGCAATGTTGGCAAAACTGCTTCTATGAGTATGTTTGCTCTTTTGAATCAAGATAATAATTGAAGGGAAGGTACAGCATTGGTAATGTTGGCAAAACTGCCTCTATATGAGTATGCTTACTCTCTTTGAATCACGATATATATTAAAGGAAGATACAACACTGGCAATGTTGGCAAAACTGCTTCTATGAGTATGTTTGCTCTTTTGAATCAAGATAATAATTGAAGGGAAGGTACAACATTGGTAATGTTGGCAAAACTGCTTCTATGAGTATGTTTGCTCTCTTTGAATCAAGATAATAATTGAAGGGAAGATACAGCATTGGCAATGTTGGCAAAACTGCCTCTATATGAGTATGCTTACTCTCTTTGAATCAAGATATACATTGAAGGGAAGGTACAACATTGGCAATGTTGGCAAAACTGCTTCTATGAGTATGTTTGCTCTTTTGAATCAAGATAATAATTGAAGGGAAGGTACAGCATTGGTAATGTTGGCAAAACTGCCTCTATATGAGTATGCTTACCTCTTTGAATCACGATATATATTAAAAGGGAAGATACAACACTGGCAATGTTGGCAAAACTGCTTCTATGGGTATGTTTGCTCTTTTGAATCAAGATAATAATTGAAGGGAAGGTACAGCATTGGTAATGTTGGCAAACTGCCTCTATATGAGTATGCTTACCTCTTTGAATCACGATATATATTAAAGGGAAGATACAACACTGGCAATGTTGGCAAAACTGCTTCTATGAGTATGTTTGCTCTTTTGAATCAAGATAATAATTGAAGGGAAGGTACAGCATTGGTAATGTTGGCAAAACTGCCTCTATATGAGTATGCTTACTCTCTTTGAATCACGATACATATTAAAGGGAAGATACAACACTGGCAATGTTGGCAAAACTGCTTCTATGGGTATGTTTGCTCTTTTGAATCAAGATAATAATTGAAGGGAAGGTACAGCATTGGTAATGTTGGCAAAACTGCCTCTATATGAGTATGCTTACTCTCTTTGAATCACGATATATATTAAAGGGAAGATACAACACTGGCAATGTTGGCAAAACTGCTTCTATGAGTATGTTTGCTCTTTTGAATCAAGATAATAATTGAAGGGAAGGTACAACATTGGTAATGTTGGCAAAACTGCTTCTATGAGTATGTTTGCTCTTTTGAATCAAGATAATAATTGAAGGGAAGGTACAACATTGGCAATGTTGGCAAAACTGCCTCTATATGAGTATGCTTACTCTCTTTGAATCAAGATATACATTGAAGGGAAGGTACAACATTGGCAATGTTGGCAAAACTGCTTCTATGAGTATGTTTGCTCTAATCAAGATAATAATTGAAGGGAAGGTACAGCATTGGTAATGTTGGCAAAACTGCCTCTATATGAGTATGCTTACTCTCTTTGAATCACGATATATATTAAAGGGAAGATACAACACTGGCAATGTTGGCAAAACTGCTTCTATGGAGTATGTTTGCTCTTTTGAATCAAGATAATAATTGAAGGGAAGGTACAGCATTGGTAATGTTGGCAAACTGCCTCTATATGAGTATGCTTACTCTCTTTGAATCACGATATATATTAAAGGGAAGATACAACACTGGCAATGTTGGCAAAACTGCTTCTATGAGTATGTTTGCTCTTTTGAATCAAGATAATAATTGAAGGGAAGGTACAGCATTGGTAATGTTGGCAAAACTGCCTCTATATGAGTATGCTTACTCTCTTTGAATCACGATACATATTAAAGAGAATAAACAACACTGGCAAATTTGGCAAAACTTCTACTCTGAGTATGTTTTCTCTATTTAATAAAGATAATAATTGAAGGGAAGGTACAGCATTGGTAATGTTGGCAAAACTGCCTTCTATATGAGTATGCTTACTCTTTGAATCACGATACATATTGAAGGGAAGATACAGCATTGGTAATGTTGGCAAAACTGCTTCTATGAGTATGTTTGCTCTTTTGAATCAAGATATACATTGAAGGGAAGGTACAGCATTGGTAATGTTGGCAAAACTGCCTCTATATGAGTATGCTTACTCTCTTTGAATCACGATATACATTAAAGGGAAGGTACAGCATTGGTAATGCCGGCAAAACTTCTTCTATGAGTACGCTTACTCTCTTTGAATCAAGATGTACATTGAAGGGAAGGTACAGCATTGGTAATGTTGGCAAAACTGCTTCTATGAGTATGTTTGCTCTCTTTGAATCAAGATATACATTGAAGGGAAGGTACAGCATTGGTAATGTTGGCAAAACTGCTTCTATGAGTATGTTTGCTCTCTTTGAATCAAGATAACAATTGAAGGGAAGGTACAGCATTGGTAATGTTGGCAAAACTGCTTCTATGAGTATGCTTACTCTCTTTGAATCACGATATACATTAAAGGGAAGGTACAGCATTGGTAATGCCGGCAAAACTTCTTCTATGAGTATGCTTACTCTCTTTGAATCAAGATGTACATTGAAGGGAAGGTACAACATTGGTCATGTTGGCAAAACTGCTTCTGTGAGTATGCTTACTCTCTTTGAACAGAGAAATAATTTACATTTAACCACCAAATGTTTCAGCTTATACGTGTGTCACGAGAAAAGGAGTAAAAATGCATTTGGAATTTCATATTCATTCTAATGTGGAATTTAAGAAAGAACTCCTTCCGATAAACAACATTGGCAATACTTTCCCTTGGAGTAAACATGACAGCTGCTCTGACAAGTTATCACTTTGGATGATTGATAACATTACCAAGCATATTAAAACCAAGTGATGAGTTAAACAAGATCGACCATATGGTTGGACAGTTTGGTTTTAATACATGCTTCTATTTTGATTCTGATAACTTGTGGTTGCATTAACATGTTACCAGACGTGTATACTGAGAGCAGTTTCTTTCAGGACTCATTGTGTCTGTATACCTTTGTACAGGATAAGGCAAAGTCAACAATTCAGTATCAATCGACAGTCTAGACCTAAAATATGCAATATAAATAACGAGCAGTTACACACTGCAAGAAATTTAGAAAATGAAAAAAAGCAAACTGATCAGAAGTAAAAGAAAACATAAATTAAGAAAAAACAATTTAATTAAATACTTAAAGTAAGGTTTAAATTTCCACAAAAACATCAAGCCTTACGGCTTATGTGCAAGTGATACAGCAGAATATTTGATCTCCTCGTGACTGCTCGGAGGACATCACTGAAGGCGTAAACCCGAGATGCCATGCAATCTACTTTCAATTATGATTTCATAAACCTCTTGCTCAGAGCATTTAGACTGAGCGCCTGGTATCCCTCCCATCTTCCTGCGCAAATTTCCCGAGGCGCTAAAGCTATTTCAGTTTTGCAATGACCTTGCGACGACCGATACCGAAGTAAATGAGTCGAACTTTGCCACTCTGTGAAGTGATGGTTAATATCAGCAAAAAATTAATTTCCCGTTGTAAAATTTAGGCAAATAATCAACGACATTAGGTAGAATATGAGTGTTATTGGGAATTATGACAGGTGACATCACTTACTGTCGATCTATGGCCGGTAAAATCCATAATTTGTTGACAGAAGGAACCGTAGACCAATATTTAGGTTTATCGGCCTGCAACCTGCATTATTGAAGTTCCGCAAAGTTAATAAATTGTTCATTTCACCATAGAGAGATTTCACCTACATGATTGAAGGGGAAACCGTACATTTTTTAGCAACATAAGTCCTTTTCACACGAGCACCGATAACAAAGGTCCTTGGTAAGTAATGGGCGCCAGTTGTCTGTCACCTCGGTCGTTTGCGATTTTTTAACAACACTCACGCCAAAACGAACGTCCCTCGTCAAAGCTCATGATTGTGCAATCCAATATTTCACTGGTATTTTGTACCACGCGCAGAGCTTATTCACTGAACGCTTTCTCTACGTTACCAGTGGTTTTCCCGCGAAGATATACGCGTTGTGCGAAGTCAAACGTTACTTTCTCCCACATTTTGTTTTCATTTCCTTCCCATTTCCCGACAATTTGATTCTCATTTTATTATGGATATTGAATCAAGTATACTTGCAACAATTCCGACGGATTCACATAGCCCGATTTTTTACGTAAGGCCATCCAACGAGAAAAATAAACAGTTGTAAGAATTCTTCTTCTGGAATCCTTCTTTTCGACGATTTCATGGACTCAAATTCGGAATGAAATTCAAGAGAAGTAGCACGAACAAGTTATTTCTTCGGATGTCGCCAACTTGGAAGGAGGACGTACGTACAAGTTGTTTACCAACACACATCCGGGATTTATTGCAAGCTGATTCAGTGACGCGTTCTGCGCATGCGAAATGATACCGCCAAAGCAAGGGTCCCCTGTTTGGGCGCACGAAGCGTTTCACACGACCGATCGTGGCGATTTTAACATCGTTGCGATTTTTTGGAGGTCTTGATCTCTGTTATAAATAACGAGGGTCCGTGGTAATTATTTAACAAGGATTGCTTTCACACGACTGGGATTTGCTATTTTTTAACATGGATGCGATTTTTAGTCAAGGTCCCTTGTTAAAACGGTCTCGTGTGAAAGGGCCTATACATTGTACGTTCATCTCAACTCTCTTTTTATCAAGATAATAGAACTAACGTCGAGTTGTACCTCCAGTTCTTTTCAGAACTAATTACTACTCAATTGAGCATTTCACATGGTGTCACCGCAATTAGTCTTACTTAATATGTGTATGCTTCTTAACTGAAAGGTGCTGAAGTTTTGTTTTTATGTTCTACAAAAAGTTCCCGTTCAGAATAACAATTTCTGACTAAAGCACTTCTTTCTGACCCAGACAAAATAACTTCTCAACATGATTGATAAACAAGTACAAACTCTAAACCAAGTAAGTTTCGACATAATACCTCGTTAAATTGATAATCTGGTAATACCAATGCTATACCTTCACTTGAAGTATTAAAAAGGGTATTTCAAATACGCTAGACTATGGGAATAAAATACGGACAAGCTTTTGATCTGCACATAAATATATATCAGAGAATTTTTGTTGTTCAAAACATTATTTACAGCATTTAAGAGTAAGTTTTTACAAGGTTGAGGCGTTCCCGAGGTAATGTATCAAAAATCCCATCGCTGTGCCACCGCCAAACATAGCCGGGACAGTGACCACGGAGAGCGCCATCATGAGGCCAAATCCGGATAGGCCGTGTCCACTGGCGGGAAAAAATGAACATAATTATACTTATATTACTTGTATACAAAATCAATGAGCATACACTAACTATAATGTCACCTTAGTCTATATTGTTATATCATTCCTAGGTATTAAAGACATTATTACCGTCAATATCTGAATTGTTTTGTTTTCATTTGCATGTTGATATTTCTTTTTAAAAAGAAAAAAACAAATACTTTGAAATTAAATAATTCACAAAATAGTTGTCAGAATCTTGGTTTAATATAATATTAATTAAACAACGCCAAAATGAATTTGTGAGAAGACCAACAATGAATTAATTACGGTAGTCCTACATATTTCCTCAAAAATTTTGCTTCTAAAGATTATATTGAGGAATGTGTCATTTTAAAGCAATTGTTTTCCTTCCTCGAGTATAATTCAAGTATAATTCATTATATAATTTTGGTTTTTTCCCTCTCTCTCTCTCTTAATAATCAACTTTTGTACAAATTTCCAAATTGCTTTTCCATAATTTATTTAGTATGTCGCAATGTGGTAATAAATGTTGGAGTGAATTGAATTGAAGTTATAGAAATGTTCCAATGATAAAGAAAACTGCTGGAAATTGCCGTTAAAATAGCAAAACACACAAGCAACAATGTTTAATGTCAATTGTTACTTGCCTCTTTTTTTTAGGACAATTGAAGTGTTTATTTACCTTGTACAACCGCCAGCCATCCGAGCTCCATACAGCATAAGGATTCCACCAAGGAACGAGGATAAGGGTGCTACACCGGCCGCTACGCCCAGGGAACCAGAGGATGTTGCCGATACATAGGCACCACCAATAGCTCCAAATATGAAAAGTACCTATCAAATGGTCACAAAATAAGTAACTGTATTCAGAGATGAAATCATGGGAAAGATGCATAATGCGACGCTACTGAGATGGCAGCTGACGTATTGATTCTTTTCTCTTGTTATTAGGCATATTTATTAATATCATTATTTATTTTTGTTACCACATTATATGGAAACTACTCGCCTATCAACATATGTTTTGTATCAAAACGCCAAGGCAAGCAAGTAAGTGTGAGATGAGACATCTTCTCAATTCAGTCCTCAAACGAAAATCGCCACTATCATGCTCTTCAGCCGCAACAGTCCGTTCTCGAGACTGTGTAATGAACAAAACATAAAGCGCGCCTCCACAGTCATGTACAAAACAGTGATGTGGCGCAGTTCTTCTAGCCTGAAGATCTAACGTCTCGCTCAGTGACGCTCGTGAATTACGCCAGATACTGGCCTTAAAGTTTTTGGGGAGATTAAATTTTAACCTTGGTTGTTAGCTAGCACGCTAGCCTTGAAGTGTGACGTCAGATCTTCAGCACAACATATCAAATGAAATCCTTTGAATGATTGATAGGTTAAAAACAGGAGACCAGTGACAGTTTTTCTAGCTTCTAAATGCCATAAGAGCAGTTGCTATTTATAGAAATGACGTAATAAACCTTACCTGCCACCAGTTATCCACCCCGTGTCTATACTGCATCAAGTAAGGCATCTTCCTCTGTAACTCCTTAGTTACCAGTAGCTGTGATAACAAGGTGCAGTAACTCTGACTTCCTCCCAGCGTGTCCCCGACCATTATTGACACTGGGATTTGAAGAAAACCTACCAAGATACCTAGAATACGGGCGAATCAAATTCCTAATAGTCAGAAGGACTGGAGCAATTGACTGTCTATTGTAATCATTGTAATGGTTACAACTCGACGGTTCGATAAGTATGCTCTGATCGTCTTCAATAGTTATTCAGTCAGTCCATCCATCCGGTTTCGTTGTGATAAATAAATATGAAATGAAATACAAAACTCACTATGCATACAAATTACATAAAAATATTATATGGGTGTAACCTGTATGACTAATCTTGTAAACTTGGTATGCACAAAAGAAATGTTAAGAAAGGTATGAAAACAAACACTGAATATATAATTAAGTCAGAATGTGACGTCAACGTTGAATATTCAATACCTGTCATGTATGGTGGCCATGCTTTCTGTGACATCAATGATTCCCCACTGACGAGATGCAATCCCTGTATGGGAAAAACAACATTGTATGAACTAAATGTCAAAATTATATTATTACTTGAAGGCAAACAACCTCAATGAAAGAGATGGTACAGCATTGCTATTGTTGACAAAACTGCTTCTAAGAGTATGCTTAGTATCTTTGAATCACGATAAACATTAAACGGCCAGTTTCATTTTCTTGTGTCATTCACAAGAAAATAGTGAAAATTTAGATATTGTGCACTCGTCCTAATGTGGAATTTACACCAAAAAAAGTACTCTTTCCTAAAATCGAGCGGGAAATTATTTCACTCTTCTTAAAAATTGGCAGAACCCAAGACAAAACAATTTCTTTTGAAGATTAGTATACCATCATGGACTTTACACTATAGTTTACATTATTATTTAACCATTTGGTTATTTTTTAAATAACCAATACCTCAATTTCGTTTAAGCATAGGGCCTAATCTATTTGTAAAAAATGCAAAAAATAATTATCAAAATCAATTGAAACTTTGTCAGTGACAAACAACATATCAGGTTCAAGATGTGCCTTGTTTATATGTTATATATTAATATACTGAATAATATGGGAAAGCGTTTATACTTTCAGAAAAAAACGTACCACACTCTTTCAATAAATGAGTTACCTCTACTTCTGTCTGCCATGGAAATAATAATTCGAACAGGAAGACAACAGATGACGTCAGAATTGCTATGGTAATGCCTAGCAACGGATACGGAATACCCAGATACCTGTCCATACTGAAAAACACAGAAACAAAGAAATTATGATTGTGGATCTTATGTTAAAGGGAGTGTATACCTTTAGTAATTACCTGATTACATGATTATTGATTTACAACCTAAAAACTTTCTTGATGTCAATTAAGTGATAGTACCAACCATCCTGATATATTATTCTCCATTTCTCTCTTTTTTTTCCTTTTTCTTTTACAAAATAAATAAATAAATAAATAAATAAATAAATAAATAAATAAATAAATAAATAAATAAATAAATAAATAAATAAATAAATAAATAAATACTTTTTAAAACTTTTTTCAAGGAAAACTTTATTTCAAAATCCTTGAAGAATACAGTATATACAGAATAAAATAATTATAATTAAATCAGAACTTGACAGTCAATTTATGAGATCAATATACATGAATTATAATTAAATCAATCAGTATAATAATTGAAACATTAAATAGCAATCAGCATGTATCAGTAATAATTAAGCGGGGAAGGTGAGGACTTAGGGAAGGGAGGGAAGGGGAAGGAGGAGTGGGGCCCACTGGCGTCTGGATGTGGGCACCTCGTGCCCACTGTCAGTAGGCCCCTGTTGGGAAATGGTCAGGCCACCGGGGTGGGCGGTGAAAAGACACCACGTCCCGCCGAGGAGGGGCGGCGACTACCCACGCCTCGGTGACCTGGGGAGGGAGGGAATAAATAAATAAAAAAATAAAAAATAAAAATACAATAAAAAATAAATAAATAATAAATACTTTTTACTTTTTCAAGGAAAAATTTTATTCAAAAAACTCCTTGAAAGACAGTATTTACAAGTATATATATTTTTTATAATCATTAGAAAGTATTTATGTTGTAATTTAAATTAACCATGTCAGTTTACCGGTAGTGTAGACAAAAAGGGTGTTATTGATTGACCACTTGTCAAGGAAAGATGAGATAGAATTGATAAGTGTGTAGTAATTAAGTTCAAGGATAATTTTATTTTTGAGGCGGTATTGCCAGACAGTGAGAGGGTCAGATTTACTGCACGTACGGTATAACCAATATATTATGTTTTTCAAGCTAATAATGAGAAAGTTTGCCAGGCGGACGGCCATTTTGTCTCGACTCTGAGCATTGGGAATGAGAGTCCAATAGGTGTCGAAACTGATAGCGAGGTTGGGAAGAAGGCGGTCGATGAGCCGATGGAGAAGACGAAGAGCAGGCTGAATGGATGGGCAAGTGATGAACAGGTGGACAATAGTGCCTCTCTCGCCGCACCACCCACAGGTGGAGGAGATGCTGGGGTTTAGATGAAGGAGGACCGGTAGTGAGGGTAAGACGTTATGTAGAAGTTTGTATTGGACGTCCCCTTCGTTCTTGGATGTTGGACACTGATAAATTGCCTTCCAAGGAACGTGGTGGGAAGGCGGAAAATAGCCAAGTCCGTGCCAGGGAGGAAGTGGAGCTGAAGGTAAGTCGTTCATTTGGTTGTAGAAACTGTACAAAGTCTTAGAGGTTGAAGAAAGGGCGTCTTTGTCGACATCTAAGAGAACCTGGCCGGGTGAAGTAGGGCGAGAGGGGACATCGCGAAGTTGAGCAGGGAGATGAAGGAATCCAGTCAAGTTGAAAAGCGTTGGGAAAGACGAAGTCAAGGACTGGTGCAGGCGAGAGAGGTCTTTACTCAGAAGACGAGATGACAAAGGACGAGAAGATGCAGAAGACAATTGGAGTTCCTGAGCTTGAAGCCACTTTCCAGTATTGATGTTGAGTAGGTTCTTGATGAGATAGATGTTGTTGTCCCAGAGTCGAGAGGCGAAAGCCGTGCCGCCCGGCAAGGGATCGATTAAAGGTGGGTAAATTACCGGTAAATTTAGGACATGGTTGATAGAGTCCGGAGGTGTTTCAATACGAGCTTCGAGGGTCAACCAGGCACGCAAGACCTCACTGTAAAAAACTGGCAAGCTGGTGAAAAATTTGGGTTCTAAGTTTAGTAGGAAAAGTTGGTAATTAAAATCTAAACGTTTATATTGACGTAAGTATACGTCCATCATCAAAAAGCAAGGGTGGGTATTAAATTGAAGGTAATGTTGTAGATGTTTGAACTTGAAAGTGAGGCTGCGTGCCTGGAGACAAGCCAGACCAAGTCCACCTTTATTACAAGACTGATGAAGAAGCGCCATAAGCAAGGAAATGAGAGTGTACAGTCTATCCATCATGAATTTAAGGAAATTAGGATTCGAGTTTCTTAACCAGTTTGCGAATCCTATGCTGCATGTTGTAGGGCACCAGGGAACTATTCTTTAAGGGCCTCAGTTGTTGTACGAGGCCCTGAATGTCCCTGGTGAAGGTCTCGGCGATGGACTTGGGGTTTCTTTGTGACTTTACTTTTGACAGGAATTTAACGATTTGTGACTCGTTTAGGGGACCGGGCATAATAGGAAGCACTATCTGGGATGATTCATCATCAGTGGATGGTTGTGAACCATCCCAGGTAGAGGAGTCGGTGTCCGATGCTGCAACTGCGGAGTTCGGAAAAATAGGGGTAGACGTGGAGGTGGGGGGTTGGGGGTAGGTTTAGGGACGGATCTTGGGGCAGGGATGGGGACAGGGGTGGAGGCGGGGCTTGGGCTAGGAATGGGAGTGGAGCTAGCTGTAGGGGCGGGGCTATGGGCAGGAGTGGGGGCAGGGGCGGACTGAGGGGAGCGGGGCTAGTGACAGGGGTAGAGTAGGGAGTAGCGGAGTGATGAGGACTAGAGGGGGAGGGCTGAGTGTCAAGATCCATGTGTGTCATGTCATCAGGTGTGTCGTGGTCGAGGATCTGCGAGAGGGTCGGGGTCTTGGGTTCGGGGGCTTGGGCCTTTTTCCTTAGTTTACGTTGGGGCTGCGGGGATTTCAGGGATACCAGGTGAGGTGCGTCATCTTCAGGTTTCTGGGGCGAAAGCTTGCGCTTGTTGAGAGCCTCAGTGAAGAGCCTAGTGAGGGGAGGGGGAGTGCCAAAAATAAGAATTGGGTTGTCACGAGCAGGTGACTTAAGGGCTGTTTTCACCCGTGAGGACCCGGACGAGGCCCCGGCGGCAGACTCCACCCCAGCAGGACCACTAGCCCCACCGGCCGCAGTCGCAGCCAAAGCTGCGACTGGCTTGTCGGATGAGGCCGAGGGCCCAGCAGAGGAGGCGCCCGCCCCCGAGGACTCTGCTGCAGGAGCCCCCACGTGTGAAAGGGGGCGGGGCTTAGGGACGGGGGCAATTCCGTGTTTGAAAACCTCCTGCGACGGAGTGGGGTACAGAATGGCGGCCTTGGAGGGTCCGGCTAGCGGGGTGGTCTTAGAGGGTTCTGTGGTGGGCGGGGCAGTGGAGGGATTTGACTTCTTAGGGAGGTGTTTGGGGTCAGATTTCTTATTCTTACCGTGAACTAAAATTGGTGGGGGGTTGAGGGGGTTGGTCGGTTCATGTGGTTCGTCGTCGTTGTCGATGTCGTCGTCGGGTGGGGGGCGGGGCTTCTTGCAGGAGCGACTGATGTGGCCAAACTCACCGCAGTTGAAGCATCGCACCGACTCCGTAGATAAAAAAACACGATAGTTAACACCAGAAAAGGAGAAATTAATGTGACTGGGGAGAGTGACGTTGGGTTTGACTAGGACCTGGACGTGGCGGCGAAATGACATTATGTGGGACAGCTGTTTGTTCTTAATAAAACCAAGGGGTATGGGCCGGATAGGGGATACAACTTTACAAAAGCTCGATATGTTGTGAAGAAGGACAGAATTAGGGATTTCGGGATATACATTAGACAAGGTTAGGCGGGTGGTTGGTTGAACAAGGGGGCTGAGTTCCAGAAAGGAGTCGCCGTGGGTAAGACCCAGCGAAATAGCTTCGGCTACCTCCTCTCTAGAACCCAGGTACACGGCAATACGGTTATTAGAAATTCTACTTGCAGAGACAACATGAATGTGTGCTGGCATACAATTGTTAAATTCCTGCATATAGGATTCAATGGACACATTGTCTATGACTCTGAAAGACGCCCCATTCTTCCTGGTGACGCCCGCGAATTACGGTTCGTCACCAGGAACAATGGGCTTGGGGCCAGCCACGCTTGGCTGACCCAAGTCTGAGGTTCCCGCCTGACTGGCCATGGCGGCCAGCCCAGCAAAAACGACTACACAAACTAAACAAAAAATACACATAAAATTCACGAAACTATAACAGATATTTACACGGTGGGCTTGGTCTATGGGTATCTATATACAATAAATTACACTATAATATAAATACAAGGACCTTACCAGGTCAGAAAAAGCTAAGATTTAGGCCTTACACGGGAGCTCGAAAGAAACACGTCCGTCCTCGGCATAAATAAATAAATAAATAAATAAATAAATAAATAAATAAATAAATAAATAAATAAATAAATAAATAAATAAATAATATTTCAACAAACCAAATGTCCCCTTTTTTGCACAAATTATTCGATTATTATAATTTTTTCATGTGACAAATTCTGGGGGGTGGGGTGGGGGGAGGGGTGATCCTATGGACCAAAAAGTGGGGTATACATCTTCCCCATCTCCCAGGGATTTACGCCTGTGAATGTATTACAAATTTGAATGGATCACAGCCGTGACCTATTCTCCAGGCATACAGATCTGAATGCATCTTGACTATTTTCTCGCAGCGGTCTCACCAGTATTTTCATTCAGGGTGGGGGAATTTTAAATAATGTTATTTTGAGAAGTTTAAGGATGGGGGCCCTTAACGGATAATAATTTATCACCTGCAGGGTGCATCTGCAAGTGTAACTGCGTCAAACGTTAATGCAGCGATCACTTGAACTAAAAAAAATACACAATTGAAATTAAACATTAGGTAACAATTGCGTTCGAAAATGTTGACTGAGTAAAATCTACAGTGGTCTGGAAACTTCAAAAATATGCTTATTCTAATCTCAATACACTGTTCACAGGAAACTACGTACTGAGTCCAAAACTCAGACTAAATCAAAAATATCTAACGTACATTTCATTATCATTGTCTCTGAAATGCTCGTGTGCAACAGTGTTTATCAGGTTATTTTTCTATCAGGTAATTTTTGCGTGGCGTGGCATTTTTCTATTCGTGGCGGGAAACACTGATTTTTTTCTTTTAGTGTGGCACTAGCGCCACCCTTTACCGTGCCTGGCGAGACCGCTGTTATCTTGTCAACGACACACCGAAATAATAAACTGAAACTTTAAATTTCACAGGTTGGCTTCTTCATAACTCTTCATTTTATGAAGTATGTATGCATTTATAGATATTTTGCCAATGGTGTACACTCCCTTTAAACCGAATGTTGTGTTCGTGATAAATGAATCATCGAAAACCAATCAACCAATAACCCATAAGAGGATCTTGACTGCAATCCTTTGTAAAACCGGTTGCTACACCCCCGCACTCCCCATACAAATTACAAGGTTGAGTTGAAACCAAAATAGTCCCTGCAAACATCTGGCGGCTTGATATCCTATAGCCAAATGCAAAGTGCTAAACACTGGATGGGTTTAGTAAAATGTTTACGCAAAGAAAACATTTATTTCAAAGCTTTTTTTGTTTCAATGTAAGATTCGTGCTATATTGTATGGGTTATTAGCAGATTTTAAGAAAAATGTTCGCCTAAATAGGCTGATGGGAGTGTCTGTATATAGAAAATACAAAGAATAAAATGTAATAATCTGTGAACTCTGAGTAGTAGGTTTCAATCAAGGGGCGATAATTATTGGGAGCCATTGCCCATACCTCCCCTCCCCCACAATCATAACTATTGTGGACACGTGTCACCCTACACCATCCCCCTGGGATTGCCACCCATGTATCTTTGTTTTTGTTGGGTGCTATAGTCAGATGTCAAGAAACACAAACACGCCGTAAAGCCATGGATATCGCCCCAAGTTACGATACTAATCCTATAAAAAGCACAGTCAGGGATTACTCAGAGAAGATGTAACTTTAAAATAACGACATGGGCGTCACCAGGGAGTTGAATATGTATATATTTTAAACCACATATTTTGGATCCCCCAAATTCATAAAATTACAGAGTTACGGGAGGATTCGTTCGCTGTGACCCCCCCCCCCCCAAAAAAAACAACAACAACAACAACAACACAACAACAAACAAACAAACAAACAAACACACAAACAAAACAAAACAAAACAAAACAAAAAATGGGCTTTGCTCCTATAGGCAGGCTCCTGGACACCACAGCGCAATGCTCCAATACCTTGCATAACTCCGGAAATATACCGGTATACAATACATCGAACCGCTGACGAACAAAATCCAAGTTTAATTCCATTTCAAATATGAGAATATATGTAGAAGTTATAAGGAGAAGTTATGTTTGTTTTCATTATCTTACGTTTGAGCTTTGCGAGGCGTTGATGTCACCAAGTAATTTGTGAGGGAAGCTTCGGTCAGTGAGTAGAACAATACTCCAACGAAGCAACCGAGTACAGTGTAAGCTGAAGATGGGGGAAATTAACCATCAAAATGTCAATAGAATCAGTGATCGTGGGTCAAATTAGACAATTGCATTTGGGCTACATTTCTATCATGTTTTAGTTGAATTTTATTTAATTTTTAGCTTTGTGAGTTTAAACCCAAACCCCTTCAACTCGCTAGACACCCTGCTCAAGGCAACAACATTAAATACTGTCCAAGTGGGAAGATTGCTCAGTGCAACAAGATCCATCAGCAAGAAAATAATAATTATCTTTTGATCTCTGCTCACTTCAACAAGATCCAACAGATTTGTACATTTTGTTGCATTCTGTTGCGTTCAGTCTGGTTAGGGTAAATTTATACTATTAATTGTCACTGTCCAACCCTATCACAAAATATTTTTAACGGCTAAAGAGGGCGCTATGCCCATAACTTGAATACTCAACTGCATTGGTCCATATAAGAATTCATGGGCCATAAGATCTTTGATAAATAGTATGCTTCGCTTTACAATGTGCATTGGCTTGTCTATGTTTTCTGTTGTCCAGTGCGTACTCTGTCTGTTCGTCAGTCTATTGGTTTGTCTGTTGTTGTGTGATTTGTGGTGCAGGCTTTATCTAAACTATCCACTCACTTGCATTCGGTACAAACGTTCCAACTTGGGCTAAAACAATACCAGGACACTGCATGAATAACCGAAATAAATCAAATTAATATCAAATAATACATAATAATGTATTCTGAAAGGAGGCACAGCAAAAAGGGGCGGGAACACTGCCAAATAGGGGGAACACTCAAAAACGTATGGTAAATGCTAATTGTGCTTGCCACTTTGTCGCACATGATATTATCTCCTTTGTGTATTTGCCTCCACTTGACCTTTACATCACTGCAGCCATCTCTGTCAGGTTCCCCTGCACATGTTAATATAGTTATAGTGCTGATTCACTATACATTAAGGGGCCAGACTATTTTCCCTTCCTGCCTCGAGTTAGTCACGTAGATTTGTATGCACGAAAGAACAGGATGGCTGCAGAGGTGATATGGGTCTCTTGGTCATTCACACAACATGCCGCATCCAGGAACGTGCACCTCATCGGAAGATGATCCATTTGTTGTGGTTCTTCTGTTAATAAACACATTGTACTTCCCTCTAAGTACCCCCAGCGCTGCGTCATTTTACATCTGTTCATACCTGAGCGTATAATCTATCCAAGCTTCACCAGATTGGCCAGTGTTGGTCTGCTCCAGATGTTAAGGCCTCACCTTCTAATTAGAGGTCTAATGTGGCAGGATCTTGATCACGAGACTTAATTAATTTTTGTTGCCAGTAATCACTTTTTTAGTAAGATCCATACTTTATAAGAATCAAGATAGGTCTGAATGTATAACTAAAACAACCTTATTTCATTGTGTTATCTCGATAATAGTTGTAGCCGGTAATCACTTTTTTTAAAGTAAAATCCATACTTTATAAGAATCAAGATAGGTCTGAATGTATAACTAAAACAACTTTATTTCATTGTGTTATCTCGATAATAGTGAAAATGAATTCAGATTGTTTGTTTTCAATTCCAAAGTAGAATGTCCGTCTTCAGATGACAGACATTCATTGTGGAATGTATTTCACTAAATTCACTCAAACGATGAGAGACAAATATTTCAATTCAATTATGTTTGATACCATCATCAACTTTACACCGAGTAAGTTTGATGTAAAACTGTCATCATTTGGACATTATCAATTAGTCACGTGTAAAGCATTGTGTTACGAACCTTTTTTGTGCTTAAAATGGCCTTTGATTAATTGTGTTTGAATGAAAGGGTTTTTTGACGATCTGCACCACTAAACAGGTCTACTGGTTTTATTTTCATTCCGAATCTACCAATGTAACTATTCGTTTTAATTAGTTAATTTTGCCCTGTTTAGTTGACAAACACTTATTTGATTATTATTATTTTATTAATACTTTTTTTTGGCAGTTTGTGTCAGCGGTAAAATTACCCAAATGTGACACGGACGGGATTCGAACCCACAACCTCCTGCTTTATACTAGTGTAGTGCAGACGTCTTTACTGGACTTCTCGACTTCTGAGCTTGCCCGATGATTGGCTGGCTAGATCCGTTACACCTATCCGGCCTGTCATTGAAACGGCACGGATTAACCAACATAGGGTCCTTTCCATGACAGTTGTAACTATGGTGGTCCCGTCTCATTGCTAAGGGTGGGCGGGGCCTCTGGCAAAATCTGGATCAGTGTATTATAAAGACTTAATTCATTCATACTTACCGTTGCAGCAAGTGCCATTCCTGCGCCGAGCAAGACACCTCCGGAAATTGACATTAGCGACCCCTTTCGGGAGAGACACGACATGTATCCTTGTCGGATACGGAGGAAGTATTTGCGTGTCTTGGGAATCATCGAGATAAGACAAAAGAAGAGGATGCTCGTGGTGAGAGCAGAGAGGAACATCTTCAGCATGATGAACCGGGTGTAGACAAACTGGTTACGAATTGTCTGAGGCTCAAAAACTATTGAGAAAAAGAAAAAGAAAAATAATAAATGTAATTCTTATATAGCGAAATTCACACAATGTCTCAATTCGCTTGGTACATTACCCACTGGGCCAATATCATTCCTGTAAGCTTTCTCAGCTCCCTGGGGAAGTATACAGCCTGTTATGTGCACCCTCTTTTGGCGCTTTTTGGTAAATCAAACACAATATCTACCTGTATAATCACGGGTATCCATTATATTTCTGGGTAAAGAGAAGCAATTACAGCAAAGTGTCTTACTGAAGGACGCAAGTACCACAGTTGCGGTTAGGAATCGAACCCCCATTCTGACCACTCAGCCATCAGGACACAAGTTAGATACACTAAACCGCTCGGCCATGACACACTGTGGTATTGCAAAAACGAAACTTGTCCATTGGTAGACCCTAATGTTGGCAGAACTGCTTCTATGAGTATGCTTACTCTCTTTGAATCAAGATGTACATTGAAGGGAAGGTACAACATTGGTAATGTTGGCAGAACTGCTTCTATGAGTATGCTTACTTTCTTTGAATCAAGATGTACATTGAAGGGAAGGTACAACCTTGGTAATGTTGGCAAAACTGCTTCTATGAGTATGCTTACTCTCTTTGAATCAAGATATACATTAAAGGGAAGGTACAACATGGGTAATGTTGGCAAAACTGCTTCTATGAGTATGCTTATACTCTCTTTGAATCAAGATGTACATTAAAGGGAAGGTACAACATTGGTAATGTTGGCAAAACTGCTTCCATGAGTACACTTAAACTTTCTATGACTCAAGATACATATTAAGCAACTAACACGTGAACGTTTCAGCTCAATGCGGACTTCATGTCATGAGAAAAGTGTGAAAACTGAGCATTCACAGTTTTTAAAGAAAACTGTATGAGCAAGAAGTTCGCCAGCGGCAATTTTTTTCGTAAAATAATTTGTCGTGTTTTCTTTGTAAAGAACGCACTCCAGACAAAATAACAAGTTGTTTGGGATTATTGGTACCTTTCCCGTCTTCTCATTTTGCTAGCTTTTGGAGAATAAGTCAGAAGGTAATTTACCAATGTTGTTGTATCTTCCCTTTAAAACCGTTCACGCTCTAATTGGGAAATGATGAATTAGGCTCCTGAACCAGACGTTATGACACCATCCAAGTCAGTCTATGAGTCACCCGATTGACAATGCATTATGAACAGGTTCTTGTTTTATTACAACCTTTTATCTCGTTGTCTCTGTAAAATAATTGTCTATGGTAATTTTATGCATTTTACCAATGCAGTTACATTCATTAAGGCCAAAATTTACTGAACGTAGTTCAGTTTATCCCGCCACAGCCATTTTGTCAGATTCCCCGACTTATTAAGCACTGATTATTAATACATATAAAGGGGGCAGACTATTTTATTTTTCTCTCCCGGCCTCGATTTGGTCAGGAAAACATGGAAGGAAAACAAGATGACTGAATTGTCGATGTGATGTGATGGTAGAGCAACAAGAACATAACCTCTTTCGTCGGCCATTTTTCTTTTACCAATTCTGAAATTGTAAAAATCTACACCGGGGAGGCTAATTGCAGGCGGAAAAAAATATCTTCGAGTAAAACAGATGTCACCAAAAGAACAAACAAATAGTCCTACAAATTTCTAACTCTCTTAAATTCCTAGATTGAAATTCACTTTAATTTACTGACAAAAATGCGAGAAAATTTGTCATTTTGTCCCTGTATGGTCTAAATAAGCTAAATTTAATTTCAATCTAAACAGAAAAAAAAAATTTGATTTGGAAAATTGTACAAAAATAAATAAATAAATACGTCTTTTGTACAATTTCGTAGATTATGACTATAAGGTTTTCAATACAGGCCAATTGGCATTATACCACTGCAATATATGAATGTACATGTAGGTTCTAATCACTCTGCGTAACCATTGTGAAGGTTTCTGCCATTTCCACCAAGTGAATGTTTGCTGACCTTGGTTGCAATAACAATCATTTATTGGGAAGGGACACAAATGACAGGCTGCTTTCATCCTTGGACAAAGGATGTTTTTAGGCAGTGACAAATCAACTGTGATGGAAAAGCATTGCCCAATGGTTTCATGCATCTTTCCTGTTCGATGCGTTTGCAAATGGACTCCACTGGCATTATACAAAGCAAACAAGACGCACACGTGATATTATCAACATAATATTCAGTTGATGATTTGTCGTGTACACCTGTTACTATAAATGATTAATGAAATCCAAAATAGACTAACTGTATCCCCAGTTTCCTCCTACTATAGGCTAGAGAGTCAAGGTAACAAAACTTCTATAACCGCAACAAAAATAAAAGTGAAAAAAAAAAAAAAAAAAATCCTGATAAAAACCAGTTGCAGTCCGGAATAGCTATCAAAATAGCCATTTTCCTCATTTCTGCATGCACGTGAGGTTTTTATCCGTTTTATATGTGTTTGTGCGGTACGAATTTTTCTTTAATTTTGTACCTGTATTTCTCTTGTACCAGTACTTGTGTAATTGGCTTGTTGCCACATTTTACCCTTTTTTTTTTAAATATTGAAATATCTAACGACCATGTTATCTGACCTTTGGGTTACAAAGAGAGTCAAAATTAATCAATTCAAAAACAGCCATTCAATATAAAGGTCTAGAGTACATCTACCGTGACCGTAAAGATAATTGGATTCTCAGTCAAAACCAAAAACAAAACAGAAAGGAAACGAGGTAGGCTATTGGATTTAAAGGGAATATGTTCCTCTGTTAATTACCTCACACATTTGCCATACGTTTTCACGGGTTCTTTTGTGTCCTTTCTCTATGGTTTGTTGCAGTGAAGCCCTGTTTGAGACGTGTACTACACCGCCTGTGACCTCTCTGGAGTCAGTCATGTATCAATTAATGATTCACACTTCTAGCAAGTTCACGTTACTACATGTAGCTATGGAGGAACTGGCCTTGGGAGTCAAACACAAATCCTCTCAAATATGGACAGAGAACACAATAGAGAACGTTCGTTCACAGTGGACAGACAGATCACGGTTGTAAACGTATACTACTCTATCACCAGGGACTACTCACCTCGACTTTTTTCCACCGCCAGACCGAACGCCATGCCCGTCACAAGGCTCACCGTAAGCTGTACCGTGCCGCTAGCCATGACTAACGTACCCCTCCCAGGTAGTATGTTAACTTAACCACCTCACAAGTCAAGCGCCTTATCAGAATGTTTCTCCGTGATCGGAGTAGATAGCAGCATGGAGGTAGAATAAGGGACCTATACCTGATGTGTGGAGCGAGCTAACAGGCGTTTTGCGTGATCAGTCAAAATGTACGGTATTCTTTCATCGCCCACACTTTATTTAAGTGTCACGTACCGTGTAAAACGTGCCAGTGCCAGCATTACATGATGTCAGCATTTCTACGGTTAAATAGTCCTTGAAACTACGTCTATGTAAAACTATTATGTCCGGGTAAATCTACCCAACTACAGAAAAAAAGTGCCCTTTTAGGGGTAACCTGGAGACGGCATGATAAAAGGCCTATTTGCAAAAAGTGACCTTGGGATTGTATGCTCTACGAATTGAAAAGATATAAAATACGAAAGAGAACCACAGCGCCAAAACTGGGGATTACCGAGGGAATTGTAGCAAAGAGTGGTTTAAGAGGAATTTACCACCTCAGAGAGTGAAGTATTCGGTAATGAGAAACAATGAGCGGGGAACACAGATCAATAAAGACTTGGACAAATAGGTCGAAAACAGCGCAATTTACATACACAGTGGAGCAGTGGCAGCAATGGGGAGGAGAGATCATTCCCTTCAACCACATAGAATCCTTGGTGGTCAGATGTGATGAAGCTTGGACCTGTCATTCAGCAAATTTAGTGACTATTTGTTGTAGTCCAGTTATCTCGTGTAGGATTAATTGGAAGTTACATCTGCATAACAGATTCGTAATGATTAACCTTCAGTTGACCTTGGATAAATTCTAAATCTACAAGTATCCACAAATGACTTAAGCACATTAAATGTGTTTCTGTTCCCGTGTTGTGGTTTTATTTCCTAGGTAGATTTATTTTTTAAATATTTATAATGATATCAGCACTCCTTCCTAGAATTTACCGATCCTGTCTTGGTAGGGGATTAAAACATAACTGTGTGGAGAAGCCTGTATGGTTGGGATCAAGAAGATAATCCCTTTAAATCCAATTATATTGATTTCACTGAATTTTGTTTCATTAATTCATTAATCCGTTTATTTTTTGGATGCTGGCTCTCCCTGGATTATTAAAGTACTTGGACGTATCTCGGCTAATTCTATTTGGGAAGGATAAGCAACGCCGTTTTTTCAACTGGAGTGACAGTGGAATTTGCCCGTCTCTACACAGCAAAAAATGGGTCTTTAAAACTACACGCTATGGCAAAGTCAAGGTGACAGTGCTGGTGTTTTTTTTTATACATGGACAAAACAGTAATACATTAGAAACATGGGAAAATGTGAAAATCAAATAAAACACGTCAAGATAACAGTAATTACCTTTCTCAGGAAGCCCCGGAAGTATTTTAATTAGTTAACTTATAATTCGCATGATATCAAACACAATTCATTAATCAGTTTACATAATTATAATATAATATCGATACACCGATGATTACAGGTTTATAATTAAAATCCGGTCTACAAAATACTTCTCGTTCAAATAAAATACTATAAGTAATATGTATGACCTTAACTTAAATTTGCACACACGTTGCATATCTTACAGATCGTTTTTCCTTATAATCTGTACAACTTTAAAGTGCCGGGGTTAAATAACGATACAGAATGACGCAACCATTGTCAAACGTACTTCGGGTGCCTTGAGGATCTAAACTTGGCCTCACTTGAATTTAAACATTACCGTACCACAACGATTGCAACAGAACTGAAACACTTAATGTATAATATTTGTTGTATACCGTACGTAGGGCAACTATGATACATTATTAATCATATAACACAAATTATGGTACATGTTATGCTCAATCTTCATACTTAAAGACGTTTCGTTGTATAAATATACACAGAAACAAAACATCCAATCAGTTGCTACTGAAGTAAATATTACAAAACATATAGATACAATGAACAAATTAAGTCATCTGAAAATATTACTTTATAATGGTGACATTAAAAATTACAAAAATCATATATATTTTTTTTTTTGCATTCATAAAAACTTAAATATTTTTAATCCGAATATCATAAAACGTATACGCAACATAACATTATGGCCTAATGCAAGAAACATCTGAGCATGCATAGCAAGTTTCAGTTATTGACCTCTGACATGTCTTCCCACTCGTCAAATAAATCAACAAAGCTCAAGGCTTTTCTAATTTTCCAACAATTCATTATTCACATAAATTGGTCGATTTAAAGCAGGCCGTTGGACATATTGGGATCTATTACAGTAACTAAACAACTTGATAAAATCATTGGGTAGCGTTTTCTGAAACAAAGTTTATATAAACAAATGTTTAGACATGAGTTAAAAAAAATGAAATTCTTCCTGAAAATATTGTTTAAAAAAATTTGTTTTCAAGATGAGGCTTAAATTAAATTAAATTCTTCCTCATGTCAACAAAATACACAGCATTCCAGTGCTCTACCAACTTAACAACCTGCCCTGTATTTGGAAGCAAAAAATGGTATATGCGGCCATGGAGTGTAAAATTTTTTTCAATGACGAATGAGGGTAATTTCTATACAATATTCTCACATGGTGTCACCGCAATTAGTCTAAGTTATACAATATTTATTACAAATTTTAATGGTAAGACCGCCCATTTAAATTACCCTCATTCATCCTAGAAAAGAATACGCGGCCGGGTATAACTCATCATCCTACAATAAATACGCCTTGGGAAGTGATCCTGCATTGTAAATGTTTACAGAGTATACAGGAAAAACAGAGAAGGCAAAATACTACTCAGTATTTTAACAACCAACACCAAGCAGAATGCACATGTAATTTTACCTTGAACTTGTGCGCCTATAAATCATTCACCACCCCACCCCACCCCATCGCCGCTGTCTGACCTACTTTAACATGTCTTCAAGTCCATGGGTTGTGATTTATTTCAAGTGAAAACCGTTAAATGTGCGAAATTTTGAGTCTCTTTTAACTGTTGATATCCCCCTGGGAGTGGTCACGTTTGTGAGCACCATTTGTGAGGATATCAACAAGTTATCGGTAACAATTCCAAGGCCAGATGCCAGTCAGCTCCGGGGGTGGGGGTGAGGACAACAGTTAGTAGGCGCCTTACAGGAACCAATATGCATGATACTATTATTACTGATACTGTATTTTTAGGTGTGTTTTTTTTACGGATGCTATCAGGAAGAAAACAGGAAGAACAACCTAACATAAACTCTGTTATAATAACGCCTAGGCCTATACGTTATAATTCATGCATAGACACAATTGCTGACGTCATACATTACGTCAAGAAAAGAAATCATCACATTGGCAGTGAACAAACATACAATGAGTCTTCTTTGTTATTAATTAAGATGTATTACCGCTAAGTTACTCAAAAACAAAATCACTCTCTTGATAAATATTATGAACCCAAAAATAAAGCTTTTCTTTGAGAAATGTATTTATACAGCCTTAAAATATTTAGAAATAACACAAAGTCCAAACTATCACAAGAAACCTTTCCAGAACAATTATACAAGTATACTTTACATAAAACAAAATCCATTTTATATAATAATAAATCATTACACCATCCTTCTTAAAAACCTTCTTTTGTTCTTTCATTTTCATACAGTACCTATTTTCATTATGTTCTTTAAATATCAGTGGCAATAGTTGATTACACTACTTTTGGGACAGCTGCATCAATAGAGAAATGTTCGTTTGCTGTGCAAATGGAGAACATTTTATTTGACTGGAAAAGTAAAAGCCTTTTATCTAAATGCTGCCACCTTTGTCAGATTCCCTGTATTATGCTAGTACAATCATAGTGCCGAGTCTTAACTCATAAAAGGGGGCCAGACTATTTTTTTCTTCCTTCAAGCCTCACTTTCATCACATGTCTTTGAATGGGGGAGAAAACAAGACGGTTGCAGAATGCTAACGATTGATTAATTTAAAATTACTTCTCTCTGCACATCCAAAAGGTTATTGTAACAAGCTTCTAAAATACACAAAGAGGCTAAAAAGTATATACCAATTACTGAAAGGTAAAAAAAACAAGGAAATCAGGAAATCACTGATTGGCAAGGCAAATAGAAGATATTGCTTTAAACGAGCATAGCGGTTATTTGCATATCCTTACACGGAAATTATTCTTAGAAAGCTTTCACGTCTCTGGACTCCAAACTAGTTGAAAGAAATTCACTAAACAGTCTATAGTTCACCTTCAAAAGAAACCGAATGGAGAATAAAATGTACGGCCACAAGAAACCACAAATCAGTTGTTCTGTAACTAAGGAGAGCTCCTCAATAATTGTTCATATCGGCTGTGTATACTTCTGCAACAAGGTAACATTCAAAGCAGCATCAAGTGACGATGCAGCATAACTGTATGAATTTGACATAATTTGCTTTGAGATTTGCAGTTTTTTCTAGTCACTCTCCAACTGAACAAGACTTATTTCATGTCCTTTTAAGAAGTCAACTTAAAAATAGTGGCAAATATTTTTTAAAAGAGGTTTTCAAAAACCAGCAGACAAAAAGGTTGATTGTTGAAACCTATTACAGTGTATTACAGGGTCAGAGGACAAAAGTGACACGACATAAACCTCCGACGATCATTCTTTAAAAAAACCTTGACAGATCAAACCACAGACAAGTACATTTTAGCACAATATAAGGGATTTCCTGATTCATTTAGGCATATAAGTAAACAAATATCAATTCGTTTATCCAGTGCACTGGTTATGCCACTCATTATCCTGGCACCACATCAGGGTCAAATGGGTAATTAAGGGTCATAGGTTAATTCATCATGTTCTCGAGGTCAAAGGTGAGATCGTTGAACATGGATTCAATGTCATCAAAGAGGTCTTTAGATTCAGTTGTCTCTTGGGTGATTGATGGTCTGTGAATGGGAAAGACACGGAAGGGAAATTCATTAGTGGAAAGGTTGTTTGTGAAAACATTTTACAGTAAGTTCCAATAAATAATAATAATAATAATAATAATAATAATAATGTGGACTTATATAGCGCACGTATCCACCAAACTGGTGCTCAAGGCGCATTATATTATTACCCCTGCTCATCAGGCTCATAAATCATTCCTGAAACCATCTCAGCTCCCTGGGGAGTATACAGCTCAATTGCTGCCATTACAGCGCATATAGGGCTAATCAAACACAACAACCAACTCTGCCCTCACAAGTACCCATTTACCCCTGGGTAGAGAGAAGCAATTATGGTAAAGTGTCTTGCTCAAGGACACAAGCACCATGGTCGCGGTTGGGATTCGAAACCCACATTCTGACGACTCAGCCATCAGAACACAAATCCGATGCACTAAACCGCTCGACCATGGCACTCCATGGATGGGTAATGACTCAGCCATCAGAACACAAATCCGATGCACTAAACCGCTCGACCATGGCACTCCAATACTTGTTGTTTTGTTCCTCTTTAGGACTGGTATTTCCTCCAGCATAAGCAAATGCCAATATTGCAAGGAAAAGCATGAGGGAAAGTTCTGAGTGCTGACAAATGGTTGCAGGGGCGTATCCAAGGGGGGGAAGTTGCCCTCCCCCTTGGGCCTGACTTGGCCAGAACAAAAATTAGCCCCACAGCAATATATTAGACCCATTTTTACCTTGAAAAGAGAGGGGGGTAGGGGGGAGGAGTTATTCTTTAACCTCAAACAATATATTTTCCAGGCAAATATTTTCTGGGGGAAACTTTTTTCCATAACATTGAACGGAGGTGGTGTTTATGTTTCAAAGAAGATAATTTACATTGATGACAACTTTAAGTTATAGTTTAACTTACGTAATGTTTGGTTTTGAAGGTGATAATCTAGCCTTGGCTGATGCCTCTGCATTTGCAGCAAAGTTGGCTAAGGGGTCATCTGTTCCCATGCTATTCAAGATGTCTGCTAACTGAAGTGAAACTGTCGAATGAACCAAAAAATGTTTTTCCATTATAAAAGCAAATATTATGATCGACTTAGTCTAGTTCAGATCAGGTAAAAAACTAGATCTTCTTTAAATTTAAGGTATTTTAGTAGGTTTTTCAGCATAGAGAAAACAAATTAAGAAATTCACAGAATTTTTCAGTAAACAATATATTTCTTCCATCTAAAGCCACTTATTTACTGATTAGTATTTTGATTCACAGAAATATTTTATTTCTGCAAATAATTTAAAATTTTTTCCCGATTCAAAGCCACTGAGAGTATTTTGATGTCAAAATGTAGCATAGATATTTTTTTCTCATTTGAAGTTTAAACAGTCTTTTGAGACTGGATGGTTCATATTTCTGATTGCAGTAATTACAAGAAATTTTAAACCCTCGGGTTCAGAAATGATGAAGGTTGGTTTTTTTTGTTTTGTTTTTTTCTTCAAAAGATCAATTTTAATTACCTTCACCAAAACTCTGGGAGTCCCGATCCTTCTTTGTGTCCCCCGTGTCATCTTTTCTTCTGATGATGATATCAGCCCTGTCAGCCTCCATACCCAAGCCACTTCCAACAATCTCTGGATCATTCATCTCCACACTAGTCTTTGCGGGACTCAATCTTGTAGGCTGCTTCTTAATTGTGTCCGTGTTTTCATTCTCGAAGCCTGAAAGTCCAGATTCCATGGTGTCGCTGCTGTCTGACTCCACTAGGTCTTCCTGGCCGCCTAACGTGTCCATCATATCTAGATCTTGAGAGTAGAAATCAACATCATCTGAGTCGTTCAATGGTAGCGACGCAACCACCGGTTTCTTCTTAGAAGGGGCTTTGACGGGAGACTTTCCTGTCCTTGATGGCGATTTTACTGATTTGGGGGGAACCTTCACTGGAGCTTTTACAGGTGATTTCTTCTTTTTCTCAGTGAGGCTAGGATTTGGTTTAAGTTCCTTGTCAGCACTCAAGCTTTCGGGAGATTTATCTGGGGGAGCAGGTGTCAGTGGACTAGGTTTCCGCTTGATTGTGTCCGAATTGGATTCCCATCCCTCAGAGACCACAGGAGCTCTGTGGGAGGTCTTCTTCCTGGCTGAGCCCGACTTAGTTTTTGGGGCAGTTTGCGGGCCTGATGTTTGCCTTGACTGTTGATGGGACGCTTGTTGCACCGGGGGTGGAGGAGGGGGGAAGTTATTGAAGGACAGAGGGGTGAAAGAAGGTGTCATGGTCTGCATTGACGGGGGAGGGGGAGGCATTTCATCTGGTGGTGGCGGGAGGTCATAATCTTGACATGGTGGTGGCGGCGGCAAAGGGAAATCCTCATTTGGTGGAGGTGGGGGTAGATCTTCAACAGCAGGGGGTGGTGGCATAGTTTCCTGGTGAACAGGATTGATAACTTGAGCAGGTGCCTTTGCATGGTGTGTTTTAGGGGATACTTTTGGAGGAAGGACTTGCTGCGGGGAGACTTTCTGAGAGGCGAGTTTGGGAGGGATTACCTCGGGAGAAGAAGCTTTAGGTGGGGGAACTTGGGGCGGGGGAACATAGGATGGAGGTGGAGGGGCTTGAGGTGCTTGAGGTGGGAGACTTTGGGGTTTAGGAATCGTGGGAGGGGGAACTTGCGGTGGTGGTATATGCTGGGGGGAAACCCTCGTTGCAGGTGCCTGATTATTAAGTACTTGTTCCAACTGGCCACAAGACTGCACCGTGTTATCCAGTGCATCATGTGTAATACTAGCTGTGCCCTGAGCACCTTGTGTTGACACAAGTCCAGGTAGGCTGATTGGTTTTTTGTGGTGTCCCCCGCCATTTGGGACTGGTGCTCTAACAGGCGAGCTTTGAGTTCTAATTTGTTTAGGTGAGCAACCATTAACAGGATAAGAAACAGGTTCCGAGCTAGGAGGTTCACTATTTAAGTCCGGTTGGGGTTGTGGCTCTTCCCTTTGGTCTTCCATTGCAATCATAGTTTCAAAGTCCACAGGAGCATATTTGGACACCGGTGACTGGTGGTACTCATCCACATCCGTAAAAGACTTGGACCGAGGTCGGAAATCCTCCTCAAAGAAATTGGGGTCGGGTTTCTTAGGAGGTCTTTTAAGCGTGTGGTAAGTGATCGGCGTCACATTCTGATCCAAGAACTGCTTCTTCAGTGAGCGAAATGTTGCCTTTGTTTGCAGCTTCTGGTTGTTGCCTTCCCCCTCCTGGGTGGAATCGGCTTGGTTTTGGTCATCTGAACCTGGACCCCCGTTATCAAAGTGACGCGACTTCGGTCGCCATATTCCCTCCAGGGGCTTTGAAAGGACTGGCTGGATTATTGGGGCACTGTCGTCAGCCTCCTGCGACATTCTTTTCCACAGTAGTTCCATATTGCTGGGCCTGTCCGGTTTATTAGAGCTGCTGTCTGTGCTTCCGCTGCCACCACTTCCAGTGCTTCCGGTGGAAGGAGGTCTTTGAGAGCTATTGTGGAAGCCATCTCTCATGTGGACGTCACCTTGCTGCATCCTGGCTTGGTTATGCTTCTCCTGTGCGACATCTACGCCTAGTTTGAACCCACCGGATGAGGGTCTACGACCGGTATTTTGGAGCAGCTCAACTGATGGTGGTCTGTTGGTCGAACGGGGGGGCAGAGTCTGTGGGTGTTTGAATGTACCTCCTGACGACTGTTGATGGTTTTCTACAGCTTCATTTGAGGACACGCTTGGCTCTTCAGTTGGCCGTTGTTGAGAAGCTGTTGCAGCATTGTAAGCAATGTTTGTTGAGTTTGATACCTGATTAGTGACCGTTGTGGACTGAACTGTGCTGTTTATGTTCACAACAGGTGCAGGTGCTGAAGATTGGAAGTTAGTTTCTATGTTCCTTTGAGTGTTAACTTCAGCACCTGTGAGCATACTTGAAGCAATTGATCGCTGCATTTCTGCTATAAGGGCAGCATTTGGTTTAGTGACAGTGGGGTTGTGGGAGGGCGTTAAGGTCGTAGGGCCTGATGTCGCAGGAGCCGACCCCACTGGATCTCTAGAATCTTGGGTCTGTTGATTGGTCCATGATGGCTGCTGCATATAAACCGGACTGGTAGGCACGGAGGCACTTCGACTTGGCGTGCCGTTTCGGGAATATGGCCCAGAATTTTGGTTGGGTTGCTGCTGCTGCTGCTTTACAGCAGCTAAGACAGGTTGGTTGCCGATGCCATAATCACTGTAGTTCACTGATGTTTGGGGCTTCACCTCATCAGCAATCTTGTTGACACCAAATGTGCTGTGACTCTGTTGGCTGGGTGCACTGGGCACAATGCCTTGAACATGGGTGGGTACTGTGGGTGCAACAGGGGGACCGTAGGTACCTGCAAGTCCCCCAGGAGGATTGTCTCCATCCTGTGATGACGATCGAGTCAACATCGGTGTTTTGCGAGAGGCAGAGCGTTTAATCGTTGCGAATCCCTCGGGAAGTTCCACTTTCTTGGACATGTTCCCAGCCGCCATCTCTTCTCTGAACTGTTTCAGCGATTTCTTCCTTCCAATCGTAGCAGTTTTTAATTGTTCCTCATCTAATGTTCTTATAGAATTAGTCCTCTTCGGGGGAGCTGGGGGCTTAGATCTTTTCATTTTCACTGACCCATCCCCCGAGCCACTCGATCCTATACTTGAACCACCTTCAACTGAGTTTCTTTTCGGCGTGCCAACGGGTGAATCAATATTGCTACCTTGAGCAGCTAGAATACGCTCCGAACTATCCGAAGATTTTCTGTCTCTGGGTGCAGCAGGAACCTTAAATGTTCCGCCTGCTGTTGTTGAAACCGTTGGTTGCTTAAACGTTGAGAAAGGCTGATAGTTACTTGACACTGCTTCATGCTCCCCTTCTGGTGAAGGTTGCCTCTGTTCAACCTGATTCCCAGAGACCTTTAAGTTGGTCACTGTGGGGATATAACTTGCTTCCCTGGATTCAGACAGCTGTCTCAGGTGAACTATCTTCTTAGGGTAAGCCTGCTCGTGTGATCCGTGAGATCCACTTGATTTATTGCTGCCGTTACTACCCAAGCTCTCCTGGCTGCTTCGGAGTCCCGATTTTTTCTTGATGAGAGTGTTTTCGGGCGACTGCAGTGGGGACGTCCGCAGCTCCATCTGGTTCAACATCAGGGTGTTTGGATGGTGGTGGTGGTGGTGGTGCTGATGGTGATAAACTCCGTCACTTGATGAATGCGGAGAGGTGCTGTCGTCGCTGCCGACACTGCCTGCTTGTTGCGCTGATGCCATAACTCTTGAAGCCTGCTTCTGAAGGTCGCGTAACCTCTTGATGGCTAGGCTGAACTTCTTCTGATGACCTGTTGTGGCATAAATAATAACATCAGGTCAAAGTTTTAGACAAGGGTTAGGCTTTTTAATCCAGAGAGTGGGGGGGGGGGGAGGAGAAGAGAGGCTAAAGACTGTGAACTTAATTAGTTTATTTGCATATTTGTTGAGAAATGTGAAGAACTTATTTTTAAATATGGAATCTGTAATGTGTAAAATGTTAACTTGTTACTTGCACTTTGCATGGATAAAAGAGGCACTTGACCCTAACACTGAAAATGGACAAGACAGCCTGGCAACACATTTGAAAAAAAAAATAAAATAAATCCAAATTAACTACTATTTGTAGCTTTACATGGCGAGAAGGATAAGTAAAGACTATTTGCGGTGACATCATGTGAAATTCTCAACCGAGTAGTGATTAGTTCTGAAAAGAACTGGTGGATACAACTCAAACTAGACAAAAAATAAGATGTAACAGGTTCGAATCTATTGTCATCCATGGAAAAGGTCTCAAGAGAAAACTGGCTGACATAAGTACTTATGAGGAGTACTGTTATATACACACACTATACACACATAAGTGACTCAATAATTTGCCTGCTAGAGGGCTGTGATGGAAATAGATACAGTGAAGCTATCATGAATACCGTGAAGTCCACACAACATATTCACTAAAAAGGGCATTCGTTATAGTGAATCATGGCTGTAATGCTGATATATAAGCCGGGAGCCAAGGGTCGTGTTCGGTAAAATCAATTATTATTAATTTTTGTTCAAAGGCAACCACTACAGGCTTAAAAGGAAAATATCATCATCATCTGCAGGGCATGGAATCGGAGTACTGATTAACTCAGTGACTGAAAATAATACCGCACATGATAAGGTCATTATTAGCTGTTCCCCGACAGGTCGGAACAGCTATTGTTTCTGTCAAGATTTTTATTTTTTTTTATTATTATTATTATTAGCTGTTCCCCGACAGGTCGGAACAGCTATTGTTTCTGTCAAGATTTTTATTTTTTTTTATTATTATACTTTCTTTCTGGCAAAACCCATTGCCTTAACACGTGCACTTTCTTGGCGGCAAATGGCCTTCTTAGCATTGTCAGAAAGAGTCAACTCATATACCATATGGAAGCTTATGCCTTGACTTAGTTTCTAAATGTCATTAGACTAAAATTCTTAATTAATTAGCTTAGTTATAGTCGCGTGAATATTTAATTAGGCAATCTTTTAATAGCCATAGCTCAAGAAATATACACCCGATCATCAAACTTTTTTCAGTTATACATTTGTGGGGTACTGTAGATGTGCCTTTTGGCCTAGAATGTCTTGTGACGTCATCATGACATCATTTATAGCGCATTTTGTATCTGTGTACAAAACACATGCACTGTGTGACCGAGTCGCTGTTAATCGCGAGTGAATCTCAATATGTCTTTGTACATAGTACACGCACAAATATCACGGTGGGCTGAAGCGAGTCTATTTAAAGAACGATCTCTCTGAACTAGTTTTCGTTATTGGATTTTTCCTCTCGGTAACCTACGTACCAGCGGTTTGCCCGGTGACTCTTGGCAGTGCCGGTGATGTACAAGTTGTCCGACATTGTACATGTGAGACTTGTGTCGTACGTTACGTTAGGAAAATATTCGGTGAATTGAAGCTAAAGACGATCACCGTTTAACTTTACCGCCGGGACTTTTGAGTCCCAGCGCATTTCAAACCCACTTGCATGTTGGGGACGTTTGAGTCCTTCAGTATACTGTAAGCAGTGGTTTGGAACACTAAGGAAGTCTACTGTGACTCTGAGGTCATCAGCTTTTCCTAAAACTGCAGGAGTAGGTAGGTAAAAAGAACGGTTTTGTTTTTATAAGTTGATCTCATAAATCAATGATTTTGTGTAAGGTCTTTATGACCTAAACCTATTAGTGAGAAACCCTATACATGTACAATTTGTTTTAGTATACAGATAATGACTATACAAAACTAACGTTAACATTTTGTCATTAGTGTGCTGGCAATCCAATCTTTGGTGTAGAATTGTTGTTGTCAAAGTAGGCATGAATTTGTGTGGGACCAACTCGTGCCTTCACCAACTCGTACCTGCACTATAGTCAACTCGCACCTTCACCATGTAGGCTACAAATGAAGGAACATAGTCACAGATTTGAGTGATGTAACATAACATTGATGGTGTATACAACGTTTTGTATAGCTAGTTGGCAGGGGAAACAAGAAACTCGACATGGAATGAAATTTAGATGAGTGCCATCCATTAACATTGTCATCAATCATATCCTAAATTTTAGGCCATTCTCAGACGGTCCTACTAAAAACCAAAAACTGACGACAACTCACGACAACTCACGACAACTTGTTGTGAGTTGTCGTCAGTTCTTGTCAGTCATGTCAGTTGTCGTCATTTGTCGGTTTTTAGTAGGACCCGGTCCTATTAAAAACCAAACACTCACGACAACTCACGATAACCACATTTTCACAAACTGAAAGCCTGTATGTATGCCACTGTCCCTTATAAACATATTTTTAACTTTATTTTTGAGTTTCCAGTGCATTTAGAACGTGTTGTTGTGATTTGTCGTCGGTTGTCAGTTTTTAGTAGGACCCTTCTCAGAATAACAATCAAATTAAATAAAATCTTTTCTGGACAATTATTTGACATGAAAAGTCCAAAATATTAATGAAACATAAAGTAAACTTAATGTTAACACTAGTATTTGGTGAAAAAATGTGAGGTTAAGCATTATACATGATTCAGAAATTTTAATCACAATATTTACTCAAGAGTAATTCCATTTGGATAGAAACATTCTGTGATCAACATACTCAAATTTAAAGGTTTTAATTTAAAGTTTCAAACAAACTCCTTTCAGCGTTATAGCATTAAATCAAGAGAGCAGCGAACATATCTACAAAAATAGCATTGTAATTTTCTTTTAGGATACTCTATTAGAATTAAAAAATTTTAACAAGGAAGTGTGCTTTCTTTTTCATTTACAGACTAGACCGTGAACTCCAAAAGACCCCAGTCTCCCCTATGGACACAGAGTCATCCGATGAGGCTCCATCCCTAACAGCCGGCACCCATGACGGCACTTTGGCAGAGCGTATTTGCTGGGTTCGTGACAATTTGGGACTTCAGAAATCAAATCGCCGCGTGGTTAGTGAGGACAACGCCCAGCATATTACAGTAACCGAGGTAATTTGTGCAATCTTTTGTTGCATATATTTTGGTTCCTTGTCAGAAGTGACAGCGAAAGAGAATGTTGTGTCATTTATGACGTTCTTCTCGTTTAAGTAACCCTTCATAAATTGTCATTGACTTGCGTGTCCACAAAAGTAAATCATCTCCATGGTAAAACAAGCAATAATTGGTCTGTGTTCTTCTAAGTAAAGATTTACAGATAAACATCTATTTCTGAAAAATGTTTGTGGTACAATTTGTTCATTAAAACATAATACTAAATCTATTATTTTCCAATAATTTCTACTGCAGGTTTAACCTCCAGTCGTTGAAAGGCAGCATAGTCCCCAGCGGGCGACCTGATGAACCAGGACTTAATAAGAAGACATACAAAAGGTGGAAGCTGCTGTTTTAAGGAAAGCAAAGGGCTGGAATAAACCTGGTATTAACAAAAAATAACTTTCCTAAATGAAAATAATTTCTTAGGATAATTGCCACATTTCAATAAAGAAGGAACTATTTTTGTCATCTCCTTACAGGACATTGTGGTGTACAAGATAACTGTACAGTTTAATCTGATCACATCAGTGGAAATTTGTATTTACATCCGTTTGCAGTTTGAAAAAAAATCTTGACATTTTACTCTTCTTTATTAAAAGTGCCCATCCCAGAAAGAGTTTTTATCAAACTTAAATGTCTTACAGCAGAAAACAAGAAGAGACAGCAACAATGTTGTACTTTTATTTTATGATAACATGTCAACTAAGACTGGAACCAACATCATCGACATTATAGTTTGGTGAAAATCATCGGCACTATTATGCATATGCATAAAAATAACACAATTTCTTATGAAGCAGTAAGTATAGTTATTAAAGGGAAAGTATAGTCATGATCAGAGCAGACTTTCAACGGGGTATGGAATCATTATCCATCATTTAAAGATGACTGCAAATTACTGGCTTCTTTATATAGCAGAAAGCGGTAATATGACCTTATCATGTGGGAAATTATTTCCAGTCACTGAGTTAATCCAAAACAAACACTACAAGTCCATGACCTGTGACAAGATTTTTATATCGATTTCTGGGGAAAAACACATAAATGCTGGTTTTCAAAGTTTTTAAAGTTATGGAAAATACCATTGGAGATGAATCTTTATCAAGAATATATTTGAAGTTGATGTCATGATTGATTTGAGTTTCATGAATAAAGAGTTTAACTCATGATTGTACATGAAATAATAGTTTCTCTTGTATTTATTTGTAAAATGGTCTAAGTCACATTTCATTTTAGACCGTCTGTCGACCTGAAATCGGGTACTGCATCTTTAAGGTCTCAACCCAATCGTCAATTTCAAGATCAGGGTTAGCCCTATAACTTAGGTTGGGGGTCGCATCATAACATTCATAGTACAACAAGAACGGAACAGCTTTGTGTTCGTCCGGAGGACAAACACCGTTAAAAAAAAATTGATCAAGTGCTTTAGTGATGATAAACAAAGGGTTAAGTAGTATGCCGCCCTCTTGTGACAATCATTAACTGTCAAGATGCTAAATCACGTTTTATACATCGCATAGTTATGTAATGCTAACCGGCTTAGATGAATCTCTAAAAACCGTTTCAGTTCTATGCCGCCCTCCTCTGACAATTATTAACTCAAGACTTTCTGTTTTGTTGCCCTATGCAAGGCAACACTGTTATGAGAACCTTGTTTTTAACCAATTAATTATATTCCTACGGATGTTAATGATCCCAAACGATTTCTCAATTCAACTTGTCCGCACATGTCAGACTTCTGTCGTTGTTTAACATACATGTACATGTACGTTAGGATTATTCTCTGAAGTGAAAGACGATTACCGTTAAAAGTGAGTATGCCGCCCTCTTGTGACATAACTTGTCCGCACATGTCAGACTTCTGTCGTTGTTTAACATACATGTACATGTATGCGTTAGGATTATTCTCTGAAGTGAAAGACGATTACCGTTAAAGTAGTATGCCGCCCTCTTGTGACAATTATTTTAAGATTAGCGCAAATAGCGTGCAGCACCGTAACAAGAGTTGTCAATGTCAAGATCAGGCCTAGGCCTACAACTTAGGTTGAGGTTCGCGTCATAATCATAGTCCAACAACAACGGAACAGCTTGGTGTTCGTCCATAGGACAAACACCTAATGTCTAGTTATTATTATTATTATTCTTTCTTTCTGGCAAAACCCATTGCCTTAACACGTGCACCTTCTTGGCGGCAAATGGCCTTCTTAGCATTGTCAGAAAGAGTCAACTCATGTACCATATGGAAGCTTATGCCTTGACTTAGTTTCTAAATGTCATTAGACTAACATTCTTAATTAATTAGTTTAGTTATAGTCGCGTGAATATTTAATTAGGCAATCTTTTAATAACCATAGCTCAAGAAGTATACACCCGATCATCAAACTTTTTTCAGTTATACATTTGTGGGGTACTGCAGATGTGGCTTTTGGCCTAGAATGTCTTGTCGTCATCATGACATCATTTATAGCGCATTTTTGTATCTGTGTACAAAACACATGCACTGTGTGACCGAGTCGCTTCATTAATCGCGAGTGAATCTCAATATGTCTTTGTACATAGTACTGCGCACAAATATCATGGTGGGCTAAAGCGAGTCTAATTAAAAAGCGATGTCTGAGCGTTAGTTTTCGTTATTGGATTTTTCTCTTGGTAACCTCGTGCCAGCGGTTTGCCCCGGTGACTGCTTGGCGGTGCCGGTGATGTACAAGTTGTCCGTACATTGTACATGTGAGACTTGTGTCGTAACGTTACGTTAGGATTATTCGACTTTTGAGTCCCCAAGCGCATTTCAAACCCCACTTGCATGTTGGGGCGTTGGTCCTTCACTATACGTGTAAGCAGTGGTTTGGAACACTAAGAAGTCTACTGTGAGTCTGAGGTTATCAGCTTTTCCTAAAACTGCAGGAGTAGGTAGGTAAAAGGAACGGTCTATTTTTTAATAAGTTGACCTCATAAATCCCCAATGATTTTTGTAAGGTCTTTATGACCTAAACCTATAGTGAGAAACCTATACATGTACAATTTGTTTTAGTATACAGATAATGACTATACAAAACTAACGTTAACAATTTTGTCATTAGTGTGCTGGCAATCCAATCTTTGGTGTAGGAATTTTGTTGTTGTCAAAGTAGGCATGAATTTGTGTGGGACCAACTCGTTGCCTTCACCAACTGCATTACCTGCACTATAGTCAACTCGTGCCTTCACTGCACCAAGTTGACCTCATAAATCCCCAATGATTTTTGTAAGGTCTTTATGACCTAAACCTATAGTGAGAAACCTATACATGTACAATTTGTTTTAGTATACAGATAATGACTATACAAAACTAAGTTAACATTTTTGTCATTAGTGTGCTGGCAATCCAATCTTTGGTGTAGGAATTTTGTTGTTGTCCAAAGTAGACATGAATTTGTGTGGGACCAACTCGTTGCCTTCACCAACTCGTGCCTGCACTATAGTCAACTCGCACCTTCACTACGCACCAAGTGGGTACCTTGCGGACGCGTCACCATGTACAAATGAAGGAACATAGTCACAGATTTGAGTGATGTAACATAACGTTGATGGTGTATACAACGTTTTGTATAGCTGTAGTTGGCAGGGGAAACAAGAAACTCGACATGGAATGACTATACAAAACTAACGTTAACATTTTTGTCATTAGTGTGCTGGCAATCCAATCTTTGGTGTAGGAATTTTGTTGTCAAAGTAGGCATGAATTTGTGTGGGACCAACTCGTGCCTTCACCAACTCGTACCTGCACTATTGTCTATACTAGTCCTTTCATTACCTTCACTCGCACCAAGTTGACCTCATAAATCCCCAATGATTTTTTGTAAGGTCTTTATGACCTAAACCTATAGTGAGAAACCTATACATGTACAATTTGTTTTAGTATACAGATAATGACTATACAAAACTAACGTTAACATTTTTGTCATTAGTGTGCTGGCAATCCAATCTTTGGTGTAGGAATTTTGTTGTTGTCAAAGTAGACATGAATTGTGTGTGGACCAACTCCTGCCTTCACCAACTCTCGTACTCTGCACTATAGTCAACTCATTGCCTTCACTGCACCAAGTGCACCTTGCGGAATAGCGTCACCATGTACAAATGAAGGAACATAGTCACAGATTTGAGTGATGTAACATAACGTTGATGGTGTATAGCGTTTTGTATAGCTGTAGTTGGCAGGGGAAACAAGAAACTTCGACATGGAATGGAATTTAGATGAGTACCATCCATTAACATTGTCATCAATCATATCCTAAATTTTAGGCCATTCTCAGACGGTCCTACTAAAAACCGACCAACTGGCGACAACTCACGACAACTCCGACAACTTGTTGTGAGTTGTCGCTGTCAGTTCGGTTTTTGAGTGATGTAACATAACGTTGATGGTGTATACAACGTTTTTGTATAGCTGTAGTTGGCAGGGGAAACAAGAAACTCGACATGGAATGAAATTTAGATGAGTGCCATCCATTAACATTGTCATCAATCATATCCTAAATTTTAGGCCATTCTCAGACGGTCCTACTAAAAACCGACAACTGACGACAACTCACGACAACTCACGACAACTCATGATAACTCAGGACAACTCACGACAACTCACGACAACTTGTTGTGAGTTGTTGTCAGTCATGTCAGTTGTCGTCAGTTGTCGGTTTTTAGTAGGACTCGGTCCTACTAAAAACCAACAACTCACGACAACTGACGACAACTCACAACAACTCACGACAACCACATTTTCAAAAACTTAAAGCCTGTATGTAATGGTCAATTTCAAGATCAGGATTAGGCCTATAACTTAGGTTGGGGTAGCATCATAACATTCATAGTCCAACAAGAACGGAACAGCTTTGTGTTCGTCCGTAGGACAAACACTGGTAAAAAAAATTGATCAAGAGCTTCAGTGATGATAAACAAAGGGTTAAGTAGTATGCCGCCCTCTTGTGAAAATTGTTGACCGTCAAATCGACCTAAAATCGGCCAATGCATCTTTAAGGCCTGAACCCAATGGTCAATGTCAAGATCAGGCCTAGGCCTACAACTTAGGTTGAGGGTCGCGTCATAATCATAGTCCAACAACAACGGAACAGCTTGGTGTTCGTCCATAGGACAAACACCTAATGTCTAGTTGCCGTTGTTGCTGCTGCATAAACGAGCCAGTCATTTTCAGTCACTGTGTTCGTCTTTAACTGGGACACTGATTCCATGCCCTGTTGAAAGT